>CM033034.1:21332632-21932632 GCA_019207045.1 Branchiostoma floridae x Branchiostoma belcheri | reverse complement strand
TTGACTGTAACAAATGATTCGTGCTGTCTATGAAAATAAGACTTGATAGAGAGATGTAGATGATGTTTTCAAAAATTGGGACTGTACTTCCTAACACCCAGTATTTCAAGTATTTGACACCTGTCAATCATGTAGCAACAAAATACTGTTGCTACACATGTACATGATTGTGTACACCCATATTTCAAGTTTAATCAGTCTCATGGCATGTGGACTGCTTTAGTTTCCACCATAAACACTGCAACAGCCTGCAATAAATTAAAACATACTACAGGTAACAGAACTTCGTCTGTTTTCAAGGCATAAAAGCTGTCCATTCACTGACATTATATGCCATGACATCATATGCCAGGCCTGTTTTCAAGGTGTCAATGCAGTCCATTCATGCACGGACACTGTATGCCAAGGGGTATTGAGTTACCCACACCAAACATTGCCAAGGCAGACTTGTGTGACGCCCCATTTACTACACACACAGAGACAATAGAGCCAGGAAGCTACCATTACTTCTGGGAGGAGGGGGTAAAGGCATGTGACCTTGAGCATTCTATGGGTGCAAGAGAAGCTTGGAGTAGTCAGACACACAGTATTGCAAGTGCTTTAAGTTCTGATACAGTAAAACCTGTACAAGTGAACATCTCTCCATAGGCCCACCTGCTGGCCATTGTGACCCTTTTTTGGCTGTACCAGGTGCTCATGGAAGAATCTTGAGTTATCTTGATGAATTTTGTAAACTATTCTTAGGTATACTGCCTCGTGATATAAGAAAACAAAGTCAAGAAAAATCAGTAGGCTATGCATAATATCAAAAGCAAGCTTCATTGCCCTTGGATGGTATTACACAGTCAGGGACATTAATATATAACATAATGACACTATACCTTAAAGATTGTGCCTCACAATTAGGATGTCGGAATAGTAGAGACATTTGTGCCCCCCCTGCAGCCAGTGGGAAAGGTCTGTAGACCTCCCCAAAGCTAACTGTAATCACTGTTCTTTTACATTTCATTGTGCACCTGGCCGCCATCTTTTTGACTGCATACTTTGAACAAGTGCACTTTCCTTACAAAACAACTTTGCTAAAGTCTGTACTGCTAAAGCTAGAGTGGCTGAAGAATGGCAGATCAACAACCTCCAGATGGACAACCTCCTGCTGTACAACCTGCACCTGTACAACCACCAGCTGTACAACCTGCACCTGTACAACCACCTGCTGTACAACCTGCCCCTGTACAACCCCCACCAGCATTTGAGTTAGAGGTACACCTGCCCAGGGAATGGGGTCGTGTTATCCTCAGAATCTACAACCCGTCCTTGGCAACAGGTAAACAATGTAACAGTTATTAAGGCTTACCACATTTTTGGAAGGATTAACATAACAGGTGACACACCAGTAAGGACCCCTACTCTTTTCAATAAGTATGGTGAGTTCTTTAACGTGCTCAAGGTGTGGCTCTGCTCAAACCTCCATTTAACATCTTATCGATCCGAGGGATCTCCTATGATAGGTGACCTCCACTTTTGGCATATAACTTATAACAACATTATGCGATGATAAGGGTAGCTTATCCATGCCTACTTTGGAAAGTTAAATGTTGGAACTATGCACTTCAGGACAAAATTAGGTTTTGGAATCACAACCCACAATTAATTTACCTGGCCAACATTTCAGTAACGTATAAGCTATCTTCCTGAAGGCCATATTTTGTCCAATATTACCTACTACAAACTTATGTTGTCATTTACTAACAGGTGTTTTAAACATTTTTATTGAGTTATTTTCTGGAATGTCATATTGTTACTCCAAAGGTCACTGTTAGTGTACAGTAGTACCTTTTAGGTATGAATGTCCTAAAAATTCACTTTACCTTTAAATAATATACGTCTTAGTCTAGTGAAAGTTTATTTACAATTTCATGCTCAAAGGCAAATTGAAAACATGACATTATGTGTACATGGTAGATACATAGCAGACATATATGTGACAATGGACAGTGATAAATTTTATTGTAAAAAGAGACTACTCTGAGACTCATACCAAATACAGTGCTGGCTCAGATGTATAGCAGGAGGCTCATGTGTTTCTGAGCCACAAAAAAAAGTTATCCCTATCGAGTTTCTTCCCCCAAGCAATATCATTAATAAAAACTCTTACATCTGTCAAAGTGCTAGAAAAAGGAAGTAAACTGATTATGTTGAAACGTCATCATATGACAGGTACAGATTCCATGACTTCTGTATTTCAAAAAGGCAATTCAAACTATTAACAGTAACATATTGCCACGACAGGAGTCATGGCTGCTGTCGGCATTGCAGCCTTGTACTTCGGAGACATTGACCTTATAAGGCCAGCGATCCGCAGGGCTATTGAGAGGAGGGATCCCAACAACCCCGACCAGCCAGCTGACCCACAAGTGGGGGAGGGGGTGCGGGAAGGCTCCCTCCTAGTTCCTGTCATCTTCTACTCCGAGCTGGGCTACCAATACTTCACCTCCATCCTGAACGGCCCCTTCCTTAAGGCCTGCCTCCAGGTTGAATTGGAAAGGGTCGAGTATGAGGCACCTATTGATGTAAGTGTGGAGAAGTGGGAGCTACCAAACCTGCCGGAGGGGGGAGCAGGGCTGATGGGGATGATGGGGGAGGAGAGAGTTCACGGCTGGCTGGCAGAACTACAGATATCTGAGAAGGTAAGAAATACTCTTTACAATTGTCTAATAATACTGATTCTATACAATAAACATAACATATTCCAAACTATCTTTATCCACATCTTGTGCATTTGCTGTATATATAGGAGAGAAAAAACACATTGCAATTGAATCCTACAATTGTAATAAGACAAGACTGGTACATTTTTGCCTCATGCCCATCCCATGTGTCTTCTATTTAATTATGAGCAGCAGTAGCTGGGGCAACGACGCAAGAAGAAAATCGTAATATTTTGGCGTTATTTTCTTTTCGACGTTCGGGTGGAGCACATAGGGCTAAACGGTATTTGCGTATCCGTTCCATGGAGATACCTTTTCCTCCAGTTTTCTGCACGTCCCTGGCTTCCCTGGAGTCTTGCCTACTGCGCCGTGGTGTTCGCCGTCTTCAAAACCCCCTGAGTACTCCACAACGTGACCTGTTACAAACATTCCTCATTTTTTTACAAATCGGGGCGCCATTTTGGCTGTTCGGCAGTGCTCCCCGAAATTTTCCAAAGCGCTGTCGGTCATGTTCGGTACCTTTCGGTAGCAATTCCGAGCTTCCCGTTTTATGGCCAAACCGCCAACAAAAACTGCATCTGAAGTTCAACTACGTTTTCCAACACTAATACTCCAGTCTTGGACAAGGATTGTGCTCAGGTCAATGAATGTACCGCTTTTGTGACATCACATTTATTTAATGATTTTATGCAAAGTATACATGTGGAGCTGCACATGACTCATTGACCAGTGGGTCATAACAGTTACTGCAACCGACTGTTTATTGTTGAATCGCATTTCCTCCACACAGGTAAGCACAGCAGCAGGGGATTCTGGGATACCCGAGGATGTGTCCTCTGTAGCAGGCATCTCCACTGCTGCATCACAGCAGGATGTAGAGGAGGAGGAGGCTGGACCATCACAGGCTAAACTTCCCCAGCAGCCTCCAATACAGGTCACACCAACTGTACAGCAGGCTGATCTACAGGAAGGCCCACTGAAGTGGTGGAGAGCCGGGCTACTGCAGCACATGCAGTACATGCAGGAAAAGCAGTACAAGGACTCACCAACTGCACAGACACTGCTCAAGGCCTACAGCTGTCTGGAAAAGGGGGCTGCCATGGTAACCACAGGGGGGTACCAGGAGGGGAAGGGGGTGGAGCACCTGCTGGGGGGTATCATGCTGACGGAGTATGTGAGCCCTGGTGATGCTAATCTAATCCTGTATGACCAGTCCTGGCTGCACCTGGACAGAGCTAAGCTACACCAACTCACTTCCACACAGGCTAGCCCTGACAGCACCCCATGTCTGCTCATACAGGCACTGCAGCTTCCCATTGGTCACAGCCGACAGCAGGCCATAAACCATGTGATCGACATTGTTCTACAGCATGGAGAAACAGACCCCATGTACAAACATCTGGCTTACATGTACTGTGCTTTAGGGTATACAATATGGGAGACCACCAGACAACCAGCCCCAGCCCTGTCTGCCTTTTCCAGTGCCCTTATGCACAAATTTGACCACCTGCGAGCCCTGTACCTCACAGCACTGTGTTCCATGGGTGTGTCTGTCCCACAGGCCATCAGGCAGTTTGAGCACTACATCCACACAGCTCCAACAGACCAACGCTGGGTGTCCCTTGCTCATTACTACCTGGTTACCCTGTATGGCCAGCAGGACCCATCTGTCCACAGGGACAGAATCCTGCACCACTACAACATGGCCCAGCAGACTCACAGGAACAGACTGCCAGTGTTTGCACCAGCCCCAAGTTGGATAACAGACCCAGCCAAGGCAGTGTATGAACAAGTCATGGCACAGACTGACAAGTGACCATGCAGTTCAATATAAGTCCATGAAGAAGTGAAAAAGGATGCAAGCTTTAGTGGTCCGAGACCTTGACACTTATTTTATAGTGTAGTAGGCATCCTTCCATCTTTCCAGATGATGGTAGCGCTCTGTATCAGGTCACGGTGGTTGACAGCGTCTACTGTGGCTCTGTAGACCGATCCTGGCATGGCAGTCGCGGCCACAGTTTGGACATATGAAGGCAGAGGGGTTCCCCTGTTGCGGTTTCTCTTTGCGTAGTTTATAGTGAATAGCTCATCAATATATAATGTAGGCGATGAAGATGAAATATCTGAAATAATTGTAAAGAGAGCTCTTTTTCACCTATAGAATAGGTTTATAATATATGGTCACTGTCATTCTCTGCAAAGCATCAAGAGACCAGGGCTCTGTACCCTAGGCCTGGTTGCAGCATAAAAATTCCCTATATATATAATATTATATAAACTCAAGTCAACACTGTAGAAAACAGGCTCCACTCCTGAGGTGTTGCCAAAATTGCTTGGCTCCCAACAAGGCAGCAGCTGTTATCAGACATTTCACTGTTAATGATTAGCCATGTTCTAACAAGGCAGGACTTTCACTATGTAAACTCAAGACAACACTGAGGGAGGGCAACTTGTAAAGGTTGTTCGAACCTGTTTTGCCCTCCCAATCACTGTGTGATGAATTCAAATAAACAACACTGTAGAAAGAGTAGACCACAAAACAATTACCCAAGCAAACAATTATATAATGTTTATGATAATATAATGCCTATATAATGCCTAATGCGTGAAATATTACGTTCTAACAAGGTAGTCATTTATTTAAGGCCATCCAGTCTTAAATCTGATAGCAAATCACAAAGTTTGACATTGAATGTAAAAAACTCACTAAGGTTTGATGGTAAAGTCTGGTCAAGCATTTTGGATTAATATTAGATTATGATTTATAATGGTAATCATACATTATGACTAGCTGTAATAATATTATGTTAATACTTTTTTTACCAGATATTAATTGTTGACTTAAGGGCTATTACAGACATCTCTGTAAACTGTTCTTACTGGTGTTGGGAAATGTTACAGAATAAGTAAGAAAGGATTTGTGTGAATTTTAATGATGAAGTAAAAAGGATGCAAGCTTTAGTGTTTCAATAATGGTCAGAGACCTTGGCGCTTATCTTATAATGTTCAATAGGTCATCAATGTATAAAGTATATGATGAAGATGAAATATGTAGAAATAATTGTAAACAGATCTCTCTTGCATCTGTAGAATAGGTTTATATGGTCGCTGTTATTCTCTGCAAAGCATCGAGAGACCAGGGATCTGTACCCAGAGTTCTTATACCTTATCTAATTACTTAATAATAATTTTGCCAATACAAAAAAACTAACAAGTGACCATGCAGTTCAATATAAGTATAAAACATGTAAAGGTAAAAAGGATGCAAGCTTTAGTGCTTCATGAATGGTCAGAGAACTTGAAGTTTATCTTATAATGAATAGCTCATCAATGTATAATGTATATGATGAAGATGAAATATGTAGAAATGATTGTAAACAGATCTCTCTTGCATCTGTAGAATAGGTTGGTATGGTCACTGTCATTCTGTGCATAGTATTGGGAGACCAGGGATCTGTACCCAGAGTCCCTAGGCCCGGAGTCATAAATGTTGCAGGCATAGAAATTCCTTTAATATAGTTTTCTTACCTTATCTAATTACTTAACAATAATTCTAACAACACAAACAAAACTAAAGATTGAAGCTGCTTGTAACTACTATGCAAATCATATCTATACTAAGATAATCCACAAGTAATCAGATAGGACAGTTAGATATTATACTCAGAGAAAGTAAGAAATTTTGCTCCCCAAGAAAGCAGCACCTTTTATCACACATAACACACTTTATGATTAGCCACGTTCTTAGAAGGCAGCCCTTTCACTACAAACTCCCTAAATTTAACACTGTAGAAAACAGGCTCCGCCCCTGAGGTGTTGCCAAAAATGCCTGGCTCCCAACAAGGCAGCAGCTGTTATCAGACATTTCACTGTTAATGATTAGCCATGTTCTAACAAGGCAGGACTTTCACTATGTAAACTCAAGTCAACACTGTAGACTACAGTGAGTAGACCACAAAACAATTACCCAAGAATACAATGTCTAATGCTCAAAAGATTATGTTCTAACAAGGGAGCCAAATATTTAAGGCCATCAAGTCTTAAACCTGATAACAATTCACAAAGATTGCCATTGAAAGTAAAAGACTCACAGGCTATGATGATACAGTCTTGTCAAATATTTGGGATTATGAGGACTATGATTTGCTATATATAAATGTAAATTGCTGTATTGGGTGTCCAAAAAAGAGGAATTTAAAACTCCTCAATACAGAATAAATAGATGTGATCCAATAAAGTTAAGTCAATCACTATTAGTCTACAAGAATTCACTGTTGTCAGTCATTTCTTCTTAGGCTCTAGATCTGTACATAATTCTAATTATCAGGAATGCTATCCAATTAAGTGATGTAAATTAATGAGTATTTAGTGAAGAGTTCAATAGGGGAGGGGGGTACTGATGGTAATTTAGCACCAAGGCCAAGAATTTACTGTTGTCAGCCACTTCTTCTTAGGCTCTAGATGATGTACATGTAGGCATAAATGTAACTATAATTATCAGAAATTCTATCCAATTTAGTGATGTCAATGACTATCAGTAAAAGGAATTCAATGGAGGGACTGATGGTGCTTCAGCACCAAGGCCGAGAATTTATGGTTGTCAGTCATTTCTTCTGAGGCTCTAGATGATAATCATAATTGTCTTATCAGAAATACTACCCAATTTAATGATGTCAAAGACAATTAGTGAAAGCAGTTTAATGGGGGGACAGGAATTCCGCACCAAGGCAGGAATTCCATCACCAGCCATTTCTTCTCTGGTTCTGTACTTACGTCAGTAATCAGACTGATATTTCCTTGTTTTCTTTTTTGGATTATAACAACACAATATGGTGCACAAGGCATAGGAGTGCTGATGTTCTACACACATTACTTTACATATAGAATACAACGCGAGGTATTCCTTACCACCTGAGGTACAGCCCGACCGCGGGTACTATCGATCGATGGCCAAAGGGAGATCTGACCCGCGGGACTTTAATGAACATTGGGTCAACAACTTTGTCAATTCAAACAAAAGAACCGGGAAATAGCCTGGTATCCAGCCGTAATATAGCTTCCGAGTCTCTTCTCTCCTCTCTGGCAATTACGTCTGGCCCCGGTCGTTAGGGAATCAGTTGGAATTTAAATATCCCGCATAGAAAGTGTGCGAGCCAATCAGGCCCATCCGACGCAAATGGTCCTCTTCGGGAGGCACAGCGGTCATCATCAACATGGCCGGCCCCCAAACCGACGTAAATGATGCTATCGCATCTGTTTTGGGCGAATTGCCCGGCATTTCTTCACTAAAAAACGAGCAAACAGAGGTCTTAAAGGCTTTTCTCGACGGAAAGGACGTTTTGGCGCTCCTGCCTACCGGATTTGGTAAGAGTTTAATCTATCAAATCGCTCCGCTTGTGTCGAGGAAAATGGGTCGTCAGAATCCCATTGTAGTGGTGGTGTCGCCGCTCACTGCACTAATCGAGGACCAAATTCGCGAGGCTACACGAATTGGGGTGACAGCAACACATCTTGGAGACGACAATCAACGTGCTGGTATCATCAATGGAGAGTTCCAGCTAGTGTTTGGGAGCCCGGAGCGGTTTATTTGCCAAGAGCAGTGGAGGGACATGCTATCGTCCACCGTGTATGAGGAAAATCTCCTTGGGGTTGTGGTAGATGAGGTCCACGTCACATACAAATGGTACTTCTTAATAATTCCTTTTTTCTGCCTGTCAAGTACGCATGTACCATTTTTGTGTTGCATGGACATACTATGCAAGTTGCTTGGGTTGTTTTTAACCTCCTTGGCTGCACGTATGTAATGCGTGCACAGCGCTACCACTGGGTCGTTTGCATAACAATATGCATTAGGCACTGACTTGCGTTGCATGCATTGTTTTGTGTGTGTGTGTGTTGCAACGCCGTAGCTCTCTTCTAAAAGCTAACTCGATAACATGATTTTTTCGCAGGGGACTGACTAAAGATCCACAAAAGCAAGCCTTCAGAGAAGCTTTCAGTCGACTTGGAGAACTCAGATCTCTTACAAAAGAAGGTGAGTACATCACTATGTCAATTAATAAATTCTGAATATTTACAGATATTGTTATTGTGAATCAATTTTCAGCCTATTATGTAGGCTAGTAAGTTGATTTGTTATACTTTCTCAACTTTATTCTTTGCTTTTCAGACATTATGTGACTTAAGCAAGGAAACATAACATACAACAATAAAGATAACAGGAAACAATATTAGAAGCAATATTACAAACAGTATGAGACCATGGCAATGTTATAAGCACTTTTTAAGCAGTATTTATTCTACTCTTAATATTAAGATGTATTTGCTGGATTTTCAGTAAATTTTTCTCCAGTCATTCATTACTTTAATTAGTTTAAATGTTTCCATTTCCTGTACAGGAACACCAATTCTAGCTCTCACCGCATCAGCAGAGCTACAATCTACAAAGAAGGTGGTGAGGATCCTCCACTTGCAGAACGCACATGTAGTGAAAGCCAGTCCAAACAGGCTGAACATTAGATTGTCTGTGGTAAAAACAGAATTCGATTCCTGGGTCTGCCTTGACTGGATTGTAAAGGAGCTTAGGAAGAAAGGACTGGACATGGACCACATCATTATCTACAGTCCATCTATATTTTTGGCGGGGAGGGTGTACAATTACCTGCAATCTGAACTAGGTGATGATGCTTGGGTAGGGGAGCAGTGTTCAGCAAACTTGCTTATTGGCATGTATCACGCTCCAACATGGCAGAAATACAAGACCAGGGTAGTTAATTCATTTCTAGGTATGGGGAGTTGTAGGGTAGTTGTAGCCAAAACTGCCCTAGGAATGGGATTGAATTTTAAGACTATATCAAGGATAGTATTGTTTGGGCCACCTAATGACATGGAAGATGTACTTCAGATGGTGGGTAGAGCAGGTCGTGATGGTGGACAGGCACATGCTGTGTTTTACTACAACCGGGTACAGATGATACATGCAGACCAGGCTGTTAAAGCGTTTGCTCAAGGAGAGGATGGGGGGAATGACTGCATAAGAAAACGCTTATACAAACATTTTGAAGAAAGTCCCATTTCAGTTCAGCCGGGGCATGACTGTTGCTCTGATTATAATCAGACAGAGTTTTGTTGATGTTTGGCGGTGTCGTTTTTTCGTAATGGTTTTTTTAGTCGGGCATTCACAATCAGTGCATTCAGCCCATTGCCCGTAAAAACATCAGCAATCCATTGTTCTAGGTACAGCCTTCCTCATGTGAGACAAGAAGTACATACAGTCACGATTTTACTGTCAAAAGAAAGCTAAAATATCATACTATCAATTTTTTTCTGTGTACTTAAATTTACCACTTACTTCTGAAGAGAGCAAAATGTAAAAAAAGCGTACCAAGTTAGGCACACTGTCCAGCGTAGCACAAAATTGGAAGGTTACATACACGAAATTGTCTCACAGTGTTTGCCGCTTGTAACACGCAGCGCAGAAGGTTCATGAACCACATGAATGCATTTCTTATTCAAGTATGTTGTTCAAATCTATGTGTAAAAAATTCAGTCATCAAAATTTGACCACTCTCAGGCAACTAGCGATGGAGCGCCATGAGTTTGAGCGCAAGAAAAAGCGTACCGTGTTGGGGCACCTCCTGTTAGTGATGTGGATACATTTATTATTGCAGTGAACTTTTCTTTTATTCAAGTATGGCATGTGTTTTAATAATTATCAAGCAGGTGCAGGTACTGTGTACTCTCCAAGCTGAGGTTAGGCTCCGGCTGTTTTTTTAACGTTTTTTTTAGTCTTTTTTATCGGGCTTTCTATTTTTTTTTAATATCTTACTGTGTCAAAACCTACTGGCTGGCGTACTTCAAGAAAAATGACAACATAGAAAGCCCGATAAAAACGACTAAAAAAACAGCCGGAGCCTAACCTCTGCTTGGAGAGTAGGTACTCTGTAGTAGGAGTGGGGTTTTTTTTCAAGCTGAAAACTTAAATCTTCTTCTTGTTTTGTATGAGCCATTACATAAACGGAGACGTCTTGAATTTTTTAAAAGAATTTACCGGTCTTTCGCTTCATTTCTTCTTCATTTCTTTTCTGAAAAATTCCAGGACCAACAACTTAACTTGATGTGGCTTTATCTATATATTTCATTTCCTTCTTTGTTAAGTATATCCTCCTGCATACCACTGTTAAATTGTTTTACTTTGTATGCAACAGCCAATAATTGTTGTGCTAGTGTTATAATTTCCTGCTCGTAGCGTGTGAGACCCGGAGGATAGGAGTTTCTACCTTGTTCGAGGGTTTCTTTTCTGGGGTCAGTGGTGATACCCTGGTACTGGGAGTGTTTTATTGGGCTAAAACTCTGACAGTTTAAAGTTACTTACAATTTGAATGTACAAAGTTTACGTAATAAAAAACAACAACACTAGAAGTACCTACATTTGATTGGGAAAAAATACATCACTTTTCTTTCCAGTACAGTGAGAGAAATGTTGCCACTATAGACATATGGCCACTATAGAAAAAATGCTGATCTATTGACAAAGAGCAATACTAGTAAGTTACACATAATTTTAGTACCCACTGATCTTTATTTATATAAAAATTGCACATGTAAGCCAATTGTTTAGATTTTCAGTTCAAATAATTATGACGAGAAATATTGATGAGAAAATAATCAATTTCGCCACTGTCCAACCTACGTATCAAAACTAAACGCAAACTGGCCAATTTTCCCGCGTTTTCCGCCAAGTAACATTTTCTCAAATGTCTCAACTTACCCTACCAAAGTTAACTCTGCCGAAAATGATTGATATCGCCATGCGGAATGTTGATTAATTCAACGACAAAGACTTGTATTCTAACGTTCAATGCATGCGTACCGTCCGCTACCGCTCAAATGACCCTGTCTGAACTCCAAATCCTCGCAAACTACAATTTTGAACCGGGCAAAGGGTGACACACACATGTATGGCCACTGTAAGGTGTGTTTCTGTCTGTATATATGGCATTAGAAGCCAGCTTATGAATATTACTTAGCATTCGTCTTCCTCGGCGCTGATTGGCTGGCCCAATTAAATTCAATTAGCTCTCGTGAAAGCCCAGGCTGCGCAGGTGTGTGGGGTCACTGGAGTTCACGGCAGGTGGCCAAAAGAAAACCAATTTCCCCTCAGAAAAGTCAAAAATTTTACTTGGATCATTTTACCAACTATCTAATGCCTATCTACACCAAATTTCAGGCCATTCCATTGTAAGACCAGGGTACAGGGGGCCAAAATAAACCGTTTTGGTCAAAACATGACCTTTAAACCTCAATAAAATAATTTTAGAGGCAGATATGAAAAAAATGAGAAAAAAAGCATCAAGGTATTGGCCCATTCTACCCCTGTGCCGAATTCCGGGTCATTCGGTCCAGGAACGGCGGAGATGAATCACTTTGAAGATTTGACAGTAGAAAGAAGAAGAAGAAACATTACGAATACAATATATTTCACCATACTATGTATGGCTGAAATATAAATATACCTGTGAACATGGCTCGAAAATAGTCGCTACACGTCGCCAGGACAGCACGATGCGCTGAGAACAGTATGCCATCTGTTTCTAGCACGACGTCACACATACTCTCATCAGACTGGAACTCCTGTAGTCTCCTCAGTACTTCCTTAGTGTGGTACTCATTCTTAATGTATATCCTCCTATCAGTTATCCCCGGTACTGCAGCTAACCCAAGTTCTCCATTTGCTTCAGTTGTTTCACATGCTTCTGAGACCTTCTTGTAGGAGTCCTTTCCTACCAGGTTGTCTTGCTTCTGCAATTTCAGAAGGTACATTTCTTGCCTTTCGATGACAGAGAACGTCCAATCTTCTCTGGAAACTGCCGTCCCTTCCCTTCTGCTTGTAACTCTCTTCAACAACTGCATGCACAAGTTCTTGAAAAACTTGCATCCAAATTCATCGGCAACTGAGACCAGTGCAGGGACAAGCTCAGCATGTACTAAGATTGTACCCGAGTAAACGTAACCCAAGAAGGTGGACAAAACCTTGGGCAAGACGTTCCCACATGGCATAGCGCCCTCTTTCTGTAAACTCTTGTACTGCACCAAGACAGAATCACAGGAGGTTGCCAGGAGGACTTTGTGGACAGGATACTTTTTACAGTCACTAGCTAGCTGGGATGTTCCAAGACGTAGCTCTAAGTCACACAGTTGTCCTTCCTCTTGTAGACTTTGGAAGCCTTTAAGAAGGCTTGACGCATGTTTCTCACATTTGAGTGTTCTGGACATCTCAGAGTCAGAGGGATTAATGAAGGCCATCAAAGCTTGACTGTATCAGCATCTGGAAACACAATGGGACATCCTTTTTTATGTTATTGGTTATTCACAGCACACATTTGTACAACCTTTAACCACTTAAATCCTGACTTGACGCAATCTTCATCCACAGATTTAAAAAGTATTGACTACTCTCCAAGCAGAGGTTGAGTCAGGGAGATATAGTACAAATGTAGGAGCGTGCCTGTAAATTTCCCTACTACTACTACGTAACTATATCTGGGCGAGTCAACCTCTGCTCGGAGAGTAGGTGTTGATGATGGCAAATCACTACCTATGTATTTTTGTTTATTTTTGTTTATTTTGAGTTATCAATTAACATTACCATTTAGTTGCCATGATAAATATTGATTTATCTTAGTGACCCTTTTGAGTCTTTTGAAGATGTGTAACGTTGTCAATTATTAGTTGATTATCATTTATTTGCATTTCTTTACATTGTTATTTATTTCTTTTGTATGCTGGGCTCTTTTTGAAATCAGTCCGGGCCTGACTGAAAGGACCACCCAGCCGTTTCTTAAGATGAATAAAGAAATATTAGAGGAAAAAAATCAGTGTGGTAGTTTCAGTGTCTTCATTGTGACTGTAACAAATCATGTTGCTAAGACCGGGTTTTAAGAGGGCCTGCCTGGGGGGAGGGGTCAGTAATCATGACTAAAGTATGACTGAAAAGGCCTGATTACATCTTACAAAAGATGCAGGTCCTGTTTCTATGTAGGGTTCTAGCAAGGATATATTCTGAGGGCTTGCTACGTATTACAAGTACACTGAATTCATTTGATTTTGAGAGCAGAGGCAGCAGTAACAATTTTTAGTTGGGGGGCAGACCGTTCCAATGTGTAGAAGGGGAGGATAACAAAAAGAGACAGATGTGATTTAAGGAAAGTGTTGGACAGGTTCTATAGAGTACGCTATACGCAAAATTCATCAATTACCCTCTAAATTGGGGTAGATACATGCAACACTTTACGTAGAATTCAAATGGTGGATTACACTCTACGTTGAATTAAAGTGGTCCATCAATGCTCTACGTAGAATTAGAACTGCCAATTATGCTTTATGCAAATGGGCATGCAGACTTGGAATATTTTTAGAACAAATTGTAGACCTATAACAAACTCAAACAACAGACGGGCCATAAAATAAAACAAGTGACCGTAGGTAACATAGTCTGTGACGTCGGTCTGGTATATGTTGGTTGTTTTGTCTTCTTTGGTGAGTGACGTTGTGCTTATATCCTATATGATTCTTTTCATGGTGTTAGATATATCGTTGTATCTAAAGTTGCCTAATATTTCTGTGTCATGTGAATCTTACTAAACAGGTATGGATTGTGAGATAACATGTGGCCAAAGTCAAAAAGATATGGTGACGATAAGTTACCGGATGGTCTACTCTAATACACAGGCACATTCACACACAGACACACCTACAAGACCGACAGGCAGACTGACAAACGCACCAAGTATTAACATGTTTCTGTTATGGACGTAATAAGTATGAAGCACGGAATAGGACCTTGATGTTTCTTAGTCGAAGTCCGGGAATATAATATGGCTAAACTTCATTTGGGACGAGAATTCTTACACGCTTCATTGCAAACGGCGACAGGAGGTATTTGATTGACAGGGTCATTAGTGGAACATTAGATGTCGGTTCCCATGTCCCACATACGATAACACACAGCTGTTGATGATGAACTGTGCGATAAGTTTTTAACTAGTGTGAAGCCATAAGGTAGCATGACACAGTGTTAATGGGTGAATCCCGGGGTCCATGATGCTGGTACATAAAGTAGTACGGATAAACTTGTTGAATAAGAGGTATAAAGCAAACGCGCGTAAAATTCTTGCACATATCGCGCATCTGCTTAACTATACCCAATTACCTCAACGGGCACCATATGCAGACATGGGCCAATACACTGTGAAACGTACAATTTGCAGGGGTGATTTCTGAAATTATTACATACATGATAAAAACAGCTGCCGAAAAAATAAAACACCTTGCATCATCGTCCAACTATGTGTAGAGAACCTGCCAAACCACAAACGTATGCGACAACGGGAACATGCAGATATAGATGCGAACGCGCGTTACATTGACGACCAGAGAACATCACGCATCTGCTTGCAATATCTCAATTACAGCATGACCCATATACAGGGGATCTGGACTAATACACCGAAAGATGAACATTTTGTAGGGGTGTTATTTTTATTGCGTCCCTAATAAAACCAACTGCCGCAAAAACAACAAAAAAAACAACGTGCATCATCGTCAACCTCAGTGCAGATGACCTGCCAAACAACGTACGTATGCGACAACGGGAACATGCAGATACCAATGCGAACGCGAATAACTTTGACGATCAGGTAACACCACGCATCTGCTTGACAAATTCCAATGACACCATGACCCACATACAGAGGATCTGGACCAAAACACCGCAAGACGAACAAATTGTAGGGGTGTTATTTTTATAAAATCCATAATAAAACCACCTGCCGCAAAAAAAAGTTCACGTGCATCATCGTCAACCTCAGTACAAAGGACCTGCCAAACCACATAGAATTCAGACAACGGGAACATACAGATACAGCTGCGAACGCGCGTAAACGTGACAAAACTAAAAGTCTGTCGACCAGAGGGTCTGGTCACAGACTAAAAAAACTAAACATAAAATATAAGTTGCTCAGGTTATACCATATTACTAGTAGTAGGCTGAGCTATTGGTCACCTCCTCTCACTCCTTTCACTTTCACTCCTGGTAACGTTACATATGGATCCTTTGCTCCCAGTCAGGTTATCAACATAACATATATCGAAAATCCATATCAATGATGATAACTTCAATAAAACGTCATCAAATTTGATACTTGAATAAAACAACATGCCCATTGACCTAAACGTTAATTATTTGCTAAATTTTCTAGCGTTGTGCAAGCATTTTTCATATCAGCCGGCTGCCCCCCTCCCCAACTTCACCATGGGAATAATTTGGTAACTTGTTGCATGTCTACATGATCCCAAAATGCAACGTTAGTTGATTCTAACTGACGAGCTGCAACTCACGATAGGAATGCTACTGGATACATCGTTCTAACGTTACCTTTTTCAAGTGCAAGACTTCAGCATAATATCACGCCACTGTACTGACAATCGCAAGCAACCAAAATTGACAGTGACCAGTGTCATCTTCACAGTCGGAAGTAGTATGACACGCCACCTATTAGTCCACTGCAGAACTGCAATAGAAATGTTTTGTTTTCTGTGAAGTGTTTTTGCCGACGCCTTTGAGACGGAGCCTATAGTATATTGCTGTTATTGAGGTAACAGAACACAGTTTTTCGCCTATCATAGTCCAGCAGCATATCTGAAAAAATGTGGAAATGTGTCTAAAATAACCATATTTTGCACACATGCATTCTAAACAAAAATAGATGAGGAGTCATCACAAGTTCTGCCCAGAATTTGTTTGATGGCACTTTGGGGCATTTTTAGATGAGAAATATTTTGGGCTTCTGTGTCTAGTTTCTTTTATCCAAATGACCTGAAATTTTTATATTTTCATACATCAATTCAAATGGTTAAAATTGGGATTTTATGACCATTTTCAGAAAAAAAATGTAAACAAGTGACCGTGGGTAACAAACTCTGTGACGTAATAATGGTTTGTTAATGAAGCACAGGTCGAGCACAAAACGTACAGACATAACAATCTGTGTGTATGGTTCAAACATAATCACCGTCCATAACAGTCTCTTTCTGTTCCTGATCATAACGCCTTTCTTTCGGTGAGCCGGAACAAAACATACTCAACCTATGTCGTATACAACGCACATGCTCCTCCAAGTCCTACAAATATAATTTGATGATAATTTATTTATTTGCAAATCCATTCCCGTAGGCTAATTGCAATGATACAGACAGTGAAAAGTAACAAGTGTCTATTCTAAATACACACACGTCAGCTATCTATGTACATGCTTCTACTTTCTTTACTGGGTGCTTTGACTTCTTTGGAGGCAGTGGCTGATGAAAAGTCCCAGTTCTTTAATGATTAGTGGGTTCTGTGATTTTAACAGAAATATATAAGGTACACAAATTATTTCCTAAAGCTTGTGTTCCCACCGACAATGGCTTAATTCTGTGTATATGCTAAATATATAATTTCCATTCATGAAAACTACCCTTCAATCCCTGGTGCAAAATATAATTTCCCTATTTCCCTCTACTTTCGGTGTTCCGGTCACAAAAGACACGTTCCTACCCGACAGATTAAGAGCATGGCCACCCCACCTATATAGTGGTGAATCGCATACAGGACACATCACATCAGCTTATACAAAAAACGTAACGTTAACGTTACTTAAAAGCTAACATACCTATCACTGCCAAAACACAGCTAAGTCAGAGTCTCAATCGAACGACATAAATGAAACAACAACACAGCTTCACAATGGATACTTGAGACGCACACCACTCTAAAAAGTGGGTCAATCACAGCTGTGGAAATAACATAACCCCATATCTGCTTGGAGATAAGTAATTGCCAAACCCCAGCGTCTATAGGCCAGCTGGTCTACGATACCAGGGAAATAGGGGTGACATCTCAAATTATTACATCGATAATGAAAACAGCTACCGCAAAAAAAAATGATCCCAAGGATCAAACACGTTCTAACCATAAAATGCATATGACTATCAACCGCGCAAAATGTTAACAGTATGCTATGTCAAACCAACCTCAATATTGGAAACGCAAAGCCCGAACGAGATGGCATATTCCGACGAGGACAACATCTGCTTGACGGTATCAAATTACTACATGGCTTAAGGCACAATCATAAGGAAGACCTAAACCAATATAACTAACGGCGTAGGGGTGAAAACTGAAAACAAGGTAGACATGAAGATAGAGAGTTGCCTCCAGGTTCTTCTATCCCTAGCCAGGGTTATCCTCTCCTGTAGGCTGAGGCCCGTCCAGTCAGCGATGTTTATCATGCCAAGCTTTTCGCTGCCGTCCTCGGCGAGTCCAAGTTCCACCGTTCCTTGTAGGATCGTCTTGGCCAGGTTGTTGTGTCGGGTGACGTGCCCGAACCATTGCAGTTTATGTCTTTTAACTGTTGCTAGAAGTGTTTCCTGCGTGCCAACGAGGCTGCGTACCTGTTCCCGTACATACTCGTTCGTGACGTGTTCATAGTACGAGATGTCATAATCTTTATTGACACGACAAAAGTACAGCGACTTTCGTAAGGTCTACATGTATAACAACTACTTACAGTACAACTAAACACATATATATGGATATCTATAGGTATGGATACATCAACATAAAGGGTTTAGCATGTCATTTACACTATTGGTTCTACGGTATAAACAATCGTGGATATATTTGCCTACTTGTACACAATGTGGATTATCGCTTCCCAGAATGTACTTGAATTTATCTATCGAACAGAGAGTAGCAAAGTCTTTAGAGGAAGTGGAAAGTAATGTGAACAGCTCTGTGCGTTTATCATCATATCGAGAACATTCCATAACGAAGTGACGTTCGTCTTCGATCTCATTTGGGCAGAATGGACAAAACCTCTGGTCACGGGGAATTTTAGAATATCTTCCGGCTTCTATATTTAGTTTGTGACTACAGATTCTTATCTTTGTAATTGCTCTACGAAGTTCGAAATTGTGTACATTCGAAAGATACTTCTTTTGTCCGTATCTTTCCTTTAGCGTAGAATAAATGGAAAGTTTTGAGTTATTCTGGATAGAAGAATGCCATTCTTGAATGTATATATCCTGTAAACGGAGTCGTAATTGGTCGATTAGCGTATTAACATGATACAACCTCGGGTTTGTCCATACATACCCAAAACCATTATAGTTGAGAATGTCAGTTACGTGATTTGTCCAATCGTATTCACCGGAAAGTACAACATCATATGCTTCACGTAGTAAAGAATCTTCGGGTAAGTTTGCTAGACGGTGCCAGTATTTGATTAATTGTATCTCAGCGTTGATCGAAATAGGAAATGATCCTAACTCACCACGGATGCCGTCATTTGATGATTTTGCATGTACTCCAAGTAAAAATTTTTGGAAATTCATGTCAATGGTATCAAATTCTGGGATACTAATATGTGAAGGAAGTCGTATGTTTTCAATTGCGAAGTTGTCATTTTCTAATTTCATTCCTGATGCCAGTCTCAATAATCTATCCTTGTCTGATCTTTTCTTAAAATGGATGACGTAAGTATGATGTGTAGTAGCTTACGCAGGCACCTCATCTCAAAGGCTCTGATCTTCCTCTCTGTTGCTGCCAATAGAGTCCAGGTCTCACACCCATACAACAGTATGGACACAACTAGGGTTTTGTAGAGCTTGAACTTGACAGAAAAGCTGATGTTGTTGGACTTCCAGATCCTGGACAGACGAGCCATTGCATTGCAGATGTTGCCATGGCAAACCTCCTCCGTACATCTGTATCGCTAGTACTGTCTTTTGTAATGGTCCCTCCTAGGTAAGTAAATGTTCCCACCTCTTCCAGCAGTTCCCCGTTCATAAGGATGACTGCATGTGTCTCATCCCTACTGTTCACCATCACCTTGCTTTTCTCGGTGCTGACCTCCATGCCGAACGATCCAGTACTCTCTGTTAGCTTGTCTGTGAGGTCTTGGAGTTCAGTGTTGCTGCCGGCTAGAAGGTCAATGTCGTCTGCAAAGCGAAGGTTGCAGATGCGTCTGCCACCAATGGGGATGGAGGTGTGATGATCGTACAAAGCGTCCTGCATGATCTTCTCCGGATACAGGTTGAACAAAACTGGCGACAGCAAGCATCCCTGGCGAACCCCGACTGTTGTCCTGAAGAATTCCCCCACTTTGTTGTTGAGGAACACTGCACTAGATGCACTCTGGTACAAGGCTTCGATGCTCTGTATTAAGCCTTCTTCAACACCAAATCCCCTCAAGACCCACCACAAGCCATCGTGCCACACTCTGTCGAAGGCCTTTCTAAAGTCAATAAAGTTGTGAAACAAGTCCCGTTGGTGCTGTAGGTGTTTCTCAATTATGAGCCGGCAGTTGAAAATTTGCTCAGTGGTGCTTCGACCTGGCCTGAAGCCAGCTTGTTCTTCTGCCTTAGACTTGAGCCTTTTCAAGATTACTTTGAGAAGTATCTTCCTCGGGTGGCTGATCAGACTGATGGTTCTGTAGTTTTGACATTGGCGTGTGTTCCCCTTCTTGGGCAGGGGAATAACCAGAGACTGTGTCCATTCCTTGGGCCACTTCTTCTCCTGCCAAATCTTCTGACATAGCTCAGAGTACTTGTCTACCACCACTTCACCACCATGCTTCAGCAGCTCTGCAGGGATGTTGTCAATTCCTGGGGATTTGCCTGGCTTCAAGTTGCGCACTGCGTCAGTTACCTCATCCCTTAGGATTGGGAGGTCTTCTGGTACTCTCTGCGCCCAAGGGGGGTTGTTCAGCTTTGCTGTGTCAGGTTGAAGTTCGTAGTTGTAGAGCTTATCACAGTACTCTGTCCACCGGTTGAGGACGGCTGTGCTTTCTGGCTTAAGTTACGATCACCAAATTTGGAGGGAATGATGTACTAGTAAAGTTTTATATATTCTGTAAGTTTGGTATCGTTATGACGTAATATGACGTAATTATGACGTCATAATGTCATATTTTAGGCTAAAATCGTCTACATATGAAATTTCCGCTATACTTAAAGGTATTTAAGAAAACGATGACTCTAAAGGTTATCCTATTGGTGTCTAAGTCTGCCAAAACCTTTGTTGCCAATGACGACGACACTGACGCCAATATGACGTCAGAAAATGACCGCCATCTTGGATCGACAAGCTTGAATTTTCTAAAATACGATTTTTTCCACATATAGCCCCAAAACCCAATGGAAGTGGACTAAAAAGGTTCAAATGATTGTGTTTTGTAAGAAAATAAAAGATTTTGACGGAATTTGAGTAAAAATAACATGTTTTTATCGTTAAAAATGGCATTGTCCGCCATCTTGGATTGTGATCCATGACGTCATCAAATTAGCATAAATTATGAATAATTAATTAGAAATGTAACTTTAAATTACACAGGATCTTAATGATATAGATAAACAAGTTTGGTTCAGCAATAAAACTATGAAATCCTATAATTCAAACTGAAATTAGTAAATTTGGTAAAATATGCCTGTCAGAAACCCGTTGCCATGGCAACACGAAAAATCACAAACTAAAATTTTTTTCGCAGAATTGTTGCTAACAATATTTTAGGAAAAGTCACCAATTTCCGTAGTCCTAGCACACGTCGTTCGGCAGTTATCCGACGTCAAAGTTGGCGCGGGCACTTTTAGCCCCCCCCCCCCGGTCTGGATAGGGTTAATATTCCACCTGCCATTAAGGTCTCATTGATGAGTTTCTTCTTCCCATAGACTTCTATGTTATAATTCGTGGTTTAAATGGGCGCGTTCATAATGAAGCTACGTGAAATTTCAGCAGATTTTTCATTCTTTGTCGAGCACATTTACCCTATATCGTGGGAAAAAATGCCAATGTAAACTATACATAGAAACTTTTTTTATAGCAATTACAAACTACGATTAGTCAATCCCCACAAAAGGCACTTTTTCGCTGCTATTGTACAACCGCACCACTCAGAACCCACGACTGTGTACCTCCGATCTAGCGCGCGGCTGCCAAACTTTACCTGCTTATTTCTTCAGTTAGAAACAAAATTTCACCAATCTAACTTTTGATATCAGTTCCGCTGGCTAAAAGGGAATTTCTCACCGCTAAAAACATGCGTCTATACAGCCGTTCAGTTTTTGGCTCGGATCTCTTTTAGGGTCCCCACTAGCGGAGTAATACATCAATGAGACCTTAACCACTTGTTTTACATGTATTTGAGGTCTATGATGAAAAACAATGCAAATGTAGATTTTCCTTAGGAATCTGCAAATTAACTTCTTTTCCCATAATTTGGACTTCATTATGTACATCTTTGTCTCAGCTAACTGCATACAAGTATTCGGGAAATCAGTCGTTCCTTTCTTCAGTTATTCAATAGATTTTGACACAAGGAGCCCCATCAGTTCAAGAGAAAGCTGCTAGCCTCCGTAGCAGGCTATCTGGGGCCTTTTTTGGGCTCATGATTCACTTTTGCCGGCCATTTCTTTTTGTACTGGGTCGCTAAATGCCGGACGTCGCTGATTCATTGGCTCCAGGGGCAAATGAACCAACGACGGCAGGCATACATAATTTCTTCCTTACATCACAAGCTATCTGCCACCAAAATATCACACAAAAACCGGAAGTTTCGTCAGTTACCTTTTGTTTATTTAGAATACTATTCAGACCATTTGGCAGTTGCCTGACGTGTTGTCTATTTATAATCTTTGTCATTACACCTAGGATTTGTTTAAGAATGGACATCAGCATGTATTGGTGGGTAGGTCATAATACTATTTGGCTTTAGGAACAAAATTTTAGCTTACCTTACTCTGGTGCGGCCTAGGCTGGAATATGCCTCCATCCTCTTCAGTAACACGAGTGTTGCCGCCTCCATGGTACTAGAGTGTGTACAGTACCATCCAGACCGCCTAGTCACAGGTGCAACACCAAGGACACCCTTCTCAGGCGTGTTGCAAGAGCTTGAGCGGGTCAGGCTCTCAACTAGGCGAGACTACCACCGTCTAGTCATCATGTACAAACTGGTCACCGGCACTGTACCATCCCACCTCCAACCACTCATCCTTAAAACAAGGCAACCTCAACCCCAGCTTTGCCTCTGCACATCTCCACATCCCCCGGTGCAGAACCAATATAGTCACAGTGTATGTGTCTTATATTCGACCAGTCCTGGAGTATTGTGCCCCCGTCTGGCATTCCGGGCTCACCACTGCACTTAGTGACAGGATCGAGAAGGTCCAACGGAGAGCTGTGCGTATAATACTGGGACAGAGATACACGTCTTACACTGATGCCTGTTCTGACTTGGGACTACCTTCTCTACAAGCACGACGTCTTGAACTGATCAAAAGCTTTGCTAACTCTCTCAGTCAGTCAGAGCACTTCCTACACTTACTGCCACCAGCCAGAGGTGAAATCAGTTGTAGACAGACAAGGTCATCCCACAAACTGAACACTACTCGCTGTATAACTGAACGCTATTGTAACAGCGCTGTACCCTTCATGGTCCGCCTTTTGAACAAGTAATTGTCACCGTTGTGCTGCTGTTTTGTGTTAAATAGTAAGACATTAATATGTATCTTAAATATTTATCCGACATAATGATACATTGATATTACTGTACTGTTTTAAATATCTTATCCCAACGTTGTTTTAATTTGTCTGTCTAACCGGATTTTTAAGATCCGTGCCTGTGCGATTATTTATAATCTTCGATTTTAACCACCTTGTTGATTTAATGATGTAATGGTTTGTAATGACTTGACGCAATTCAGCCGTGAGGCTGCCATGCCAATGTCAGTTTGTTTGTATTTTGAAATAAACCAGTCATATATATATAATATTTACAGCTTCATACCATACACTTCCAGGATCTGGAACAGCCTAGCCAGACGCGGCACTGACTCTCCCTCCCTCCAAGAATTTAAGGCTTGCTGTGCACAAGACCTACCTATTGTCATGACTCATGATCTTAAAATTACTTCATACTTACCCCATTCTTACTTCCCATCTACTCCATCTACTTCCATCTTGTAGCTATCCTTTAGATCAATTTCTTATCAATTGAAAGATATCTTTGAAGTCGCATGGCACATTTTATGATTATTGATTATTTTATACTGTTATTGAAATGTTTATTGTAATGAATTCTGTGTATGTCTGAAAGAAAGAAAGAAAAAAAATTGGTTTAGAGTACATGGACTATGTTTTACCCGTTTTACATGGTTAGATTTGCTTCTGTGCATGTAAAGGTTTGACTTTGACTTTAACTTTATTTGACTTTAAGCTTTAAATATCGGTGTTCATTTGCAAATTATAGTAAGCACAAAGAACCACCAGTCAAATTTCCATGATCAAAACAGATAGAATGCGGTCTATTTGGACCCCATACGGTGCGTGTTATCACAATAACGTATAAGGGTCAATGTCATTGTGCCCGTCTGTTTGCTGAAGATTACGGTCTCTAAACTAATAATTACATGATGTATTGGTCATATTTGGCTTAAGATGGATACTTTAAACGTACAAGAATGACAATTTCGAAGGAATTGTTGTAAATAGAATATCAAACAAAGGTTATCTTTTGAGGATAAACCCCGGTCTGATCGTAAAACATATGCATCTAAAATAGCTTAAACTTTTATAGCTAAAGCATTCGACATGTCTTCACTGTCACACAACTATCTGTAGAAAATGATGAAATGCTTGATAATAGTTCAAGCACGTAAATAAATTTAATAAAACAAGAATCTGAAAAGCTTCACAGCTGATTGTAGCCCTTATTCAAAAGGTGTCATCATTTCCAATTTCATGCTTTTCATACCTTTAATTGAAATAATACATAATGTATTTGCTTACATAATCTTGCTGTACAACTTATTATTAACTTTCCTTTGACTCTTTTTCCTATTTATCATTCCTGATGAGTCCCTTATATTAGGTATCACTCTAACGTAAAACACTAATATTAAGCACCAGACACATATTACACATACACAGCGTTAAAGTATTTCTAGAATTAGACAATGTCATGTGTAACTTTGTTTCATTATGTAGTTATCGCAGACTCATATATTTTTTGTTTTGCATAATTTTTTTATATTGAAAATGTGACGATGTACCATATAAGTCAGGTTAAATATATCGTTATATTCTTGATGCGGTTGTCCTGCACAGCTGGAGCCGTGTTGTTAGGTCGCATACCAGGACTGTCTTGTAGAATTGTGGCGTGAGTCCGAAAATAGTTTCATCAGGTTTGTAGAATATAGGATATAGGATAATTCTTTTTACACAACCAGTAGGTACTTACATTGCTTACGTTATATTCAACCGGGACGAGGGGAGATACAAGCTTAACCACGTTTGGGAATGTTTTCTCACCGCAAAAGCGCCACCTACATTGGCTACATATGGCGGTGAGAAGCAGAACTCTAGTAAAAAAGCTCTGACGAAGGTGTCTGAGAAACATCGAAACGTAAGGAATTTAAGTACCTACTGGTTGTGTAAAAAGAATTCTCCTATATCCTGTGGCGTACGTGTTCTCATCCTCCATTCTCGATCCGACGGGTGCAAAGGGATTCGAGTTCCCGGCTGGATTTTCTGTGGCAATTTTCCCATTCACTATATCACAACCACACCACTTTTTTATTCATTTTTAGTCCGTCATTGTTGTGAATATTGATTTTGACGAAAGCTGAGTTGCAGAATTGGCATTAACACAAGTTCCTATGGACATGACGTCATTTTATCATACAAGTGATAGTGCAGTGATTAAACATAATCCAACACAAAGGTATACACGGATCAAATTTTTCAACGACCGCTGTCGCCTGCTTCAGAATCAATACTGATGAGCAATCGCTTTAGAATGTAAACTCGTGAGAGTTACGGATACGTGATCTTACTAACACGTGATCTTGTGTATACGTGACGTCAACAATCGGTCATATGTGCCAGGAAGTTCACCGTCTCTTTTCGAATTCAGTGATGACTGGAGTACTCTTTATATATATTACAACGTATTTCTGTTCAGTGTCGTGTATTCTGTCCAGTGAAACGTTATGGCCCGCTGGTTCGATGTGGATGTGTTGAGAGACTTTCGACGACAGCGAACTGAGGCGTTTGTGTTTAAGAAATCTAGTTCTCAGGGAGCATTCTGTCTCGCCAATGTATGATTGTTTCAAGTCCCTTTCCCTGTAGTTTCATTGCACGGAGTATACAACGCCGCAGTTATCTTTTATGGGAGTTTTGTCCTTCGCTACCACGTGCACGAGAAGCTGTCGCAGTGTGTAAGTAGGTTGGAAGCAGGTAGACTTTTAGCGTGAAGCATATATTCTGCGCATGGGTTCCAAGTCCTTCAAAGCCTGTTGGATGTGTTGTTTCTCTGTCTTCCTGTCATGTGGATCCGTTATGGTTGTGTCAGCTCTGTGGAACACCATCTTGACGACAACAAGCTTGTGATACAAAGGGTACTTGAACCTGAAGTTCAGATACTGGTGGGTATGTGTAGGTTTATGGTAAATGCTCAGGCGTAGTAACATGACCTTTTAGATCGTGGTGAGGGTGTCGAGGAATTGCTTTGTTTCGAAGTCTTGTTTCAGGGTTCAAAGAGGTCTTTTTTGAATCCCTGTGCGCGGGGTTTTGTGTTTGTGTTGTCCATGTACCAAAAGAGGTGGAGATAGGGATGGAGATATGGCGAGTTGCTCTAAGTGTCCATATGGGGGGGGGGGGGGGGGGGGGGCACATAAATGCCCCATGTATCTGTCGATAGACGTTACGTCGTACAGGAACAGAAACGGTGGACTGAACAGAGACGGCGGGCGTTATAAACTTCCGGACCAATTGTTGATGTCCGAATAATCACGCGTGTATAACTAGCGCGAGTTTACTTTTGAATTGATTGGTCATCAGTATTGATCCTGAAGAACGGTGCAGTGGTCATTGACAATTCTATCCATGTATACCTTTGATTTGGGAGAAGAAGTTTTAAATTAGCATTGTAGTATGATTACACCGATGGGCTTCGAATTCAATGATGACATTATTCTATCTTTTGCTCCGACATCTTTAGTCCTGACAGAAAGTAGTTCATATTCAGCTAACGATTCAGTAGCTTTCGTTTACAAGTTTAAGCTAGTACATACTTATCTTCCCCCCTCCCTTAAGAATATTACCTCCTCTCTCCTGACTTTTAAACGTAATCTGAAAATCCATCTGTTAATCCATCCGAGCCCCCTGTAGTAGCCACATTTTTTTTTCTTTTTAATCATATTATATTAATTCATTCCATCATTTGATTATCCTTATTGCACTATTATCATTTTCTAAGTATTAGATCTATGCTGATTTATTATTTAATGTTAAGTCAAACCATTAATTACATGGTTATCCTTATTGCATCATTATCATTTTCTACATATTACGTTACTTTATCATTCATCGTTAATTCATACCATTAATTACTTGTTTATCCTTATTGTATCATTATTATTCTATGTATTACTTTAGTATTATATATCATAATCAATTTTGTTTAGTTTAAAGGAGGAGGGCTAAGTATAAGCTTCACAACCTTTTGCCCTCCTCCTGCACCTGTTTTATCCATTGTTTTCGTTTTGTGTTTTAATGTAATACTTGTGTGCGAAAAAATAATAAATAAATAATAAAAATACGCACAACTCGAATAAGGCCAAAAAGAGACCAAAACCCCTACCACACATTCACTCTGACTAACAATCGGTTCATATTCTCTAGATCCAAGGTCTCAGGTCTTTTCTTTCTGGTGGCATACAGATAGAATTGCTGCCTCAGTCCCTAGTTATATATGATATTTTCGTGCTGAAAGCTCAAGATGTTTGAATTACGTCTCTACATGCTGGCACCAAGTGCCTTACATTGATGTACAATAAACAGCATTATAAAGACCAACAATGAATGGTCCCGATAGAACCCTACCCCACCCCAATCCCATAGAATACAAAGTCAAGGTCAAATTTGATTGCACAACGATTGCATCAGGTACAATGCATGGCAAATAACACGTGTTACTAGAAATTAAAAACTAGCCACACCAGTGTACAAATCTAACATCATTAATGAATACAAAATTTAAGGGCAGAATAAGTTTCACGATTTCTCTTTTGCAAATGAATTATACACATTTTTTTAAGTTCTAGACAATGCGTCCCGATTTTCAGTCTTGTAATGCTATTGGTAAAGAATTTGTTTTGAATTGCTTGTATTGTGATTTTGGAGAACGAGTGTTGTCTAATTTTCGAATATGTTACAAGTTTACTGAACGTCGACTATCTTCTGTCTCCAGTTGGAAAGAAATGTGTTCTTTAGTCGTTCCTTCATCTTGTTTCCAAACTATTTGGCATTGACATTTGGGTTTAGCCAAATATATCTAAAACCATGCCTGCACAGCATTTGTCGTATATCTATTACCCAGTCTTATTATTGTACAACAGCAGTGTCGTATGCTTTTTTTTGTTGACAATTCTATCATTTGCCATGTTGTGTTATCTTATCCAATATTCAATCAGTTGTTTGAGTGTCCATATACAATGGAAAAATTTCTTGCTCGCCCATAACAGCAGAATTAATATAATAATATCAGCTTTATTGCAAGAGTCATACCAAAGGGTTATTGCAAAGTAAAAGAGTGGCGTATATAATCGTATACAAAGAATGTTAATGAAAAATAGATAAAGTCGAGTTCCACGACCCCATACCTTCCCCAAATGATTTGACCTTTACAACTGGAGTATTCATTGTCTGTCATTAGTCATGCAAATAAAATACCTCTTTGCTTTCAGCTTAGATCCAATTAACATAATCCGTCTACACTAGGTATTAAATTTGATAGTCATTTGTATAATGCATTATGAATTGCAATTCTGCCAAAAGAAACAGACGGTCACATGTATAATGTATACTATTTTGGTAGGGAAAACCAACATTTAAAATATATTCATGCTTACAAAGCCATATCTGTATTATCAATGAGACAAAAAAACATATAATGTATAAAAACTGAATATTTAATACAGGTTTGAGGTCTCCGAACTCTTGTTTGTTTTTAGTTTTTAATCCTAACCCAGCCAGCACACCCCTTGTTGTAGTAGAGAATTATAATGCTTGATTTCCTGCCAACAAAATTTTTAAGAATAGCAATGATATTCTCGTTAATATTCAATGTGATGATGATAATATGGAGGTTTGCCTTGTATGTAGTTCTGCTCAGTTGGGTTTAAGTTATCTTACGGTGCACGGAATTTTCTTTCAAAATCTTTAATTTGGGAGATGGTTGTAGTCAATGCTGAAAATATTGTTTAAATCAATGGTTTAATCTTTTGAAAGTAAAAATTAGCCCAGAAGCGCTTCTGGGATATCTACCAGAACACGCTTCGATCGAAGTGCATTCCGGATTAGCCGACGTCTTTGTCAAGAAAGCGCACTTGGGGGAGGATCTTAGTGTCTTAGTAGTTACAGATTATCTTTGTTTTCCTTGCGGGTTTTCTCATATTAATTCAGCTACTGATTTTCTTTCGGACTAGTGAATCGAAGATAGTGATATTTGTGCATGTGCACGACATATATGTAACTCTCCCAGAATGTTTATTGGGTCAAGTCATGCAATTCAAAACATCGCAAGCAAACGACAGATTTGGATACGCATTTGTTCTGTCGTCGCGTGTCAGTGATTATACTGGATATGTTAATCCATTACCCCAATCGGATAGCATCATGGATATCCAGCACGTGCGCATTCGCTCGCGACGTGTTCTGGGTATCCAGGATGTGCTTTTAAGCCATGTACGGCTGGGACATCCGAAACACGACGCAAGCGAAGGAGCGCATTTTGGATATCCAGAAAGGGCTCCAATCGGGTCTACAATAAAGCCCCCTTCATACGAGAGTAAAATAAACCGGAATGTCGTCAGAATAAAGATTCTTTTCTATTCCTGGCAATTTCTGGCAATTCGTAGTGTGTTCCAGAAATTCTCACTGCATTACAGCTATATGTGCCCGTTCTTTTGGCTGGCCCGAAAGTTTTTGACATATTCAAAACTGTCCAAATGCATTCGAAGTAGAGAAATATCGAGTAACATTTTAAGTGGATTCTAAGTGTATTCTAACAATTCTAACTGCAGTATGACCGCATTCTACGGCATTGCAACATTATTCGACTCATTCTTATCTCATTCGATGGAGAACCGAAACGGCAAGCCACTTCGAATCCTTCCAGAATGTGGCGAAAAGAATATCTGGTATGCAGTGAGAATTTCTAGAATACACACCGAATTCCCAGGAATAGAAAAGAATTTTCATTCTGACGGCATTCTGGCTCATTCCTTCTCGAGTGAAGGGAATATAAGGTCCAGTTGGAATTCCCACCCGAATGGCCCCGAATTTCGAAAGTGGCACGAATTTTTCAAATACTTCATTCCGACTAGTTCAGCTTGATTTCGCTACTTGTAATTCGGTTTCAGTGTGAAGGCCCCATAAGCGACGTGTTTATCCAGAAATGTGGATCAGGGGGGAGGGCCTCTGGGCGGTTACTTCCTTGTTAGATTGTGATAGATCGCATATACTTAAACCAAATCAACGTAGTTTGCACAAACCAAATAATTTTGGGGAACTCCACGGGCCGATATAAAACCTCATATAATCACACAAAATCTTGGTTAAGCGGTTGTTTTAAAGGCTGTGGAGTTCCACCACGTAGATCACGAAGTCAAATCGTGAGGTGGAACCAAATATGGAAACCTAAGCGTAAATACGCACCGTTTGTCGTTCTGTGTTTGTTTGTGTGAACCTTTATCTATTTTTCATGAGAAGCTCAAGTCAGCCTGCAGGCGGCTTTTCATCAAGGTCATGAGGGAGGTAAGGGTCAGATGAAATATAAAAGAGTTACAACTGTGACATTGAGTGCTAATAAATCATCAACATAAGTGTCCTTTGACACCTGTTCCGCCATACCCTCTATTTGTCATTGTATTTGGAGAATCCTAATAAATAAATAAATGAATAAAATGAAATAGAATAAATCAGTATATACATATGGTGCAAAATCATATAATAGAGCGGTTTATAGTCAATTACCATTGACACCGCTAAAAGAGCTCCTTAGGGCCCGGGATGTCCAAGATGCGTTTCGACTTAGAGGGAGGAGCGCCGTGGTGCGTCAAGTGTTCCCTGCCCTGGGATCTCCCATGGCCAGTAGGTGTTAGGCAGTGTGACGAGGGGAAGGGAGGAGCGCCGTGGTGTGTCACGTGTTCCATGCCCTGGGACCTCCCATGGCCAGTAGGTGTTAGGCAGTGTGACGAGGGATAGGGAGGAGCGCCGTGGTGTGTCACATGTTCCCTGTCCTGGTATCTCCCATGGCCAGTAGGTGTTAGGCAGTGTGACGAGGGGAAGGGAGGAGCGCCGTGGTGTGTCACGTGTTCCCTGCCCTGGGATCGCCCATGGCCAGTAGGTGTTAGGCAGTGTGACGAGGGGAAGGGAGGAGCGCTGTGGTGTGTCACGTGTTCCCTGCCCTGGGATCTCCCATGGCCAGTAGGTGTTAGGTGGTGTGACGAGGGGAAGGGAGGAGCGCCGTGGTGTGTCACGTGTTCCCTGCCCTGGGACCTCCCATGGCCAGTAGGTGTTAGGCAGTGTGACGAGGGGAAGGGAGGAGCGCCGTGGTGTGTCACGTGTTCCCTGCCCTGGGATTTCCCATGGCCAGTAGGTGTTAGGTAGTTGGACTAGAGAAAAAGACCCATGCCGTTGTGCATTACAGGTTTTCTCCCCTGGGATCTCCCAAGGCCAGTAGGTGATAGGCAATTTGACAAGAGGTAGGGACGCCCGCTTTGGTGTGTTAGGCCATTTTGAGAGAATCCCATTCGTGACGTTAACGTAATTCCTCACAGATTGGTTAACAGCCTGACATATCATAGCTGTCCTCTGCTGTTTTCGGGCTTTGAACCCTTGGACCTCTGGAACTTTTATGTAAAAACTGTTACACTGGGATTTGGTCTGTTTAACGGATCCGTACGTGGGAACGGATGATCTAGACCGGCGTTTGCTATGAGCTGTAGTGTTATCCCGATAGGCTTTCTCCCAGCTTGTGACGGCACGAAAAGAAAAATCTGCGGCATCAGTATAGCAAGGCAGGTTCCCTCTTACCCCATCATCTGGAATGGTACTGTAAGTATGCCCTGAGGCAGGCAGAGGGCGCTGTGCAGCTGCCCCGTGATCTGGAATCTCACAGGAAGTGGGCGGCAAAGTAGGCAGGGGGCGCTGTGCAGCGGCTATGTGATCTGGAATCTCCCAGTATGTATGGGGGAGAGTTGGCAGATGATACCGAGCAGCTATTTCATCTGGAATCTCGCTGTAAGCAATTTCGATGGCGTACTGGATAGCAGGCAATGACCTGAAGGAGGCCTCATCAACCGAAGCAACCTTACACGGGAATGCAGGGAGGGAAGCCGACCTCAGCAAGCCGGGAAGGGCAACCCCAGGTGTTAAGATGTGGGAATCACCGTTGGCTCTCCCGGCCTCAACTTTTAACCTTTCTTGGCGAAGCTTCCAAATCAGCACGACAATGGACAACGGAACCAGACCGACCACTGCCGACACAACGGAGATAAGAACATGACTATTTTCCTGAGGGGCATCTTGCCCAAGTGTGGTACTCACCTGCGGTGTTGACATGTCTCCTGGTTGAGAAGATGTGTTGTCTAAGTGTATCAGCCTGGTTGAATCTATTCCGTAAGTGGTTGCTGGTGCTTCTGTCTGATCTTGGACCGGAGAAACGTCGAAAAAGAACTCCGAGTGATGATCTTTAGTGATCAGAATGCAGGTGATGTTCTTTGTGTTGTCACGTGTGGCGTGTGAATGCGTGGTGTGGTTTTGACTGTATTCAGACTCAGTGGCGGTGGTGAATGTGTTTGTGTCATGTGTTTGGACAAAAGACATGGCAACACCTTTCAAGGTTGCATTCCCTTTTGCAATGTAAGCCAGTCGGAACATCAAGGTTTCCAGCAGGCCCACTGCAACACCCTTATCGTATTCCCAAGCATGTCTACACCATTCAAGCGTGTTGAGGACCAAGATGTCCGCTAGGGAGCAGTCAGTTGCCAAGACAACTACAGGGGCCTGGATAGAGATTGTGAAAAGAGAAGGATTCAAATCGCTACACGACTTGCCAGGGTTGAACGCTGCTAGGTCAATCTTACGAGGCTCATTGACCGAGGAATCAAACGACCACCCAAATGAAATTTTTTGACTTACCTTGCTTTGCCTGGCACAGAATAGGAACTTGGGAACACCAACAACCAATTTTGCCAACCCTTCAATTATATTGGTTGATCTGTCCAGGCTCCACATCAGATTATATGGCTTTGTGTCACGCACAGACGACAACATGTCACTGCTGACATGGAGATTTGAAGATGAAGACTGTCCCTGAAACACCCCTCCATCCATACATGATAGATCAGTACCTTCCAGGTCTAACCAGCGCAGCTGTAGGTCTTGGAATGACCCAGCGGAAATGCTATGGATGGGATTAAATGCCATGTTTATAATTTTAGTGCTTCTCATTCCCAAGAACCAGGCAGGGTTTACGACCATCAGTCGATTTCTCTCTAGGTCTAGTATATGTAGGACAGTAAGGTGCACGAACCCTCTTGACTCTATATGCTTGATCTGGTTGTTGGACAAAATCAGCATCAAGAGGTTCTCCAAGCCAGTAAACCAGGCCTGCTTAACTTCTGTCAACCTGTTAGAATCTAGTGATAGTCTGTTGAGATTGGAAAATGCCACAAAGGTGTTGCTTTCTATATCAGTTATCTCTGCTTCTACCAAAGCCAAAATATTGACCACTGAATGCTCGAGGGGTGCCATGGTCTTTGCCGAGAGAAGATGGAATGGGTGTCCTCTTACTGCAATGTTCTTGGCGCTTGGAAGAAAAGAAAAAGGACTAACGAATACACCATCCTCTGTTTGATTCTTGCACATGGCACATGTACCAAAAGCCACATGCAAATTAGAGAAAGGTGATCTTGAGAGAGGCACACACACTTGCCAATCGGCTCGATGACAGTGGAGGAAACGTGAGCCACGATAGGTCGCGGAGGCAGCTGCCAAGAGAAGCAAGAGTAACATCGCGTTCTTCTCCTTCGCATCGTCTCTTACATGCCTTCTGTCTGATGGTTTAAAGCTAAACCTTTCATTAGAAAAGACTTTGTCACTTACCTTATACTCGTGTATTTAATCCAGACACCTGTAGATCACTGTGACGAGTTGTCTTCAGAGGAGTACTTCTTTCCTTTCTCCGGACGTAACAAGCTATGCTGTGCCGTGCACTGCTTTTTTCACCAGACTTATAACATTTGAATTTTATGACTATATGTATTTATGGCACTGTAAAGGAATACAATTTAATTATTAGGGAAGAATTGCACGGAACCATGCTGTCTACTACTCGGGGTCAGACTAATCTTACATGTATCTAGCCAATGTAATAAAGGTGTTGAGAAATACATATGCTTCAGGAAAAACAGGCGACTTACGTGTGTTTTCTGATGTATACAGCCTCCTTTATCCATAGAATGCAACTGTTGCCCTCTCTCTTGCTGTTTGTTTTGTGTTGTCTGAACTATTGTTTATGTTAATTTTGGAAACATAAAATAACTTGATGATTTCTTTTTCGGATGTTTAAAAGTAGTATGCTTTTCAGAAGTGAGTGGTACTGATTCCGAAAAAAAATATAAAGGGAAACATTATCACAACGTTTAATACTCGACGTTAATTGATTTGTTCTAGAACAGATGGCGTCTCTATGTTACAACTGGTAGGGCCGTGTCAACTTTCATGTCGCATAACGCCTGAACGACTTACGTTAGAGCCACCACATTTCTTGACTTTTACTGATATTTAGGTCCCATGGCAACGAATTTGCAAATCTAAACAAATATATTTATTTATAATATATTGCCATGGCAACCAATTTTACGGGTTGTCTTGCTACATTACTGCTATTTCATTACATGAATAAAATCTAATTTAATTCAGTATATTGTTATTGTTATTGTTATTGTTATTGTTATTGTTATTGTTATTGTTATTGTTATTGTTATTGTTATTGGGGCCAACTACTCTGTCTTCACATCCAGGGGCTGAGTTGCGAGAAGCTTACATTGTTAGAGGCTAAATCGCAAGGGTCTGGAGCGAGCTGCCATTCGGTGCCACTCAGGTGACCTCAATACGACTGTCGCAAGAGACTGCAGCGAGCTGCCATTCGGTGCCACTCAGGTGACCTCAATACGACTGTCGCAAGTGTCTGGAGCGAGCTGCCATTCGGGGCCACTCAGGTGACCGCAATACGACTGTCGCAAGTGTCTGGAGCGAGCTGCCATTCGGGGCCACTCAGGTGACCGCAATACGACTGTCGTAAGTGTCTGGAGCGAGCTACCATTCGGCGCCTGTCGGCACTGCAGCGGGCCGAATGTGTGTGTGTTCGTGTGTTTGCCGACAGCGGACTCGCATTTTCCTCACTGTAAGTCAGCCGAGTGGCAAGTATGTGTGCCTTTCTCAAGTAGGTCACTTTTCTCTATTTTATATCTGCATTAGATTACAGAATGAAGGCAACTTATTTGTGGCCAAAGTTTTTTTCTTCGCACGCTCGCATCGGTTGTTGGGCTACTAGGGGATGTCCTTCATATAATCAAATTAACAGAGAGATCAGAATCATCTTTATTGAGCCTTAGACATACAAAGACAAGTTGAAAGATTAAAATACCTAGGTCAACCCTTTTTCTGGACTTACGACGTTCAGAGGGCGCAAGGTAAGACATATTAAAAAGAACAACCGTGTGTCTTATCAAGGGAAAAATACTCCATTTAAGTAGGACTGTTTTGCAAGTACGTAGTACAGATTTATACGTATAAAAAATGCAACATTGCTCGATGAAAACATGGCTGCAGACTGCTTGAAAAACTCTTCAGTTTTATGAAATTGTAATATTAGATATAAAAGACTAAATCCATGTTTGGTCGTCTTAAAAATGACATTCAGTGATAAAACTCTCCTTCAACAAGACCACTGGCGGTTAAACTTGTATCTAATCCGAAAACTGGCCTTCAATAATAGAAAACGGTATTACATTACAAAAAAAGCTAGTTTACCAGCAGAAAACTATAAAATGATAAAACAAGTATAAAATCAGAAGACAGATATACATTTAAAAATGTTATTCACTCAGAAAATGATCTACAATCAGAAAACTGATCAAGAGTCATAAAATTGCTGTACAGCAAAAAGAACTGGACTAAGATGAGAAAACGGTATGAAATCAGAAAACTGATATTGAGTCATAAAACTTGTTCTGTACCGCAAAATGAACTGGAATACGATGGGAAAACTGTATGAAATCAGAAAACTGGTATTTTTTAGAAAGCTCTTACACAACCAGAAAAGTAATGTATTATTACAAAACTAGTAAGAATTTAAAAATCTATACATTCTGAAATCAGAAAACTAGTTTTTAATCAAAGGAACGCATATTAAATCAGAAAACTCTTTACTCTTTAAAAAACTTGTATACAATACAAATATTCGTATTCAATCAGAAAAGTAGTACTCAATGAGAAAACTGGTATACATACACGTCAATAAAACTGAATATAAATCACAAAGCTTGTTTAAATCACTTGTATGAAATAAATAAAACAGAAAATTGGTACTTACAAATCTAGTAAACAATGAAATGATATACATTAAAAATGCAGCTTTGCAACTGTGATTAAACTAATGATATATGAAACTAGGAAATTGATCATGATATACAAATAAAACTGAAATCTCTATTAGTAAAAAATGGAAAAAAAGTAACAGCATTGCAGTAGAATTAGTTTTTACTGCGTTAGTTTCTTACTCAACAGTTAAACAAATGGCAGTATGGAGAAACAGAAACATTATCATAATGGTGATTTGTTCCGTTCTAGAAATACTAGGTCAGCTTTTTACGGCTAGCTTTCCTGTGGATGGTATGAGAACCATTATGTGCCTGTGACCTATGGACGTCCTATAAATAGAAGGGATAGCAGAGATTACATGTAAACATATGAGTTTTGGCATGTTTTGTGGCGAAAGCTGTCTGGTAAATACACAGACAGTGTCATGTTTACTAGACAGAAGGGTTTAAGGCTTACTTACGTACTTGCACGCTTACTAGAAGTACCTGGAACAGCCTGGCATATGAAGCCAATCCGATTGTTGCATGACAAGTCATTCCACATGTCTTTTTCGGAATAATAAATGCAATCTTCATTTCCAAAAAAGTTGTTTGGCTCTCCTGGGGTCCAGAGGTTGTACGTCCCAAGTGCAGAGCCATCCACCCACTCAAAGCTTCCCTCTTTGCGCCGATCGTGCAGGCCGAACCAGAATTCCTCGTTGTCGCTCACAGACTTGTACAAGGAGATCAGAAAGTCGTTGGTATGAGGGTCCCGGGGCATGGCGAGTGTGCCGCCGTCTTCACGGCAGGTCGCAGCCGCATCGTTGAAGGTATGACGTATGCTGTAGACCATATAGCAGACTCCACGGGACATCGAGTAACCTTCGGGACAAGATGCTTGGAAAACAGCAACAGTAGGGAGATACATGGGTGATATAAACACTCGGAAACACTCGGAATTCCATCAAAAGCTAATCATCACAATTAATTTACTTAAACATTAATTTATACGGGCATAAAAAGTAAATGATTTGAGTCAGTATGTTACATTATAATGTACATTATCGATGAAGGATGTAAGACAATGATTAGTGTCAGATTTAAATTTTCCATTTATACAAAAAAAATTAGGAAATATTGAAAATGTACATTATACCATTTGTGTGATTTCAGATTACTAGTGCAACAGATTTTCATTTCTTATCCCATTCTAATGATACAGTTCGACACGGTTAGCACACCTAACAATGGAAACCAACTTACCTGGTGACTTACTCAAGTCGCGAAGACGCTGCTCCAAGGCGGCGGTACGGTTGCGCTCCTTATCCAGGTCACGCTTCAAGGTGTCAACAGTGGCGAACAGTTGGCCTATGTCGTCTTGGTAACGCTTCAAGGCGTCGACAGTAGTGGACAGTTCAGAAATCTCCTACAAACGAATAAACATATTTTACATACTTCAGAATACCAAAGTAAGACAAAAAGTTGAATAAGAGTTCGGACACCACATATCTAATAAAATATTTTGATTAACACAACTGCATAATCTATGCCTGTTTAGGTACACCTTTAACAATCCAATCATTTACACCATGTACTTATGACTCTTAAACATAAATTATGCACATTAGGGACTTATTTCCATTATTGGTGTTTTCGAATCCTGCACCTATGACAAACTACATTTATGTAACAAATATTTGAGTCCTATAATGGAAAACACTGTATGTATGTATGTATATAATATATAGACAGAGAGATGTTACCACATATGTTTTAACATATGATTGGAGCCCGCTGCGGTAAAATGACAGTCTAGCTTTGCAACCCCGTCAAACTAAATGTGATGATTTATGTTCATTGTGAAATTTACAGATTAAACTTGAACTAGAGTTCCACGAACACATACCTTTGCCAAATAAACCAGGTTTGTTATGTAGAATGATGTCTGTAGACAAATGCGTTACTCATTTCATTTTCTTTATAATTAAATGCTTGGAGTTGGTTTATAAAATTTCGGCATTTATTATGCAAATTAGATCCCAATTTACAATTAATTGATATCAAATTGTATCAAGCATTACTTAAGCTATCAGCATACCAAAAATCATGATGATCCTTTGATCCATTCTTGACTTATTCTCTTTCAAAGTCTTTAAATACACCTCTTACTCTCTTCCCTCTTTCTCAGTTACATATGTGACAACTTTGATGAAAGTACTATAATGGAATGCAGTGGATTTATGAACTTTTCCTAATCAATTATGCAAATTAGCTGTTAACTTGCATAATAAGTATCACATTATATAAGTCTTCATTTAGGCTATCTACATGCCGAAAATCATGACGATCCGTCAACACGTTAATATTTTCTCATTAATTATGCAAATGAGATCATCATTTGCATGATAAATATGTATTGACATTTCTCTCTTTCTCAGCTACATATGTGACAAGTTTTAAAGCCCTATCATGGAATGTAGTGAATTTATAAAATATGCTCATTAATTATGCAAATTAACTGTTGATTTGCATAATTGTTATCTCATTATGTAGGTCTTAACTTACGCTACCTACATACAAAAAAACATGATGATCCGTCAACATGTTCATATTTTCTCATTAATTATGCAAATGAGGTCATCATTTGCATAATTGATATCTGTCGACATTTCTCTCCTTCCCAGCTACATATGTGACAAGTTTGAAAGTCCTATCATGGAATGTAGTGGATTTATAATTTTCCTCATTAATTATGCAAATTAGCTGCTGATTCGCATAATTAGTATACCATTATGTAAGTCATCACTCATTCTATCTACATACCAAAAATCATGACGATCCGTCAACACGTTGTAGAGTTATTCTCATCCAAAGTTTGAAAGGAAACCGGCGCCTGCAGTTCCAAAAAAAGCCGCTAGGGGCCCAAACTCACAGCACTTACTCTCTGCCTCGAGGGCTATCTACCACTCAAAAATCATGATCACAGCATGTCCAGAACACGAGATATCAAAAATTGAGTTTCTGCTGCAGTACCTTAGCAAGCCGCTAGGGGGCCCATTATCGAACTTGACCTTCGTTTTCCCGACCCCTACCCACCTACCAAATATTATCGGGATCCATCCAAGACTTCTTGAGTTATGCTGTTAACAGACAGACAGACAGACAGACACACAGACTCACAAGCCCAAAACATAACCTTAGCCATTCTGGCAAAGGTAATTACATATAGTTTGAACATGTAACTTTGAAAGAAAGCTAAGTATATCATTAGGATATGGCCTGTCTGGCAGGTATAAACAGCTAACCTCCTGTTAATAGCCAGTCTAATACAAGTACTGTGCACTGAAAACTTGAAAAAGAATATGTGTTTACCTCTTTATTGATAAACGTCAGAGGGGTGAGTCCCACGGCGACAAGGCTCAGCAGAATGGCAATGCCGGCGGCGATGCAGCTGCGGTGGGAGCGGATGAGGCTACAGAGAGAACCGCGGCCGCATACGCATGCTCCCCCTTTATACGCGCGATCTGTTAAACAAGAATTTTTTTTTTAAACTGGCAACGCAGCCTGAAATAATTGTGAGAATGAAATGGTAGGAGAAGGTCTTGAATGACTAGACACATAAGTAAAATGTCAGGATTTTCCCTATCAACATCTGCTCGGAGAGTAAGCCCCCCTTCTGAACTTAAGGTGTGCTGCTATGGCAACGTCAGAATTTATTCTTCCTTCTCTTTTGCTGCAAGAATATCAATAGCCATAGTATTATATTATATAGTAAACAAAAAAAAACAAGTCAGGAATAACATACAGTGAAAAAGTACATAAAAGTAAACTATAAATTAACTGTCTAAGTTAGTGACAGTGCCGAATAGTAGAGGGCCAAGATCAACATCACAGTAGATACAGGTAAATTAGGTCTTGCCGACATTGCTTCTTTTTAAATAAATACTGAATGACATTGTTAAGCATCTTATTTGACGTATTCGTACCAAACATATTTATGTATACGAAATAGTCTGCCAGATGAGAAAAATATGATTTTGTTTGATGTTTACTTTCAACTTTTGCCTGTTTGTTGTACTTTGATAATGAAATATGACATGGATTGATTGCTTTGGAAGTAAGATTCATCTGCATGGCAATCAAGTATTATGGCGACTGGTATTAGTACAAGCAGTCTCGTCGTAGATTCTCGCACGGTTTAACTGCCGTACACTTTTCAATCAGTGCGTGGCAAAACAAATTGCCTACAAGGATTTTAGACAGCAGCTTCCGTAACAAGATAAATGAAGTTTGTAACTACACGAATATCTCAGTCAATCAGTTTCTGGTCACACGACAGTCGTTAAAAGTAAAGTAAAATTTATTGCAAATTCTTGCCCTTGGGCTTTTTGCAGGTAACATAAGAGATCGATATTCAAACAGTGTAAAAGAAAATCAAGTGTCTACTCTAGTCTAAAGCTAGTAAAAGCTAACTCTAGATCCTGGGTTATTGGGTTTGACTCCTTTTTCGAAGACAGTGGAAGATGAAAGATCCCACCTTTTCCATTATGTAGTTATATAAAGAGCAGTTTAACATAAAATGTATTTCATACAGGAATGAGTGAGATTTTATAAATGTAACAAGACTCAAACGAGACAGGACGGCAGCAAAGCACAGACAAGACAGGAAAAAGTCTAAAGTATAAAGACAGGAGCAGGACAAACATTGCAAAATTGCAAAATTCACCTGCTCTGGAGACGTATGAAGAGTTCGGTACAATCGCAGCTGCGTCAGCAACGTTTTGCCAATCAGGCTGCGGCTGCTGCATGGGTGTACTTATGTTGCCTGGAGAAAAGGGACAAAGTTAACCACATCCCTAATACAGAAGAAAGCATAAAACCGAGAGCAGAACAAGACGCCAAGAGCGGATTTTAAAATGTTCACCTGCTCTAGCGGCGTACATAGGGTTAGGTACCCTCGCAGCGGCGTCCGCACGTGCCTGCCAATCAGTCTGCGGCTGCTGTATGGGCGTGATGCCTGGAAAAAAATTACAAAATTAAGATGGCGCCGACGATTTTCTGGTAACACCAGTCGCTTAAAGATTTTATTGAAATATTGAAAAAATACAACTATGGATCTATGGAACTATGGCTGGTTTTATTAGCCAAACAAAGCCGACCTGCTAAAAATTGACACTCTTTCCTTGTTATTGTAGACTAACCGAAAAAGATATGGGACTGGAGTTTTTCTGTCATGAATTAATACAATGATGACTAATGATGAAGTCGTAGTAAAAGTGGCGACTAGTCATGAAACTAAAGGCTTTGGTGGGAATATTATTTTGAGAGGAAGAAATTACAGCGCTTATTGTGTGATATTACAACGTCTCATTGCAGTTTTAAAAATATGCTCCATCTTGAGCTGCCATGCGTACCTACTCTTCACGTGCAAAGGTTTACAGACCTGAAATAACATTTACGGTTTTGCTTGATGCGTTCACAAATACTTCAACATCCTAAATGGTAGATGCCATCATCTTTGAACCAACTTTAAACCCCAATGGAGGGGTTTTCACTTGATCAAATGGCACAGAACTGGTATTGCTGAATGCTCGTGTCCTCACGGGGATATAATTTTCTTCATAAAACGCATCTTTCACGTTCCATGCCTTGACATAGTGCTATGTAAACAATATGACAAGAAAAAACGCTCTACACCAAGGAAGGCACTGGTCAATCTTATATCTTATATTTATCAATACATAGACTTTACAAAAACAAACTTCATTGCCCACCGACATGTGAGGATAAATGATATTTAAAAACAAAACTTGCCCGTGTCATCCGTTTCGGACTCCTGTTGTTCTCCAGGCATGGTGCGACTTGTCCGGATAATGCACAGCGAAAAATAAGCGGGCTACGTCGACTGGGTCCGCAACACAATGTAAAACATAGTCTTCTCTGAACAAATTACAATTCAAAGATGAAAGAAATTCATAGGTAAAAAACAAAGCAGATTTTCCCCAGACAAATAGAATACACACGTAACTGTTTTCTTTCTTTTATATGCAAACACCATCATCATATTTGATTGACGTTTTTAAACATGTAGCGAAATCAACATTAAAAGACATTTATTTCTTGATCTTTTTTGGTAAGCAATCAGACTAATGCATTTACTTACATATACCCAAAAGAGAAAGAAATATTAATTCTATTATTGTATAGTCGGTTACAACTGCCAGCTTTACACAAATCAGAAGGTGAGGGTCGACGTGGAGACTTTGAAACATTGTTAAACTTTTTGGGGCAAACTCGTAGAAATGCGATTCGACGCATGTATCAGTGCATAGATAAGCTATCATACTATTCATTTTATTCCGTTACACTTTGATATAATAATATCATATTGATAAGTGCAAAATACCATAGTTTACGTTACTGTAAATGCATTTAAGTTCGCGGGGATTTAATTTCGCGGTAGCGGGCAAAAGGACTTTTGGCCGTGGTTTTAAGTTCGCAGTAGCGCCATGCATTGTAGTCTCTTACTGCCATTGAAAAATGTTCGCGGTGGTTTTAAATTCGCGGTGAAGTGGCAACCGCGAAAACCGCGAACATTAAACCACCGCGAAAATTTTTGCATTTACAGTATGTTTTTTATCCAATCCTAACAACATGAAAATGCCAGTAGTTGTTATCTCATAATCTGTGCAAGTTTTATAAGTTTTATTGAAATATTAGCTAGAAACATAGAGCTAATGCAAGAAATAGCCGGTGGGGTCTCGTGAGTCTCGCCTATTGCGCCATGCGTTCTCACGGAAATTTCTGGAAGGTCGATGACCGGAGAGAGCCCACGCCTAGCATGAGCGATATGTAGGGGGGGGGGGGCATTTATTACAGGTTTGCGATAATAATGTTTTTGTTGTTGGCGTCCATGGGCGCCGCCATGTTGTCTCAAGGGACTGGTGCATTATTGCATTATAGAAAAGGGTGTGGTTATCTTTATGTCGTAACGATGTGGAGAAATACCGCTATGACATCCAGAATCGTTTCGAAATGTAATGGGGATGGGAGGCGGTCGTAATTTTGCCTTTCGAAAATAAATAAAAAGTTCTTTTCAACATACCACAATCCAGTATAATTTTAACAGCACAACCAACCTAAGTGAAAGGCCAATTTTTTGTCGAAAGCACTTTTTTTTGTTTCGGCCAGACAGGGGCAATTTGCCACTGCACTCAAGCTTTAGTAATTTATCTTAATAGTGCCACATACAGAATACAGAAAGAAGGTAAAGATAGTATTTTACCTCTGGAAACAGAGTTTTAAAGAAACTGTTATTCCTGGTAATTTAGAAGCACCAAGCACATTAGCACACAAGACAAACACCATGATTACTTCACGTAGGTTTGCGTCCCACGAACTCAAATCTACTGCTTCGAGTTGAGTCAAGTGGAAGAATCAAACCTTCAGGCGCTTGACTCAACTAAAACGTGGACTATTTTTAACACGAATATGAGAAGTAGGTTGGTTACTCAAAATAAAGGGACACAAGAAAAACATGGCTCATCATACAAAAGACGGCATCTTTCTTACTATAAGGCAGGGACATATGACTTCAGACGGCACGTTTTGATTTTTTAAGGACGAGAATAAATGAGAATCACACAGTCAACTGCGCCCCTAGGCCCTGTAGACACGCTACCTTTAACCTCAGGTTGTCGGCTGCTCTGTCATTATGCAGCTTGAGTGATGGTTCATGGCGGAGGTCAACGATAAATCTGTCATCTTCAGAGGAGATCCTCGATCCAGGTGTTGCAATTATCTATGACGTAGAGACTTGAGACTTTGAGACTTTATTGGAAAATCTAAGATATAATTTAATAATTGGCAGCCATTTTGAATATCATGTTAGATGGGGGCTTAAAGGGACTTTGGTTGCCCTGATTTAGATTATATCTCAAAAAGCTGAAATAGCAGCCAGTGAGTATAATTGGTGTGTCTGCGCAAACATAAATTGTTTGCAAGCGTATTTATTGAGGCGGAAGACTTCCTTGAGGCAGCTCGGGCAAGCGCATACCGCAGCACACACCTCACACAGGCTACGTGAACGTTTATCTGTCTAGGTGGCCACCAGAGACTCTCTTCACTCACTGTGCCTCATTTGGATATTCCTAACAGTTCTGAATTACTTTGACAGCGATCGAGAGCAGTTTGAAGAATTGTGGCCGTGCAAATACAATCATGGTATGTTGACGTATGGCATTGTATATTTTCACTGTCGCTGCTCGCGGTTTGGTTTGATAGCTTGAGCACTCTTTTTAACTGTGATATTGTTGAAGATTCGAAATACATATAACGCTTGTTGATCTTTATCCACGGGGTAATCTATATCCGTTGTTTCTAAAGACAGCGTGATTAGGAATGCCGACGAAAGGCAGCTTCAAACCGCAGTTTTCAAAAACATATTTTGCATACTAGTGAAAATGTTTAGATTTGAAACTACATTCCGCCCACTTGACACCTCTAAACAACTATTTTTTTCTAAAATAAGAATAACAGATATATGTTATCCCATGGAAAAAGGTGAATTAACGTTATAACGTATACTCTCGAGTTCATCTTAAGGCTATGTTGGCAATTTATGAAGTGATACCAATTTAGCGATCCCGTCGTTTTTCCAACTTACTGAGTATTTTACATACCACTTATGCTGTGTGTTTACTTATATTAGACCCATGTCACATTGTCGACGAAGTTCGGGCGTACTTTGCGATTTCTGGAAGGTCGGCAGATTTTAAGATCGACAGAGGGTCGCGCGTATTTTTCGCGTGAAAACCGTCCCTGTCACATTGAGCGATCAATGGGGAAATGTTGAAATCTGTGCCCTCCGAAACACGATTTTCTGCATTTTGAGGGGTAAACTTTGCTAAATCTAGTAAAATTTCTGTCCGAGAAAAATATGTTTGAGGATGACGAGCGTCGTGGAGCCTTGACCATCTGAAAGGTCATTTTCTGCATTTGAGGGACACCCTAAAGTACCCTTTTTCTATTGCCCCCCCCCCCCCCATCTCAAAAATATTTTCAATGGCCTTCCTCCCAGGCCAAAAACTTTTTCAATGGCTTCCCCGGGTAAATATCGTCAAGTCCTACCCTTGTCACATTTGGCGAAAATCGATCGGACGACGATTCTGCGACAATCGTCCGAGCCTCGCTTATAATAATAATAACTTAATTGCACAACAGTTGTACAAGGTACAAAGTATGGCTTATATGTGACAGGGATGGTTTTCGGGTGAAAAATACGCGCAACCCTCTGTCGATCTGAAATATGGCCGATCTTTCATCGATACGCCCGAAGATCGTGGATAATGTGACAGGGGTATTATGCCCCCTCCCCCTCGTACCACGCTGTGATTGACGTTCCCTGCGCGCGTCGCGTGTGAGACAGCTGCAGTTAGTCAAGCCGAATCAAACGTCCGTGCACGTTCCAAATGTCATCTTAAATGGGCCACGTTAATTCTGGTGTAGTTGACAAGATAATTGCGCCGAGGGAGGCTTTGAATTTGTCGCAAACGTCACTCATCACTAGAAAGTTTGGTAGTTTTTGGCCCTGGTAAAAAACGCAAGTTGGGCATAATGCACAACAGGTCTAGTTTATAACTGATATTTTCTTGACGATGCATGATTTTTCAAAATCTATCTTTATTTCATAAAAATCGCTTCAGGCTATGTCTCCAACATTGGCTAAATAACTGTGGCTCATTCGTCTGTATATGTACTCCGTATTATCTGTATCATTTTAAAAATCATTAAAATCAAATAGACAATATGTCCATCTGCCAAAATTGCCCTAACATTTAAGCAAGATCAAGATGAAGTCGATCAATTAGTGTGGTATTTTCACCAGTACAATTATGTCATTATCACGTTGCCACCTTTCCGGTGCACACTGTTAAAAGACTGTATCAGTTGAGATTAATTCCAAGTCATCGGCCAAAAGAAACACGTATTAGACATGCATATATGCACGTGGAGAACTCTACGTGCATATATGCATGTATAACTTTCTCTGCCATCGGGCAGTAAAGATTCGATCTTTATCCGTGGGGTAATCTATTTCCGTTGTTTTTAAAGACAGCATATTAAGTAATGTCCACGAAAGGCGGCTTAAAACTTCAATCTTCAAAAACATATTTTGCATACAAGTGAAAATATTCAAATTTTAAACTACCGTCCGCCCACTTGACACCTCTAAACACCTTTTTTTTTTCTAAAATGAAAATAACAGATATATGTTACCCCATGGATAAAGGTGAATCAACGTTATAACGTCTACTCTCGAGTTCATCGTAAGGCCATGTTTGCAATTTATCAAGTGATACCAATTTAGCGATCCCTTCGTTTTTCCAACTTACTGAGTATGTTACATATATACCACTTATGCTGTGTGTTTACTTATATTATACCCCTGTCACATTGTCGACTAAGTTCGGGCGTACTTCGCGATTTCTGGAATGTCGGCCGGTTTTAAGATCGACAGAGGGTCGCGCGTATTTTTCGCGTGAAAACCGTCCCTGTCACATTGAGCGATCAATGGGGACATGTTGAAATCTGGGCCCCCCGAAACACGATTTTCTGCATTTTGAGGGGTAAACTTTGCTAAATCTAGTAAAATTTCTGTCCGAGAAAAATATTTTTGACCATCTGAAAGGTCATTTTCTGCATTTGAGGGACACCCTACGGCCATTTTTTCCATGGCCCTCCTCCCAGGCCAAAAACTTTTTCAATGGCGCTCCCCCGGGTAAATATCATCAAGTCCGACCCCTGTCACATTTGGGGCGAAAATCGATCGGACGACGATTCTGCGGCAATCGCCCGAGTCTCGCTTTTAATGATAATAACTTAATTGCACAACAGTTGTACAAGGTACAAAGTATGGCTTATATGTGACAGGGATGGTTTTCGGGTGAAAAATACGCGCAACCCTCTGTCGATCTTAAATATGGCCGATCTTTCATCGATACGCCCGAATGATCGTGGATAATGTGACAGGGGTATTATGCCCCCTCCCCCTCGTACCACGCAGTGATTGACGTTCCCTGCGCGCGTCGCGTGTGAGACAGCTGCAGTTAGTCAAGCCGAATCAAACGTCCGTGCACGTTCCAAATGTCATCTTAAATGGGCCACGTTAATTCTGGTGTAGTTGACAAGATAATTGCGCCGAGGGAGGCTTTGAATTTGTCGCAAACGTCACTCATCATTAGAAAGTTTGGTAGTTTTTGGCCCTGGTGAAAAACGCAAGTTGGGCATAATACACAACTGGTCTAGTTTTTAACTGATAGTTTCTGGACGATGCATGATTTTTTCAAAATCTATCTTTATTTCATAAAAAAAATCACTTCAGTGGCTAAATAACTGTGGCTCATTCGTCTGTATATGTACCTACCTACCTACCTAGTCCCTTGACCTCCAGGTCGTTGGGGGGACAAGGTAGACATGAAGACAGAGAGTATATGTACTCTGTATTATCTGTATCAATTCAAAAATCATTAAAATCAATTAGACAAAATGTCCATCCGCCAAAATTGCCCTAACATTGAAGCAAGAATAGTCGATCAATTAGTGTGGTATTTTCGCTAGTACAATTCATTATGACGTTACCACTTTTCCGGTGCACACTGTCAAAAGTCTGTATCAGTTCAGAGTAATTCCAACTCATCGGACAAATAGAAACATGTATAACTCTACGTGCATATATGCATGTATAACTTTCTCTGCCATCGGGCGGCAGATTCACCCCCATACGAGTCGGTACGGGCGACGCGTGTGCCTCGTACGGCGAGTAAGTAAACCCTACGTACGCGGTACGTGTGAGTACGGCCTGCATACGGTATCGTGGCAATCGCGCAATTAGTTTAAGTGATCGGGGAGGTAGAGAAAGTGACTTGACACACAGCGAATGTTGTAACGAACAATACATTCTTAGTTTTAGTATTTCACCTTCTCCTTTTGACTTAGAATTCACTCTGGCATTCTACCACTTTGTATGCAGTTTACGATATTGAAATATCTGTTCATTATCCTGCTGTTTTGAACGGTTTACAGTATGGTTGATATTTTTCCAACATGTGTATTTTGATCTGTCAAGGCGATCTTGGCGGCACTACAATGCGTGGCGCTCGTATCGACCATGCACGGGACTGCAGTGGCGTTTCGACCCAACAGATTGAGCGCCTTTTCAGCCCAGGACTACACCCACGAGGACCTGACCAGAGAAGCCGTTCTGAAGGTCGTGGCCAGGTTTCTGGAGGAGAACCCAGAGCCCGGTAGGTCAGTGACCTCGGGTCAGCTCCAGAACCTGGTGCCGCTTACAGCATCCAACATCTTCAACAGCTACTTCGGAGGTAAAATACAGTTTTGGCACAGTAGCAATATTGTAAACACATCAAGTTATCAATTTGAAATATAAAAGATATGGTATGACTAGCAAAGCAAAATTTCTTTTCCAGGAGTCTGGTTATCACCGTAACGCTTAGCCTTTTATCGCGGGATAACCTACTAAGTATTCAGGGGTATTAAGTGGACCACGTTGGTTTCAAATTTCAATCTTTATACAGTACGCCCACTTGATATCCCTAAATACCACGTTTTGAAAAAGGTTACCCCGTGGATATTGATGATGCAATGAAGCATTGTGATGACAACTGAATGTTTTTATTCAATGGCATCATTGATTGTGTGGTACACGTTTAGTCAATCTCCCATGTACAGTTCCAGCGCCACAGGGGACTGTGGGTAAGGCCATAGGTTAAGACCCCACGGACAAACATACGCAGTCCGGTACTCATCTTATGTTTTAGATGTTAATTGTAGCAAAAGTCCCAAACCATAGCCAATCGCACGAGATGACTGTGCTTATGTCTTCGGAACGGTGAGATGACTGGTTGGTACAATCGATTAGATAAAAAAAAATTCTGCAAAAGTAATAATAGTAATGACTGCATTAATGGTCATAATGAAAATCTTCATTGCAAGTTCATGCCCGAGGGCTAATTGAAGACAAAGTAAAGTAGTGGTATACATAATTGTATACTTTGCAGAGAATGAAAGTGAGATCTATTAGTAAATCAAAGGAAAATAACGTCTAAGCTAACTCTATTTCTACTTAAGCTATTTGATGGTCATAAAACAACTTTATTCCCAGCCCCAGTTTCAGCCAGGAACTTTGATGAAGCCATAAGAAGCATCATAGCGGCCAACGTAGACATGGACAGATTGCTGTTTCGGCCAGACCTGCATTTTAACGCCGAACAGTTCCAGGCTTGTGAGTATTGAATTATTTTGTATATCTATGGAGTTTTTTCTTAATTTTTTGGCCTACGTTCATATACAATGATCTCTATGGCCTACGTTCATATACAATGATCTCTAAGGTGTATCACGTACAGTGTTGACAAATCTACGAGGGGCATAGGGAAGCTCTCTCAGTGTATGTATTATGCAGAAAGAGATTGGACATTTTGGACAAAAATTATCGTGGATTATTGAACTAGTTTAACTGTAATATCCAGCACAAAAGTTGGACTCACCCATGTCTTCGACTGAACAGCACCAGTCTTTGTCAAGGAATGAACAATCCACTGCTGTCATGACGTCACGTTATGCAGATAGAACACGTGACTCAACCTATGATCCACTGCTTACTGCGTCACGTGTTCTAATTGCATAACTGCATAACGTGACGTCACGGCAGTAGTGGATTGCTCATTCCTTGACAAAGACTGGCGCTGTTTATTCGAAAATTTGGATGAATGTAATTTTTGTGTTGGATATTACATATTAAACTAGTTCAATAATGACTTCTACCAACACAGTTGAACTTTCAAGTTATGATCATGGATTGTTTTCTGCTCGTTACTACTTTCTAATATCTACTGAAAGTAACCTTTACAATTTTAAAAGCATGCAAAACACACTGTCATTATGTTTTTACCACAAATACATCATCAAATACCGCACAAATACAGCCATCGCGTTTTTACGTAATCTTCGAACGACCATTATCAACACCCTGACCCAACCCAGTGTCAGCGACAGTGACGTCAACTCTGCGCGTGGGATGATGGGAAGCTATCTTCACACCCTGCAGGCATTCTACAGCAACACTAACTGGGTAGAGATGCACGGGGCTGTTGTGTACCAGAACCTGGGTAAGTCAGAATGGATGGCAGACGTCAGAGTTGCTTTTAACATTGGCGAGCTAAAATGACAAGTCCCAATTGAAATCTTGAAAATCATCCTTTACTTGAAAACTGGGGAAAATGGGACTACTGTAACCAATGTGTAACGTTACAACTTAAAGTCCATGCAAATCCTTCTTTTTCAATAAAAAGAAATGAAATGCTTAAAAAGTTCGGTGCGATCTGGAGACTTGTTGAATCTGAAGGAACAGGATCTAAGCTTTCTTGCTTTGGCCAAATTTTGTTCGGTCACCAGTTAAGTTGGTGTAAGAACAGGTGTGAGTTCTCGGGTCCTGCAGATGGATGAAGCAGAAAATTGGGATTAGGAGTGGGGTTTCTTTCATTAAATCAGTTTTTCTCGGGTTTGAGCTGAACAACTTGTTCGTCTGTACTGATTGTTGTAATGCAAGAAACTATTTTAACCGTTTATTGTCTATAATTGTAAACTATATGCTTTAAGATGGTTGTATATTGCAGGCATACCTGATACACCATATCCGCCCGTGGCCTCTCCTGGGACAATCACTTGCAGTTCTGCTGACTGTCCGCCAGATGGCCCTGCAGGGTGGGTGCTTTGAGATTCGGCTGTAGATAGATTCCAATTCATTTTGTCATGCTATTAGGCCTAGAGACACCGACATGGAATTATATATGCACTGAATTTGTTTTATACACGCAACTGGTACTACATACCATACTATAATCTCCAAGCAGATCCTACGGTGCCATAAGATAGTATCAAAGCTGGCTACGTTAAGTTTGATACTATACATTACTCACCGTGGATTTGGTTGGGGATTAACCATACTGCAAAATAGCTGGTTTATCTCTCTAAACGATCGTACTTAATCAGTTCCAACATTTTTATACTAAAACTAACTTTAGTTTCACAACCTTGTTTCGATCCTCGCAGACCTGGATTTACCTGCCAGAGCAATATTGTGGTTCCCAGTGGGGTGCTGACAAGTGGCTACCGGAGTGGACAGGACGTTACAAAGCCTCTTGGTTTGAGACGATACATTTTCCATTTCGTTTGCTGCCACCTTAGTTAACACTACCATATTTTGTGGATAATTACAACTGTCATTTCTGATAAGAAAGGTTAAAACTGGTGTATTTTCCCTTCAATACTCAGGAAATTCATTCTATCTTGCGTATAAAATCAATGCAAGTTTCAATGATAGAGTGATTTTCGTGAGCTGGGGGTCATTATGTATCATACGTTCTTAGGGGTCATATTGACAAATACATTGACTGCTTTGATTTCATAACGACTGAATAGCCCTCCAAGCGAGAGTAGTGCGCTCCTGACTGGTCAATCCCTTTTTGAACTCGAACTTAAACTTTATTAAAGCAGGCAAGCCTGAATTCTGTTGGTGTGCACAATTCCAGCTATCCGATAGTTTGACTTAAAATCACAATTACAAATTAAAATGACAGTTGATAAAAGGTGAGTCATTGCTGGTTGAAAGTCGGAATATTGAATCTTGTGCATCTTTCTGTCACAGCGATTGATCCATTGGTTGGTAAATGTAGCCACGGCGGGACAGCGGACGTATCGCGCCACCAGACAGCTACAGGCGGGATCAACAAGGAGTCCACCGTGTCCTCAGAGTCTCCCCACCACTACCTGCACCACACCGCAGCACAGGCGGCCGTCAGCGCTACACAACACTTTCTCTACGGAGCAGGTCTGTTTATTGGTTTTCTATTTGTTTGCTTGTTTGTTTGTTTGTTTGCTTTCTTGCTTGTTTGATTGTTTTTGCGTAATCAGTAACGAGAGAGAGAAGAAATTGTTTTTTTTTTTTTTAGTTTAGTGACAATGTTTTATACTCAGGGACCGGCCTCAAGGATCAAATAGGAGCTGCAGTTTTCCGCCGACTCTTCAACCTCGCCTCCGGAAGTTCCCTCTGCTTCGTCATCGACGACACCGGAAGTATGAGTGACGATATAGCGGCAGCCCAGCAGACGTCAATCAACATCGTCAGCCAGGCGCAGTCTAACCCAATCAGCAAGCCTTTCAACTACGTCCTGGTCCCTTTCAACGACCCGAGTATGAATTTAACTTTTGCACACGATAATCATCAAAGTCTACTTCGTAGTTCATGTCCGAAAGTTTAGCGAAAGCATGGTATAAAAAAAATAGGAGATACAAGTATACTAGTACATGTGACAATGGACAGTGATAAGCATTGAAATAATGATAATTCTTAAAGAGACTACTCAAAGACGTAAGTGTTGGCTTTATCTAGACAGGTTCGGTTTCGCTTCTTTTCTCTTCTTTGAAGAGATAAAGACAAAAAAACATTAACTTTTCTATAACTTGTGGGTTCTGTGATTTGAAGACAAAAATGACTGTTTGTGAAAATGGGAACGTTGGGTATGTCATCTTTGATTGAACACATGTTTCATCTTCCACTGCTTTAGACGTAATAAGGAACAGCATTCTCACCTCTTAATTTATAATTACTCAGTGTGATGTCAAGGTGCGCCTCTCTTCAAACACAAAGTCCTCTGCTTTAGCATGATTAATGTCCAATTGGGAGGGCATGCTTGATCAACGCTAGGTATTTTTTGAGACCTGAGTCGAAAATGAACTACAAATGTAGGCGTCATTGATAAAGAACAGAACACTGAGGCCTCAAGGGATTCGAATCTAAAGCGACACTTTGTCAATTCTTTAAGATAAGACCACATTGCCACCATAACTAGGAGTATCGCGAAGCATTATGGTTTGCCATCTCAAGTTAGAAGTTAAGGAAACTTTCTATATTACAATTGCGTGTCCTGTTGTAGTGTCCGATGCTGGTCCCATGACGATCACCACTGATCCCAACGTGCACATCAACGCTATTAACAATCTGAACGCGCATGGTGGCGGAGACTGTCCAGAACTGGCTATGACTGGGCTGATACTGGCTCTACAGAACACGTAAGTCAACTTTTAAACTAATGGCACAACCCGCCGTACGCGCAATTTGTCCGTACGTTTTTTTTTTGGGGGGGGGGGGGGGGCTAGTCCACTACGTATTTCTGAAAACGTTCAGACTGTACAGGGCAGGGCAGCCCGATGGCACACAAAGTTTTGCCTGCACGTAATGTTCTACGGCGCGTGCTCCAAAATCCGTCGGATTCCTTACGAGTTCGTACGGAGGCGGCACTTACGGGTCCCAAAAGATTTCCCACGTTTTGGTACGTAGACAGCACGTATTTGCACGTACGGCGGGTTGTGCCCTTATACTTAGCTTTAACAGGTTTCCTAAAGTTAGATGATTCTTAAAACTCTTTTTGTGTATATGTGTCCAAATGTGTGTGTGTGAGTGTGGGCGCGCGTTTGTGTGCTTTTCTTCCTACGTCTCTGTCTGTCTCTTTACTACCTTACGTATTCTTGTTATTACCCCATGAAAAGTGTTAAATAGAGGTGAGCATCACTATCCATAAATTACATAGAATTACAATTAGTTAGATAATTTATGATGAAATGTAGACATAGAATTCTGCTAAAGGAAAGGACTTTTACACATAAGATATATGCAACTTTGACAGAGAATACCATCATTCAAATAGATTATGCTAATTACGACCGCCTTATTTTCATAGTAAATGAGACAATATAAAAACGTTGCAATACATCTAAAAATGCTCTCAATATGAAATGAAAGTATGAGGTCTGTCTCTTTTGTTGAAGAGGTCCATCAGTCACGTATATATCCAGTTACTATCAAAAGGTAAATTACGTACCTCAAAATTTTCGATGTCTGACAGCACATCTTGGTCACGGAGAATGGCCTAGTCTCTATCTCGCGAGAGAACACGAGACCAGGTCAGGCTTGCGTAGATCATTTGCCCCGGGCCCTTCCCCCGCCTCCTTACTTCTGTTTCTTTTGTTTGTACGGTAGGCTTCCCAAGTCACAGATATACCTGTTCACTGACGCGGGAGCGAAAGACGTGCACCTTTTGCCGGCCGTCATTTCTCTCATCCAGCAGAAGAAGACTAAAATCACCTTCCTCCTCACGGGTTACTGTTCTGCACGGAAACGCCGAGATATAAAAGGTAACTTGGAAGACAACATTTTATCGAAAATATAACTAAACAGCAACAAAGTGAGCAACACTTGCAAACCTTGGACTTATTAACGACTTACCATGGACCATAGTCACCCACAGTAAGTCCAATCGTCTGAAAAAGGACTTACTCAGGGAGGACTGAAGAGAACTTACTGCCTAAATTGGCATAAAGGCCTTACTCTGGATAATAGTCCACCAAAACTAATTAACACCAACAGTTCTCAAACATGGCAAAATGGGGTGGACTTACTCCGGTAGTAACTCCCCCTCGGACACAAGTAATTCCTCCTTCAGTCTACATTCATCCTCTTTTAGATCCAAGGTTTACATGCGAAATAGATGCCATGAATGTAAGAATGGATACTAATTTAATGTTTCTAAAATTCCAACGTCAATTCTGAAGTTAAAGAAGATGTGAGAAAATGACGGATGTCATTCATATAATCGAAATCATCATGGCAATTCTCTTCGCAATGCAGGAAGCAAAATCAGGACCCGTCGCCAGTCTATAGGAGACACGCCGTTTCACACGATTGCGCAGGAGTCCGGCGGTAAAGTGTACGACATCAACAAGAGTGAGGTGTCTGAAGTCGTGCGAGTCATCGAAGTGGAGGTGAACAGTGCTCCAGTCACGGTCCTGTCCTACAGTGTCACCAGCTCCGGGCCCAGAGACCACGACATTCCCGTGGACGAGGCTCTGTTGGAGATGGTCATCACCATAGAAAGTTCAGTGGAGTCGCCGTCTTGTACCCTATACACACCCTCAGGTAATAAGGGGGGTTGAAACATTTTGCATTAAAGACCCATTAAAGTTGAACTATAATTTTCAGTACAAAAAACTGTCTGCCAAACTCCAGACAAGGAGTGAGCAATCCACTCGTTTTGTGACGTCACCTTATGCAGATAGAACACGTGACTCAGCGATTCATTAACAATGGATCATAAGTTATAGAAAGTCTATGGCGCCCCCGTCTTTGTGGAGGGATGGTTGTAATGCCTCGATGTAGATGGCTTCTTATTCCTCTCGCAAAAAAAATGCCTGTTTCTTTGTCCAACATTCTTACTATGTCCAGTTGTGAAACTTCCTCGGCACCATAGACTTACTGCAACTTATGATCCACTGCATATGGTGACGTCACTCAAGCAGTGCATTGGCCATTGCTTATTCCTTGACAAAAACTGGGGTTGGATAGACAAACAATTCGGTCCAAGTTTTGTGTTAGAAACTACAGTTCAACTTCGATCCAGAATGACTTCTTCCCTTTGCCAGTAAACGTATTAACGCCAACCTCCCTTAGAACGAGATAAAGGAAATTTCAAGGACTGTGTGAACAACATTTTCAAGCATTTTCTTACTACATTTGTCTGTGGTTGTATATGCTACTTAAAGGTATTTCATTTACCCCACAGGTATCGTCGCTGACTCAGCAATTGTTGAGGTTATCCTGAACAGTGGCGGGTACAAGGTGGTGAAGGTTGTCAGCCCTGCCGCGGGACTGTGGCGACTGCACCTGAACGATGCTCAGGCCTACAGCGTAGAAGTAGCAGGAAAAAGTGTCATGGACTTCTCTGCTGAGTTCACTGACCTGAGGGCCGGCATCCCCATCGACGGGAGACCAATAGCAGGTGCGAATAATTTTCCGACAAAAACACCCCTACATGCTCAAGAACATTCGAACATGTTTTTACATCAGTGCACTCTGAAAGGCCCGTTTATTTTTGTCCGCATTTTTTTTTGCTACGTTCTGTGGATCCAGAGGGTACAAACCCCAGTTTGGGCACATTGTGAGAAGCTGCATTCATCATGTTGGATGGTGACGTTAAACCGGTGGTGTTACGTAGGGGCGCTTTAGGCTTCAGCCACAGTATGTGTCAACCCTCAGAACATAAAAGAACCCAACACACTTATGGATCCATGGAGAATAGAAAGGGTGACCCTACCACAATTTACACTTTTACTAACGACGTGACAAGCATCCAAAAATAATTTCATTTTTTTGGTAGACCATAGGACACAGGAGTTTGCTTTTACACAACCAGTTTTTCTCACGTTTCGATGTCCGTCAGACATCTTCCTCAGAGCTTCTAACTGGAGTTCTGCTTCTCGCCGCTATATGTCGCTAGCCGATGTAGGTGGCGCATTTGCGGCGAGAACACTATCCCAAACATGGCTGTGTTTGTACCCCCCCCCCCCCCCTCGTCCCGGTTCATCACTGGGGCGGACTTCCTTATCAAGACTACTTCTTTAATCCAACAGATTCGTCTGTTGTCTTCTCTGTCTATCCCCCCTGAAAAAGCATACTTCACCTCAAATGGCTGCTTGGTCATATTGATTATGCATTTCTATATTTCTGTTATGATAGGAGTTGACTATGTGTTGGCTGTGAGAGGGACCGGTTTGGAGAATGCAGGAAGCGTGACCTCGGTAACGCTGCGAGACGTGACAGGCACGGCCCTTACAACAGTCAACCTCGCGGAGAGCTCCGGCGTGGGGGAGGCTGTCTACACCGCTACCGTTACACCTCCTAATCAAGTAAGACACAATTGGCCCGGTGCCCGTCAGGGATGAAGCCCCGGCCGGGCTCTGAAGTCGGGCGGACACGTACACCGGCAGTTTACCGGCTGTTGTACGAGCGGGTTCCTGGTTCATTGTAAGTCCGACTCAAATTGAACCAGGGGCTTATCCCCCCACCTCCACCCAAAAACAAAAATACCAGCCGCCGCGAGGTGTCCCACAGGACCACGCAGGGGTAACGCCCGAATGTGGCCAAAAAACAGCCCGTGAACTGCCCGGCAGGGCCCCTTTTCCCGAATGGCAGCTTAGCCTAAGAGTCCGACATGAAAGCTTGGTAACTCCGTCGAAAGTAGATATTTTATTTTGGTGTGTCTGTGCGCGTGTGTGTGTTTCTGGATACTCGTGGTCGGAGCACAGAAACATATTGCGAGTCGTAGGCTCTGAATATCTTTTGACGTTGGTAAATCGTTTGTGTTTTCAGCAATTCCGGATTTCGATTGCAGGCTTGGACAACAACGGAAACTCTTTCCAACGCCTGCTACCCACACTGATCGACACCCAGGGTGTGCGGCTGGAGCTGTCAGACGAAAGTATAGGTGAGACGTCTTTACAAGGGATACAATTCATTAGGCTACTATAATCCTGTCTATAAGAGTCGAAATTTGTACATGTTGCGTTGTAGCATTTCCAAAGTTCTACACGGTCATAGACGTTCTGTACATAGTATACCATCGATCTTTATGCTTTCGTATTTTTGAGGTGGCATCAAGCCCTCCTCAGATCTTATCGAAGCCTGAAAAGTGAAACTTTTGCATGTTTTAGAAACCGACAAACTGATGATACGGACATAATCATTACATTAATCAGTATCAAATGAGATCTCCTGGTTGTTTCATCTATCATATCAGTATTGATGATATCTTTCAATCTTTTTTGACGTGTGGTTATCAAAAAATTATGTAGTCAGTACAGAAACAAAACTGTCTTCTCAGACCCCCTGTATCCTGGGGAGAGCATCACTGTTGAGTTCACCGTCATCAATGAGGGTTCCGTTGACGACACTTACAGCCTGTCCGCGTCCGATGACGTTGGCTTGATGGTCGGCGTCACTCCGACGTCTGTCACTGTCTCTGGAGGCGCTAACGTCACTGGCCACGTGACGTTTTCAGCTGCAAGTGACGTCTCTCCAGGCACAACCAGGTGACGCCTCTTTAAGACAGACAAGGCCAATGTGGCATGCGCACTTTTGAAAGTTAAACTTTAAAACGTTTCTTCTTATCTTAGAATTAACAGTGTCGCATCTTAAGACAGTCAGAAGGTAAATATGAGTTCTTTTAAAGGCAGTTTCAACTGTGTCTGGTACACTGTGTTGACAGACAGATCTCATTTACTTCCAACAGGTAATGTGATGAAAGTCATGTTAAGGGCACGACAGGAATTGAACCCAGGACCTCTGGGCCAAATACCCTGCAGTTATTATGACACACGACCCACAAAGCTTGTGGTTATGATAGAACACACGCAGTAGCAAAAAAAAATCACATTTTAGTCCGAATTACACTATAGCCCAAAGGGCCAATAATGAATTTCTCCAGGACAAAAAAAGTTATATCCTCTACGTCTAGGTGTGTTTTAAGTAGGATTCCACTTAATATATGTTTAAACTATATATATATATAACAAACTTTTTGTCAGCACGTTTTGCTTCCGAAAATAATTTCATCAGGTTTGTAGAATATAGGGTATAGGGGAATCCTTGTACACAACCAAGATAAACGTACTGTGCTTACGTTTCGGTGTCTATCAGACACCTTCCTCAGCTTTTGAATGGAGTTCTGCCTCTCGCCGCTGTTTTATCCTGGTTGTGTACAAGAGTTTCACTATACCAAAGCATTGTTTTGCTTTGTAAGAAAGAACGTTACCGTATATTTTGCACTTGAACGTACATTCTAGTTTCTGATGTTATGCCACAGTGTATAGAGGGCAGTAGAGTGCGTTTACAGATTACTTCTAACAAATCTCCCCTTGACAGTACAACTATCCTGACTGCCGAATCCACCACATCTGGATCTAACTTCCTTACTATTCGCGTCGTCGTGACTGAACGCATCGTAACGGTTAGTTCATCACTTTTGCCAACAAGGTTATGCGAAGGACGTAATGTCACGTGACCGGTGCACGTGGTTGGCTGGCTTAGCATAAGGTTCGTGCAAATCGCATAAGGTTCGTGTGTGTCACATAGTGATTCGTGCGAATCACATAAGGTTCTTACGTTTTCGAATAGTAATTCGTGTGATTTTCACAAGGTTCGTGCGTTTTCACATAGTGATTCGTGCGTATCCCAAAAAATGTTTGTACGAATATCAAAAGGTCCCTGCAAATGCTGAGATATCCGTCCATAACAGTCTACATAATATTATACAGCATTCCTTTTCCCTGTTCGCAGGTGGTGGACACGTCTCCGCCTGTCTGCACCATAGCGTCGGTCAGCGGGAATTGCACAGCTGACCTACAGGCACCGGCCGTGTGCTCAGACCAGCTGTGGTCAGTAGAGATGACCGTGCTGGACAGCGGACTGGGACTGGGCAGCCTGTATGCGGAAGCAGCTGCAGGAAGTACATTCACAAACGACCCGTTTGTAGAGGGGCTACAGGATACAGCAGTTGCTGCCACCTACAGGTAAAAGTAAACTTTACCTAATCAACCTGAAATTGATTGGGACTTACCCGAAACTTTCAGCCGATTCCTAGTTCACGGAATGTACCCGTCTACTGTAGCTTCCGGACGTGACGTCAGAGACACGCGACTGCGGCAGAGGGTCGTAAATGCCAGATAACCTATGTAAGCCCGCCCCCCCCCTCCCCCCCGTCTCTGTTCAGTCCGGAAGCTACAGTAGACCGGTTCATTCTGTGAACAAGGCTGACGAAGTCGGCAGAAAATTTGGGGTTGGTTAGGTTAAGTTTAGTTAATCCATAATGTCATTTACCAACACAGAAATTTCATACAGGTAAAGGTGTGTAACTGAATACATTGGTCACAATTGCACCAATAGCTGTGGGGCTGAAGCCCAGGCCGGGCTCCAGAGCCACACATTTGTCCCGGTAAACAGCCGGATACCGCGGGGGCATCTCTCGGTGTGCTCACGATGAGCTTACGCCGTCTATTTGTTACCGGGTCGTGGGATGTACACAGTGCCTGGCCGTGCCACTAGATACTCGTCACGCCCGAATGTGACAAAAAGCAACAACCCATGAACTGCCACACATGGCTTCCTTTTCAAATAGTGTCCAAAGCATTATCGGGTATCTGGGTGAGATATCATACAATACGACTGATAAAAGCAATAGCGGGAATACGGCTCATCAAAGTTCCCTTTTTTTTTATTAAGGTCATGTTGATTCGATTATATAGATGGCATTCTGTGGGAACCCCAAAACTGATGCTAGCGTGCGAAAAAAAAAGTTTGGCAAAAAATGGCTTCATGATGAAAATCTAAGTGGTCCGGAAAGTTGAAGAAATGACTAAAAACGCAGCGTATGGTATAACGAATGTAGATTCTTATTTTTTTAGATTCCTCTTGACCTTAGCATCGTACGAACTAAGTTCTGGTATCTGGTATGTTCTTGTAATTTACGGCATACATTTGGTCATACAGCTGCTTTGTTTTATTAGAATTGGACGAAAACTGGTTTAATCGCGTGCGCGGATGTCATACATAAAACTGAACATGGCCTTAAAGATAGATTCTTGTTGTCTTTATGCACAGTTCAACTTGCTGCAGTCCTAAAATGACGGTTACTGTGGTGGACTTGGCTGGATTTGTGGACCATTGTGTCGTGGACTTTTCCATTCCAGGTATGATATAGGAAAATATATCAAAGAAGGTTTGGATATTAGAAACTCCTCAACTGATTGTAAAAGCTTCCAATGATTGTAAGAAGCTTATCCCATACTACAACTCCTGTATTAGTTAGTTAAGCTATAGAACTATAGTTATGTAGATGCCATACTTTGTACCTCGTACAATTGTTGTGCAATAAAGTTATATATGTATTATCAACACCCGGGCAGAAAAACAAGTCTAATTGTTCGGTAGTTTTGCTACTTTGTCAGACCACTACAGTCGTTACATAGCAGAAGTCGTTTCGTCACATAGCAGAAGTCGTTTTACTACGTAGCAGAAGTCGTTTCGTTACATTACAAAAGTCGTTTCGTTAAATGGCAGAAGTCGTTTCGTTACATGACAGAAGTCGTTTCGTTACATGGCAGAAGTTGGTTCATTACATGGCAGAAGTCCTTTCGTTACATAGTGGAAGTCGTTTTTTTAATGACATAAGTCGTTGCGGAACGACTTCTGCCATGTAACGAAACGACTTTGGCAGAAGTCGTTTCGTCGTTACATGGCAGAAGTCGTTTCACTACATGGATGAAGTTTCGTTACATGGCAGAAGTCGTTTCGCTACATGGCATAAGTCGTTTCGGTCTTTTCGTTACAAAGCAGAAGTAGTTTCGTTACATAGCAGAAGTCGTTTCGTTACATGGCAGAAGTCGTTTCCCCACATGGCATTTGAATGCTATCTCTTATTATATACCATATTTATTAGAACCCGCCTCATACAAGCTCAACACGGCTAGTTTACATTGAGGTCTTTCATAAAAACAGCCTTGAAAAATACAGCATGACAAAAGAGAAACTAACTGAATCTGTTTTCGCTTTATCAGCCTGTAACAGTAACCCATGTCTGAACGGTGGCGTCTGCAGTGAGAGGCATCCAGACGGGTACTTCTGCGCATGTCCGACTGGTTTCGTCGGCACCAACTGTGAAAGTGGTGAGTTTTATCAGCATTATGTATATATTCAATACATCTATTCAATATATATGTCACAGGAGAGATGTCGATCCAGTAGAATCGTCGATTCTCCCGAGATCCCGATCGGAGTTGGCCCTAGGACCAGCTCCGATCGAGATCTCTCCTAGGAGAATCGACGATTCTACTAGTATAGATTGCGGTCGGGGTCTCTCCTAGGGCCAACTCCGATCCAAACTCAAATGATGCTAAGATATTGGAAACAGACTGCGATCGGGATCTCTCCTAGGAGAATCGGCGATTCTACTAGGAGAGACCCCGATCGGAGTTGGCCCTAGGACCAGCTCCGATCCAAACTCATGAGACTAAGATATAGGAAACAGCAATACTTTTTATGATAAACAATGATTTTATTTAGTATTAATGCAAACCTACTAACTCATTAACAAGTACACACAAGCCTACTCGTGTCACTTCTACAATGTTCACTCAAGACTACCACACTAGAGTCACTTCTTCAACTTTACTCAAGGCACACTTCTACTCAGCTACCTCACTAGTGTCACTTCTACACCTTTACCCAAGGCACACTTCTACTCAATGCTACCTCACTAGAGTCACTTCTACACCTTTACTCAAGGCACACTTCTACTCAATACTACCTCACTAGTGTCACTTCTACAACTATACTCAAGATACCATACTGGTGTCACTGCAACTATACTTCACACTATAGTATAGTATAGTATATAGCATCACTATTGAAATGTACTCAATAGGTGTGAAATAGTGAGTATTATCTTGAAACTCTACTTAATCTTTTGACAACTGTTTGACGACTTTACAGTTGTTCTTCCAGTTCTTCCAAAGCTGTGAAATTTGCATACTGACACATTGATCGCCCGTTGGTGCCTTTCACATATTATAAGATTTTTGCCACTACTGTATCAGAAATTACTTTATCAGGAAACATACTCCTTTACCATGAAAGTGATGCTATATACTATAGTCTACCTTGAGTAAATTTGAAGAAGCGACTCTAGTGTGGTAGTCTTGAGTGAACATTGTAGACACAGGTAGGCTTGTGTGTAGTTATATTTCAGCCATACCATATATGGTATGGTGAAATATATTGTATTCGTAATGTTTCTTTCTTTCTTTCTTTCTTTCTTTCTCCTGTCAAATCTTCAAATCGAATCATCTCCGTCGTTCCGGGACCGAATGACCTGAAATTTGGCACAAGAGTAGAGTGGGTCAATACCGAGGTGCTTTTTTCTCATTTTTTTTCATATCTGCCTCTAAAATGATTTTATTGAAGTTTAAAGGTCACGTTTTGACCACAACGGTATATTTTGACCCCCTGTACCATTGAATTACAGTGGAATGACCTTAAATTTGGTGTAGATAGGCATTAGATAGTTGGTAAAATGATCCAAGTAAAATTTTGGGCATGAACCAATTTCAAATTATTAATTTCTGCACTTTTCTGAGGGGAAATTGGTTTTCTTTCGGCCTTCTCCCGTGAACTCCCGTGACCCCAGAGCCCACAGGTGCCAGGTGCCAGCGGTCTGGGGAGAACGAGAGTTAATTACTTTATGGACGCCAGCCAATCAGCGACGAGAAAGGCGAATGCTAGTTAATATTCATAAGCGGGGCCTTGCAATCCCGTTTATACACAAACAGATGCATATTACAGACTTACAGTGGTCATATGTTACCCTGTGCCCGGTTTGAAATTGTAGTTTGCGAGGATTTGGAGTTCAGACAGGGTCATTTGAGCGGTAGCGGACGGTACGCGTGCATTGAACGTCAGAATACAAGTCTGTGTCGATGAATTTACCAACATTCCGCATGGCACTATCAATCATTTTTGGCAGATTTGACTTTGGGGGTTAGTTGAGACAATCGAGAAAATGTTACTTGGCAGAAAACGCGGGAAAATTGGACAGTTTGCGTTTAGTTTTGATACGTAAGTTTGACAGTGGCGAGAATGCATGTATTTTTTCCCAAACAAATGTAGGTAACGTTACTTCTAACGTTAGTGTTGTTGTTGTTCTTTTTTGACGTAAACTTTGTACATTCAAATTGTAAGTAACTTTAAACTGCCAGAGTTTGAGCCCAATAAAACACTCTTAGTACCTGAGTATCACCACTGACCTCCGAAAAGAAACCCCCGAACAAGGTAGAAACTCCTATCCTCCAGGTCTCGCACGCTACGAGCAGGAAATTACAACACTCAGACAAAATTACGTCCGATGGCTGATTGCATACAAAGTAAAACAATTTAACAGTGGTATGCAGGGCATATACTTAACAAAGAATTCGAAGGAAAATGAAATATATAGATAAAGCCAAATCAAGTTAACTTGTTGGTCCTGGGATTTTTCAGAAAAGAAATGAAGCGACAGGGTGGTAAAATTCTTGTAAAAATTCGAGACGTCTCCGTTTATGTAATGGCTCATACAAAACCGCATGTGGGGCCGCGTAGCACAGTGGTAGTGTATTCGGCCCGTGATCGAGAGGTCGCCGGTTCGAATCCGCCTGCAGTGTTGCCGGTCTTGTGCCCTTGGGAAAGGCACTTTACACGACTTTCCTCACTTTACTCAAGTGCAAAATGAGTGGTCCCTTGGATAGGACGTTAAATGGAGGTCCCGTGTATGGGGAGAGCCATACCCTATGCACGTTAAAGAACCCGCCACATGTACGAACATCCACCCGAGCGGATCAAACCATTCCGGCCAAAATAGGGGTAGGGAATCTCCCGAGCAGCCCTCGTAACCCCTGCTTCGCCTATTGGGTCAGTTAGTCCTCACTCATAGTGAGCAATTGGGCTGGTGTCAATCATGATGTTTCTGACCTAGGGCGAAGAGTTGCTGTTACAGTTCCAATCCTGTAACCCGTAACCTTGAGTGGCCTTCAGGCCTTGTAACGTGGTGACCATTGAGTAAAAAAAAAAAAAAAAAAAAAAGAAGATTGAAGTTTTTAGCTTGAAAAAAACAACAACAATAACACACTCCTACTACACAACACCTGCACCTGCTTGACAATTATTGTTGTTTATTTATTGTTTATTAATAAACCTTTTAGCCCTTACGGGCTAATCTTCCAAGGTTCAATCAACATGAATCAACATGACAATCAACATGAATACATATATATATATACATTTAAAAAAATACAACAATCACAAAGTATTTGCAATAGAGCACAGTGTCTAGAGGTCAAAGGTCTAGATGACAATGTTTGAGATGGCTTGTTTGAAACTGGACAATGTACACAGTGCCTTAATGTCAGATGGCAATGAGTTCCAGAGCATAATTGCTCGGTACAAGAAGGTACGTTTTCCACTGTTTGTTTTAGGTTTAGGTAGTCTGAAGTTGTTAGATACAGAAAATCTAGTATTATACATGTGGAATGAATTAACTGGTATGAAGGAATTGTACACATATTAAAACGTATGCCCTACTTGATTAAAAAAAGTTCAATGCAATAATAAATGTACCCACATCACAAGGAGATTATGACGGTACTTAGACCTAGTTATCGAAGTGGAAATTGTTGGATGGCGTCATGTAATTTCATGATGAAAATCTTCTGAATGGAAGATGCGTTTTTTTTTTCACTCTCGGAAAAATAGGAGCTGCCGCAATTCTAAAAGCCAATCAGTTATGCATAGGCGCTCCTGTGGAAGATTATATTCTTCCATGTGGGCCCGGTTCATATTGGGCAAGCTCTGATTTGACCTGGAATCAATTCACAATATTAGTTCTCTTTTGGGGATAACTTACAGTTTAAGTATTGCACTTTTGCGCAGGGGTGACTTGGAACAGTCCAATGTTGCGTGGGAATGGGTATGGCTGAAATATGCTGTATTTGCACCCAAGCAAATGTCGGCCTTTCTAGTTGTTAATGAGTTAGTGGGTTTGCATTAATACTAAATAAAATCATTGTTTATCATAAAAAGTATTGCTGTTTCCTATATCTTTCCTGTATCATTTGAGTTTGGATCGGAGCTGGTCCTAGGGCCAACTCCGATCGGGGTCTCTCCTAGTAGAATCGCCGATTCTCCTAGGAGAGATCCCGATCACAGTCTGTTTCCAATATCTTAGTATCATTTGAGTTTGGATCGGAGTTGGCCCTAGGAGAGACCCCGATCGCAATATATACTAGTAGAATCGTCGATTCTCCTAGGAGAGACCCCGATCGGAGCTGGCCCTAGGACCAGCTCCGATCGAGATCTCTCCTAGGAGAATCGACGATTCTACTGGATCGACATCTCTCCTGTGACATATGTATTCAATACATTTGTTTTCTCAAATTCTGTTTGAGAAATGCAATTTTGGCATCCACTTAGCGGTTACTGACTAAAAACTAGAAAAGCCGACATTTGCTTGAGAGCAAATACAGCATATTTCAGCCATCTCCCTCCCCCCATGCAACAATAGACTATTCCAAAATCACCCATGTGCAAAAATGGAACACTTTTGTTTAAACGTCAATTCTACTAATGACACTTGATGACACCCAAAAATGAATTTTACAAAATTCCCAGTGCAAGAATGGATTCTGCCAGTGCACCCCATGTGAATTTGCACAATAGACCAGTCTAGAAATACTCCCACTGAAAACATGGCATTTTGATTTAATAAACAACCCAGTCCAAAGTTGAACTAGGCAAAAAAAGGCATGAAAAGGTAAAATAGACAAGTCCAAAAACATTTCCGCTAAAAATGGAATATTGAATCATCACCCCTTTAAAACTAAATTTGAAAACATCCCCATGCAAGAATGGACTCTTCTTGCGATGCCCCTATCCAAAAATACATCCGCTAGAATTGGACTTGGAGTAATCACCAAAGTCCCAAAAATGGATTTTAAAAATCCCCCTCCATGTAAGAATGGACTCTTCCAGCATAACCTACGTAAAATTACAAAATACACCAGTCAAAAAATAATCACCCTGAAACACTTTGACATATCAAATCACCAAAGTCCATAAACGATTTTTAATGCCCCCTCCGTGCAAGAATGGAATCTTCCCGTACACCCAATGTAAAATTGCAAAATAGACTAGTTCAAAAATACTCCCACTGAGAGACTTTATGTAATCAACAGTCCAAAGATGAATTTAAAAAATATGTACCCCCTCCATGCCAGAATGGACTCTTCCAGATAACACCAGGCTCACTGATTGGCTGCCAATACCCTTCGGGATGTCGACTCAGGCTACGTGATTGGTTACCTCTTTAATCAAGTTACTAGTATATATAGACATGTGCACATGCTGTCTTCAGGTGGGAGAGGTCGTTGACCCTCTGGCCAGTGGAGAATTACTAAAAAAGTACCCAACTATATCATTTTGAAGTGGTTTATGCCAAAAATTATACATGGGTCATTTGAATGAATATCTAGTGCACCTATTTACCAAAATGTAGGTCATTTGGTTACAAGACCAGGGAACAGGAGCCAAAAGCGTACGTTTTTGGTCAAACAATGGCCAAAAAATTCCAAAATTAAGCATTTTGTTGTACCGTATGCCAAAAGTGTCAATGAATTCATGTTTGCATTTGTAGATGGCACTCCTATACCAAATTTCAGGTCATTTGGTTGTAAAATGGGGGTATAGGAGCAAAAAATGTCATGTCTGGGGCAAAAAATGGCAAAAAATGCCAAAATTAAGCATTTTGATGTACCGTATGCCAAAATTGTTTTTGGAATTTTGTGGGCATATGATCAAGGCACCTCTGTATCAAATTTTAGGTCATTCGGCTGTAACACCAGGGAACAGGGGGGCAAAATGTACATAAAAATTGCAAAAAACATGAATAAAATCATTTTAAAGGAAGATATGAAAAAAATTAGAAAAAAACACCTGGGTATTGACCCACTCTACCCTTGTGCCAAATTTCAAGTAATTCGGTCCAGGAACGACGGAGTTGAATCGATTTGAAGATTTGACAGGAGAAAGAAAGAAACATTACGAATACAATATATTTCACCATACCTATGGTATGGCTGAAATATAAATATATTTCACCATACTATGTATGGCTGAAATATAATTAGTAGATAATGTACTTACAGTGCATGAGAAGTTTTGTGTACTTTGTTTTCTTTAAAATCCCAGTTTAGTTTTTCATCCTGGATCATATTCAGTTTACATGGGTGACATACAATCCCAATGTTGGTTGTTCATTCTCCATCTAACCATGTCAGTTCGCAACAAGGCAAGTCTTTCTCTGTCGCCGGGGTTATATTTCTACACGAAAGGAGTATGATTATGTTAGGAATACGAATTCTAAACCTATTAGGCTATAGAGATTAATAACATTCAAAAGTTGCGAAACGACTTTTAAAAACCTTGTTGCGAAAATATTTGCCTTGTTGCGAACTGACGGTTGCGAACTGACATTGTTGCAAAACAACTGTTACCAAATGTTGATAACCATTTACACCAACAATTGTCTATGTGTTACAGTTACAGTCGACTATTGCTCTTCGTTGCATCCCGACCTTCTCTCTGGTAACTTCGGCGCTTATGAGAGCAGCTGTTTTTGGTTCTCTCCCAAGACGGGAACCCGGCGGACCTACGATTCAGCCAGACAGTTCTGTAAATCCAAAATGGCCAACAAAGGCACACTGGCCATGATAAAGGATGCCGGCACACAGGCTTTCATTACAACCTTCCTGAGGGCTACCAAGGCTGGCAAAAAGAAGTAATGTCAAAGAACTAAAGAATTCCATTGGACCAAATTTCTACCGTCCAATTGAGGCCCTTGTCAGGGAATGAGCAATGCACTGCTTCTGTGACGTAGCGTTTATTAATAGAAAGACAATGTTTGTTTTATTTTGTTTGAACCTTTATTTCTTCATGAGAAGGCAGGCCGCTTTTCATGAGGGAGGTAAGGGTCAGATAAAATATAATACAGATACAGAGTACTAATAAAATCCATCAACCTATATCACTACACATACATGGTACAAAACATATATTATAGTGGGACAAGAAGCTCAGTGTTCATAGTCCGTGTCCGTTAGTTTTGGTCATTACATTTATCTTGCAGCTCAAAAACATGTTGCCCGCAATTCAGCAGAATTTATTGTCATATCCCAAGTCAAAAATCCTCTAGTTCTGACAATCGTACATAACAATTAATGTAAAAATACAACTTGATTCAACATTTGTGAATCAACATTTCTCATATATTAAATCATGTACATCACATAAAGATGGAGTAACGTCATGAGGTTATTACTGAGCTATGCAATACATAATATTAGGTACATTTAGATACATGCAGATAGATACTAATGATTTCATCAATCATGCTTTATCTTGTTTTTGGCAGGCGTTATTGGATAGGCCTGGACGATCTAAACACTGAGCGCACCATGCGGTGGAATTATGGAACAGCACTTGGAGCCTTCAACAGCTTCCGACCCGGCCCCATTGCTCCTAACAAGATCAGGGACTGCGTCCTCCTGTGGAAGCAGCGGCAGTGGAACATCGTCAAGTGTGGCAAAGTGCTGCCGTACATCTGCCAGAGGGGTGAGTAATACCTACCTACCTACCTACCTACCTACCTAGTCCCTTGGCCTCCAGGTCGTTAGGGGGACAAGGTAGGCATGAAGATAGAGAAATGCCTCCAGGTTCGTCTCTCTCTAGCCAGAGTTAAACTCTCCTGTAGGCTGAGGGCCGTCAAGTCAGTGATGTTGTCCTGCCAAGCTTTGCATTGACGTCTGCGATGACGCCCTCCTTCTACTGTTCCCTGCAGGATTGTCTTGACCAGGTTGTTGTGTCTGGTAACATGCCCGAACCATTGCAGTTTGCGTCTTTTAACTGTTGCTAGGAGTGGTTCTAGGGTACTACTCTTCAAGCAGAGGTCGGTGGGAAAGATCGTGACCTTACCCAATTTCATCAATTTTTTTTCGACCGGCATGCCCGCTCAAGGGCTATTAGTACCTGATCGCTATCCTATCAAACTCCCCTTCCACGTATAGTGACTTCACTTGTGTGATTGTCGGTCGAATAAAATTGATAAAAGGAAAATGTCACGATTTTTTTCCACCAACCTCTGCTTGGAGAGTAGAGTAATACGCTCCCTCACCATCCCGAGTACTCATTTGCATTGAAATTGCATAAAATGTGGGTAATGTGTAAAAAGTGAAGGCCACTGAGACATGATAATCTTGACCATAGCTTGTTCAGAACACAATATATAAAAATACAGTTCCGCTGCAGTACCAAGAAAAGCCGCTAAGGGGACCAACATCTTATCTTTTTCAATGTTTTTCATAATCCACCAACACACCAAGTATGGAATAATCTATCTAGCCGTTCTTGAGTTATCTTCTTGACAAACAAACAAACAAACAAACACATACACACACACACACACACACACACACACACGCACATCACGCACACACACACACACACACATAACCTTATTGAATATTTCACGGAGGTAACTACGCTGAAGCCATGTTGTAACTTTCTTGTAAATTTTATACGTCTAACATTTTGTACTATAGATGCAGCAATGCCCAACTGACTGCTGACCCATGACGTCACAACACGTGGATGGCTCACTACACCTGTATTATCAGATGATGACGGAGAGAAGAAGTTATTCGCATCTAGCAATAAACCTTTACTCAACTCAACTCAATTCAACTCAACTCAACTCAACCTGAAGATTAAGCTCCTTTGAAACCTATCTCATACGGCAATATTCCAGACCTGATCATTTCTTCAGCGCTATCTAGTCACTGTGGTAAAGAGATAGTCTCTACCAGACTCCATAGGTCGATGGGAAAACGATAGAGATGAAACAAATAGAGGTTAGCCGTTTAGGGAACAGTATTTGCGACCTACGGAGGTCGTAGTGAGGAAAGTATTGTTCTGGCCGTAAGTCCCCTGGTGTACTATGACTCTATTTGTCCACTTTCTACAATTAGACCACCGATCTACGAAGCCTGGTAGAGGCTAGCAAAGACGATCACAGAACGTTTTTCTCTAAAATCAACCCATAGCTGATTAACGACAAGTTTGCAAATGAGAAAGGTTGTGTCGTGTTAAACTTCAACTTCAAATGATTAACTAACGTGATGAAGCTAGTCATCTTTTTTTATTTCACTCTCTCTATATATAAAGTTACATATATTTAGCTGACAAATGCTGAAAGTAACGATCATCTTGCCACCGATGTTTAGCCATGATTGTATTGCTGTTAACAGGATAGGCTTTCTAACAATATGCAATACTATACATTCGATAAACTATTCACAGAGATATGATCGACCGAAATAAAATTACCGAACTTCTTGTGTTGATTTTACTAAACAGTAGCACCTCAAAGGCACCCTGAATGCAATGTAGATAAATAAGCCATGCAAGGACATATCGCAATAAAGCTAGTTGTGGGATTCCATGTGTGCTCGGCTTCTTTTGTGTATCATGTTATATATACTATGTCAATAAATACTTATTAGGACATTTACAACATGAGTATAAAACTCATTTCTCATCGGTCGTTTCATCTGGGTAAGGAGCGCTCCCGGTGCCAGCCATATTGGTCACCACAGGCCGGTCACGAGTGGCTGGTCACGACATGCCGACTGTACCATAATACGTGCGGGGGCTCTTCCTAACAGGGAAAAGCAAATTTTCAATCAATTTTGTAATGTTTTCTATCACTACAGTACCCATTCTATGATTCTCAATCATTAGGTTTTTACAAATGAGCTTAATTACTCAAAAGAGACCCCTTAGGTATCAGAGAGTCTATGGTCACAAGAGGATGAAACTATGGGATTTCTCCTAACTGTGATAAACAAAATTTTCTTTTAAATGTTTTCTATCACTAGGGCATCTATTCTGTATTTTCCAAACATCACTTCTTAACAAAGGGCTTGAGTACTCTAAAGAGCCATATGGGTGACCACAGGACATAGGTACCAGAGGGACCATGGTCACAAGAGGCCTAAACTATAACTGGGGAAAAATTCAGTCAATTTTTGCAATGTTTTTATCACTAGAGAAACTACTCTGTGATTCTCAATCATCAGTTCTTAACAGATAAACTTTATTACTCAAAAGAGACCCCTTTAAGTATTAGAGAGGCTACAGTCACGAGAGGTCTCTTTAGGGTGATTATTTGTTAAATACTGATGATTGAGAACCACAGACTAGATGCTCTAGTGATGGAAAATATCTAAATAAATGGAAAATGTCTAAACAAATTTATTCTCACAGTTAGGAAAGAGCCCATAGTTTCAGTTTCTCGTGACCCTAGTCTCTCTAACTCCTAGGCTAAGGGGTCTCTTTTGAGTAATTAAGCTAATTTGTTAAGAACTTATGATTTGTGCCTCTCGTAACCATGTCATGTCACCACGACCTGTATTGTGTTTATAAAAGTAGAAAACATTCAAGCAATGAGCAATTTTGGAGACAATTGAAGGATTTCTTTACAAGTAACTCCATCATCATAAATCAAAACGTCGCTGAGCAATCTTCATTATGACAGCGCTGTATCTTCTCTAGAGACATATTCACTGTCATTTATCAGAAGCGTTGCTAAGCAATGTTTTTAAGATCTTCAGCAGTTCGTGCAAAGTTTGGAGCTAGAAATGTAACCGAGAGCAAACTTAAGGTATGTCGCAAAGTCACAGTCACGTCTTCATGTAGAATCAAAAACTTCACTTTTTAGCGGCACTTAAAAAATTAGATTTAAGTTTCCATAAATCTGATTTTTTAAGTGCCGGTAAAAAGTGAAGTTTTTGATTCTACATGAAGTTTTTTTTTCTGAGAGCAACTTATCAATCCTTAATAGTATGTCTCTTCAGTGATACAAAATAGCATAGGTCGTGACGTCACAGAAATCACTCCTGGCCAAACTCATGACGTCATGACCTGTCGCCAGCTTGCCCACCAAGGATCAGAAATTAGACAATTGGTTCAATGATTACATCGATGTTTATAAGGCAAAATGAGTACGAGAATGATAGAGAAAATTTTACATCTCTACACTTTGACTCCCACTGTTCCACTCCAACAGTGTACGATGATTGTGACTGCGCCATCCACCCCTGTGACCTAGCCTGACCCCGGATGGATATGCTTGTAGCTGCCTTCCTGGTTATCAGATGTACGCGTACGGGGTCAGTGCCGAAAATGAGACATGCATTGGTAGGTCATAAAGAACTTTCTTCGTCAGTCATTGAGCCAATCAGGGCTTCATCTTGATATAGACTTTCCTTAAGTAGTCTCGCAGTTTTTAGACTCTTGAGTTATTCACAAGTTAGCAAATTCAAGTTATTCTAAGTAAGACAATTCATTATGACAAAACCAAACAAATATTTGGTAAATTAAAAAAAAAAATATTTTGCAAAAGACATTTGCCCATTTATGAAAACAGCTACTGGTCATACACTACAGCTCGAAATTCAGCCCCTGGCTGCAATGAGAAAGTAGTCCGCCCACCCAATACTCAATAGCCAGCATCTGCTCTTGTTCTAGAGGGGAGGTCGTATATCGTAAGCTCTAGGGTTGTAGTTTTATTAATTCAGCGGAACTTTTGGTCATTCATCTAACCTGGACGAGAATCACATAGTAGCTCATAACTGTATAACAAATGGATTCAAATGCGCAATCGGTTCGACATACGAAATCTACAAAAACGATGTTAACCAGTAGTGATGGATTGATACTTACTGGGGTTCACGATGTCCTAGTTACGCATCACGATAACTGGAAGAACAGGATCTGTCTGCTAGTTACGGCAAAGGGTGGAAGAAATAGACGTAACCTGCCAATTAAGACAGGTCTGAGCAAATCCTGATTTAATGTCCAGCTGACTCGGTAAGTAGGTCAGATATTAGATCATATTAGTAAAACAATATGGTGATTGTAAAGAGAAAGTGGCATAATTCTATCTGGAATAACATATATACGTAACGCTCAAACGTCAAACACACACATGTGTGTATACACACGCGCGTGCGTCTATGTGTGAATGTTTGTGTGTATGAGTGTGTGTGTGTGTGTGTGTGTGTGTGTGTGTGGTGAGTGTGTGTATGTGTCTGTGTGTGTGTGCGTGTGTGTGTCTCTGTGTGTGTCTGTGTGTCTGTGTGTTTGTGTTTTAGTTGTGTTGACAGAGCGTCCCTCGACGACCATTTCTGACCTACCGAGTCGGACATACAATGCTCCGACCTAGAAACCCGCTTGTTGGACATAACCTGAAGGCAAACAGACAACACATGAATTCTGTTCACAGCTTCTGTGACAAAGATACATTCAAACAAACTCTTTGTAGTTTTAGTTTTATATCACATCCTTACCAAAATTTGCACTAAGAATTACTAGGGACTCCAATCTATTCACTTTGACCTGTACTTAGTTTGTTGGAGAGAATATACATACAAGGAAGGTCTTCGAATCCATTCATCGTTAGAATTTAAAGATAACTTTCGGTAACTAGCGATTATATCTCATAGCATAAATTTGCTAGATTATCATTACTGCTTTTAGCTAAGACCCGTCTTGCAACGCTATAAGAAAACTTCAGTAGTGATACATACAAATACAGCATCAATGATTATGATGTTGTATTATTTACATGTACCTGTAAAGATTTGCAAATCATTACCTTCGCCAAGAAGGTCATGTTATGGTTAGAAAATTTTTTTGTGTCCCAGTATATAGGTCAATCTCAAATAACTTTGGTAGCTGAGGATGGAATGTCGCGATATTTGGTATTTGAGTTGCGGTTGCGTATAGCAAGGTTTTGTACGAAAATGGTACTGTTGGCGCTTTCTGTCGTGAGTGCAGCGGGGTGAGTGTGTGTGTGTGTGTATTTGCGTACAAGATAACTTTTGACGCTGTGGATCGTTTTGCACTATATTTGGTAATTATTTAGGGGTTTGGAAAACGACGGTCAAGTTCGATAATGGGCATCCTGGCGACAAGTTGTGGTACTGCAGCGGACCGTCGAAGTTGGCGTTATAGTTATCCTGAAGTGGCAGGTTGAGGATTTTTGGCTAGTGGATACGTCTTTGGGTAGGGAGTAAATCGTGTAAGTTTGGGCCCCCTGGCGGCTTGTTTTGAACTGCAGTGTGCGATTTTGTTGTTATCTTTGAAAGAGAGTAAATCAAGCAGTGGTTGGTGGATTTGCATTATTTTTGGTAAGTACATACCTTAGGTAATGATTCAAATCCTGAAATGTATTGTATGCAAATCAGGGCTTAATTTACATGATAATTAGAAGAATGTGTAAATCCTTCAATTGACCTCTTTTCTGGACAGTCAGTGCTCAGTGTTTAAATACATCTGTGGTGCAGATTTGTGTTGTTCATGACATATTTGTGTCATCAAAACATAGATGTTATTGTTGCTAACACATTGTTTATTAGTTCTCACTTTGCAAGTTCCATGTTGTTTGTTTGTGCACTATGGGAAAGGGGTTTCTCCATTTTGATGTCAAGTGGTGTTTTTCCGGGCCTTACATTGGTGATGCTTACATGTATGTGGCAGGGAAAAGTGGAAGCTTGGTGGTTTGTGGCCTTTTCATTACCTTCGCCAAGAAGATTAAACTTTTGGTTAAGGCTTAAGCCATAGTGTTAGGTGAGTCTTTATGTAGGTCAACAGTATAACTGGAGAACTGATTGATGGATCTTCATGATACTTCAAGGTATTGAGTAGCGGTCGCAGAAACAAAGGTTGAGTTTGAAAATGGTTAGCCCGGTATCTTCCGTCGGTACTGCAGCGGGCTCAGTGTGTGAGTGTGTGTGTGTGTGCGGATAACATAACTTGAGAAGCTATAAAACCTTTAAGTCATTGATAAAGGCATTCTCCATAACGAACCTTGAATGTTTGGCGAAGGTATGTGTTTCGTGGAACTCTAGTTTTTAATCTTCTTCACTCACTCGGCTTTTGCAAATAGGTACATGTTTTTAATGTTTCGAATTATCATATATGATAGGTGATTTACAGTCTATTTTACTACAGCGTTACACACAAGGAACTACCAAAGATGAGCAGTGACACCGAGAACAGCAAGGAGATGTCCAAACATCTGAGGAATGGAAACCCCGAGGACCAGGGCGTCAATTGGCGACTCTGGGCCAAGGTTAGACACCATGATATGCAAGGCTTATTTTATAAGCTAAAATTTTATCACGAATTGTTGCTACAAATTTCAACAATCTTAAAGCATGAAACAAATGTACTTAAGACTTAAGGCGTCATCTTTGACCTCACGTATAAGCAGGTTAAACGGTTCACAGGCTTACAAACACTTTCTCTATTCAAGACCTCGTGAACCGATTGATGAGTGAAATTTTTTGATTGGGCATTCTACTTCATGTAGGTAACACTTTCGAAACTTGCGCCACACGGAATAATACAATCTTTTACGACAGCTTTAAAATATGATTAAAGATCAAAGTTAATGCTTGCATGAAGAATTGAAGCGTTCCAATGTAACAATGCAAATAGCTTATGAGGTTTCATTGTTTCAAAAATTTTGGTATTGACATTTAGTTTGATATTTTACAGTGGGTGAAACGTTGTTCGCATTCATAACAACTGTTATACCATTTCTTTTTCATCATATATTGACTTTGGTGTCAATAAGTTACCTTTGTTGATAACTCTGTTTGATAACTTGAGATATTACGTGGAGTCCGTGATGAAACAATTTTAGCCAGTAACATCACACTGGTGACGTCATAACTACGCCATATTTGATCATAACGATACCAACATCTCAGGAGTGATTAGAATTTATGAGTTCATCCCCCTATTGATTTAATGATCGTGCACCAAGCCGTTAGAAAATTATGATATGTAAAGTTTACTGCAAATTCTTGCCCGCGGTCTTATCACGGTGGTCAAATACGGGCTCAAAACTTCCCATGTCTGGCAGAATTCGAACCTGGTTCCATGATGTTCCATCTGACGTAATTCGAACCGAACCCGTGTTCTATTTGGGGTCATCTGCGGTCATTGCAGGTAAAACACTGCTGTCTGGCCTTTTTTCCCAAACTACCTTGAATCAGCCCAAAACGATAGTTTTACACCAATATAAACAATTTTCTGGACAGTTCATCCATGCTATCACTTTGTTTGGGACCCATAATATGTAACGAAGCTACTCGCGTTTGTGTTGGTGACCTTGAATATTATAAGTGCTGTTTACACAGGTATCAATTACACCTTCCCGCTATCCGCGCGTCATGACATGCGTGCAAACATCGTTTAAGATCGCGACCAAGAAGAGTCCAAATTAACTCATTGACGGCTCAAAATGACCGCAATGGTTTTCCCGAGATTTTTGTTTTTGGGATTTTTAGAAAATGCCTTCGATTTTGAATTATTGGCAATTAAGTGCGAAAAATGCAATTTTTACGCATATTTTCGACTGTAACTTTGCTCAAAATCAAAAATTCAAAAATACCCCCCCCCCAAAGTTTTCTTTTCCTCATAGATGACGAAAAATATAAAAATCGAGAATTTTCGATGACACATGTGGCCCATCGTATCAAGAGTTTGGTCAAATTAAAGGCTTTCCTGATACAGAAAATGATCTTCTTTCTAAGCAACATGGAAACAAAACAGCTATTTGAATTCAAACGGCAAGATTCAAAGTATGTAAAATTAATAATTTGATCTTATTTTGAAAACATTTTCCTTGTCAAAGCATTTTGTTTATTTTCAAATATTTAACCAAGAGTAGGCCTCCTGTAACCCGATACTCTGTCGAACGCGCATAGCAACGGGAAAGAATACCCTAGCAACCGACCGCCGTGTATTGCAGGTAACATTGTAAAAACAATATCATAAGTGTCTACTCTAGTCTGAAAGCTAACTCTAGGTCCTTGGTTATTGGGTTCGACTCCTTGTTCGAAGACAGTGGAAGACGAAAGAATCCACTTTTTCTATTATGTGTGGGTTTTGTGATGTTAGAAGGAGAATTGATTTTCTTTATGTCATTATAAAGAAGGTTGGATACCCCCCTCTTTCCACCCCTAAGTTCAGAGACCCGCAAAAGCCCAGTTTTGATAGGGTTAACAGTTCCCTTCACCAAGTTACAAGCCTCAACACTCATGGAAGATCTCTGTGCTTCCTCAGAACCTCTTAGGTGTGGCAGCCTGCCTGGCGAGCAGTTTCTTCAAGGGACCAGTACCAGCAACATCACGATACGTCATAGACCGAGGATACACACCTTATCAGATGCTTTTCTTGGATGACTTGCTGATTTTCCTTGTGGCTCTCAGCATCACTGTGTACCAACGGACAGACATGCTGCCAAATGGCTGGAAACATGGAGTCCACTTGATTTTTCTCGGATGTGCACGGTTTACCAGTGTCATTTGCCTGTTCACGGCGTTCCAGTTTATTCCACCTGCGACCGCAGAAGCTGTCTGGAACGCCAGTATGCCGGTTTTTGTGGTGACTTTGTCCTGTATCTTCCTTCAGCAGGTAAAGAGTGAACAAATTCTTAACTTTTACATTTTGTCAACACAGCTAGTAATAGTTTACCAGCCGACGTGTCAATAAGCTGACAATTAGACGGGCGAAACTGACTGTTTCTGCTTCAAACTGACCGTTTCTGCTTTAAACCGACTCAGTTTCTGCTTCAAACTGACTGTTTCTGTTTCAACCCGACTCAGTTTCTGCTTCAAAGTGACTGTTTCAAACCGACTCAGTTTCTGCTTCAAAGTGACTGTTTCTGCTTCAAACCGACTCAGTAACTACTTCAAACTGACTGTTTCTGCTTCAAACCGACTCAGTTTCTGCTTCAAAGTGACTGTTTCTGCTTCAAACCGACTCAGTATCTGCTTCAAACTGCCTGTTTCTGCTTCGATCATATAGATGGCATCCTCGAAGGAGCTTAAATCCCCGAAGGTGTCCGAACAACATCTTACCAAAAATTTGCTTTCATTATGAAATCTGAGCTAAAGCTTGGGGAAAGCTTTTACGAATGAAAACAGACATACATTTTGCCTGGTATTCTGTATAAGAGAGATTCCTCATTTTCCCCCCGCATCTTTGACTTCGGAATCGACTTAGACATTGTATAAAACTTATGGCCGTTTTCCAAATTATATTCGCAATTTACGTCATATGCATGCTTTGCGCGATTTAGCAATTAATCGAACCCTTCTTGTCCGGAGAATGAAAGAAAAAAATATGCGCGCGCTAATGTCATCCACATATTCGTATCAGCATGGCCTAATCTTACATGTATTTTTTCATGTCAGGGGACTAAAAGTTGAGTTAAAGCTCAAATCTTGCGACAACTACAAGGCGTTTTACTGTTTTAAATTTTCTTACATTCCAGATTCCAACTCGTGTGACCATCCTCGGCAGCATGTGGTGCGTAGCAGGTGTTGTGCTTCTGGGCTACGGTAGCTTCGTCAACATGACGTCATCAGCGAATACCACTGACGTCACTCTTGGACAGATTCTAGCCGTAACAGGAGCGCTGATTCACTCCATGCTTGACGTCGGCGCCAAAAATATTTTAGAATCCACACCGAGAGCAAAGGCTGTGACATACACATACGCTATAAGTACGCTGTCTGCCGGGATAGGAGCGTTTGTTACCAGTTCCACGTGGCAGCTCGAACCAGTGACTGCCACAGTCTTAGTGCTAAGCTGTTGTAGTCATGGTGTGGGCATGATGTTCTTCTATATTGGTCTCAAGTTAGTAGAGGTTAATGCAGTTACTGCACTGATTCAGCTCAGCGCGTTTCCGGCCTATGGTGTACAGTGGGCAATGTTAGGGTTCGCTCCGACAGTTTTAGATGGCGTGGGTCTATCATGTGTACTGATAGGGGCGTTTTCTATTGTGATCTGGGAGGCACTTGTTAGTTGGAAGGAGCAAAATCACTTGGCGTTTATTGGGCAACTTGATTTTAATGTCACGAAACCAAATAGTAAACCTTAAGTTACATGTAATATATGTGAAAGGAATTTAAGAAATGAAAGGTCTTATATTTACTTTTTATAATGCGATGTTAACCTCTCATCCAACCCAAAGGTATACATGGATCAAATCTAACACTGATGACCAATAACTCGCGAGAGTTACAGAGTTATTACACGATCTTGCCAATATTTTGATATATGCGTGACATCAGTAACTGGTCAAACATGCCAGGAAGTTTATAACGGCCACTGTCTCTGTCCAGTGATGTCTTCAGTGCCCGGATGTATATGACGTCTTTCATATCTCTTATAAAGTAATCCTGTTCAGGGACCGACAAAAACTGACCGCAAGTGGTCGCCCTGCAAAGGTGGCCGCTAATACAGGTTTGACTATATTAAGCAACAGACTCAAAATACTTGATAAGGTTATTACATTCTGCGAGGTCGTAGTTTTTTTATAACTACGGTTACGGTATGTGTCATAACTGTTCCCTTGTAAAATACATTGTACCTAATATCAGAAAGTATAAAAAATCAATTGATATGCTGCATAAAATTTTTCAAATGTAAATATAGATCGTAGATAGTTTATACCATGGTAGTTCATTCATCGAGTGCGGGGCTGGTGAATCAGATTGTTGTGATTGGCTGCACGTTGTTGTCGTTTCCTGTTGTACTGGAATCCGGCAATTGTGGAAGGGATGTACAAAAAAAAAGTACAAAAACAGAAACTACTATCCCAACTATACCGATGAGAGACAGGCCATCGAATTGGCTGCCTGGTAGATTACCTGTGGGGATATTTTTACAAAATGTTTTATTGCGACAAACCTGCTAGATAACAGTAAGAATGCTGCATATCCTATCCCTTTTTTGGCAACAAAAGTGGGTATACATGGAGTTGTAGGACAGACAGAAACGTTTTACATATATCATGCCAATCTGACATTTGCGTTTGGTTATATTCTTGGAGATTTTAGAGTAGACATCTGTTGCATAGATTAAGACAATGAAATAATATACGCAACGTCATGATGACGTCATAGTAGGTTATAAATACGCCAAGTGTCTGTTTTGACAACCTAGTTCTGCATGCGAATTATTCTCTACAAGTTTGGCTAATGAGTTAGAGGAGGCGAGACTTAAATGTATCCCGTTATTGTCTTTTTAAAGCAAATGTCATCGATAGCAACGATAAGTAAAATTCATTTTACCTTTTGTCGCCGCTGTACTTGTCGGCTCTACGTGTACAGGGTCGCCTCCATTCTCTGTGGGGATATGCCAATTTTGTATTTCAAAGAAATAATATTAAGCAACGTGTGCTTGTGTCTGTGTGAGTATGTGTGTGTGTGTGTGTGTGTGTGTGTATGTGTGTGTGTGAATGCGTGTGTGTATGTGTGTGTGTGTGTGTATGTATGTGTGTGTGTGTGTGTGTGTGTGTGTGCGTGTGTGTATGTGCGCGTGTGTGTGTCTGTGTGTGTGTGTCTGTGTGTGTGTGTGTGTGTGAGTGTGCGTCTATGTTTGTGTGTTGAAGTCCTATGCTACTTACTGGACCCTGCCAACTGCCAAGACCACATGTCTCTATTCATTTAAGTTAACACCCTCGCCAAAATTCAAAGTTGCAATGCCATTGCTTGAAGACACGTATAAAAAACATTTCATACTTTCGACACTAAATAGAGGTGTCTGGAAACAAATACCTTATTCTTATCAATCGGTGTTATAAAAGATCAAATGTCGTACCAACACAGTAGGCAAGAGCACATGTAGTAGGTTGTGCCAGGTAGTAAACATAGAAACCACCCGGGCATGTTGAGACTTGGATGTTCCAGGACCAGTAGCAGACATCCTTCCAGACGAATGCGCAAGCCTGACGCGTCACCTCCCCGTCAGGGACAGTTGGGTGCGGAACGTTCATCCAGACCGGTGCAGTGGTGCCGCAGCGGTGGTCAGTCGGGGGAGCTGCTGTCGGCGTCCGGTCACCCTCCGGGCCCGTGAACCAGTACCAACCGGGGGTCAGTCCGCTCCAGACCGCCCCATCAAAGTTACCTCGTCTGTCACATTGAAAGCTGTATCCGGAATCCCCACGTTGACTGTTATTTACACTTCGCCATGGGTTGTTGTTTAAAGACGAAAACTCGTCACAAGGACCTAGCGACGATACAAATGATACAGCGATGACTGCATATATCAGTATCCACATTCATACCAGGCATTAGCCAGATTTCTTTCATGCTACATCGTAACGTCAATACTATACTTCAATTCTTTAAACGTGTAGATCGTGTAACATTACTTACATTATCCGCTTGCTAAAGAATTTTCTACTCTCTGTTCGATAGATAAATTCAACTCAATTCTGGGAGGCGATAAACTTCACTGTGTACAAGTAGGCAAATATATCCACGAATGTTTATACCGTAGAACCAATACTGTAAACGACATGCTAGACCCAATATGTTGACTTATCAATATCTATAGATATCCATATATGTGTGTTTAGTTGTACTGTAAGTAGTTGTTATACATGTATACCTTACGAAAGTCGCTGTACTATTGTCGTGTCAATAAAGATTTCTGTACATGTATCTTAACTAATTAACTGTTAATCTATATAATGAAACATTGTTAGCATTCTAATCTTGATTTGCGATAACTAAAAGAAATGTTCCAACAAATGCACTAAATAGTTATTGATGGCAATCAAACCATAATGAGTTCATTACTCATAGCGTTTAGGGACTATAGAAATATTCTATCATCAAATCAATGAGATCAGGTAGGAATAAAAGAAGGTAACCCTTCTCTTTTCTTTTGCCAAGCAGGTTGTTGGTATCTATATTAATGATTACTGTAAATGCAGAAATGTTCGCGGTAGTATTATGTTCGCGGTTTTCGCGGTAGCTATATAGCCACTTCACCGCGAACTTAAAACCACCGCGAACACTTAACCATTATATTATGTGGCTACAATCTGTCGCCCTACCGCCAACTTAAAACCGCCGCGAAAATTACATCTGCCCGCTACCGCGAATGTAAATCCCGCGAACTTGAATGGATTTACAGTATTTGGACTGTGTGGATGTATCAAAAGGTATCACTTTTTATATCAATTTTTAAACGCAAGCCCTTACCTGCACAAACCCCGATCACCTGTATTAGCAGCAGGACCCAAAGTCCCACCTCTCCGGCGATGTGCATTATTCACTGAAAAAAGCATCATTCATCAGTTCCATGTTATTACAGTGTCATATTCGTTGTATATCTTTAAATTTTATAAATCTGGACACACTTAATACAACTAGACACCGATACACACCCGTGTTGTTTGTACTAGCATTTAACCCTCGGGCATGGACTCGAAATATACAGATCTATCAACAGTTTAAAGAAATAACATTACCTCCATGCAGTGACGTAAGCGTATTTACGTCAGTCTTAGGGAAAACCGGTCTAAACCGCTTCAGTGGTGCGGACCTACATATACTCTTTGCCAGACCGGAGTTTGAAATGTCATACTAGTATGGCAAAAGCGCCGACACGTTACGAAGATCGTTGCTTAAAACAAATGCATGTGGTCAAGTAAAAAGTGAAAAAGCTTCTTGCTTCATGCACCCAACCTTTTCATGTAAAAGAACCTAAACCTATCGAGAAAACGTATTTTTCTTGGAAAAATACACAAGCCGTAGTAAAATTACATTGCAAAACTTGCTGCCGGAAAGGCTTCGACCGAGACGCAGGCCTATCCCAGATGTGCTTCTATCCTAAAAGCGCTTTTGGGATGGAGTACCTTTGGGATAGATCAACCGACTTCGACCATGAATAAGAAACTAAGACAGCCACCAATATCCTTAGGTCATAGAGATAGACAGTACGCACCTTGTTCCCTTCGTGAAACGAAGGGTTTGTAGTCACTGCTGTTTTGATGTCAGGGGGTTGTTTGTCAGCCTGATAACTAGGGAACGCATGGATAGATGGTTTTGATATTTGGTATGTGGGTAGGATTAGACATGACGAAAGAATGGCAGGTAGGTAGCTGTGTAAAAGCATAGTAAGGTGTGTAAGTTTTGGCTACCTAGGGGTTTCGCAGGGGCGGTGAAAGTAATTCTTGTTTTAGGTTTTGAGAAGGAATAATGCAAGAAGGGGTTCATAGGTATGCAGATAGCTTACGTAATGATGTACATAATTGCATGCTTGTTATGCAAATTAGGTAATTATTTGAATAATACAATAGGTATGTGTAGAAACCTTCTACACTCTGTGTCTGTGAACAGAAAATCTCCAAACACAAGACAGATTGATCTGATATTTGGTATGTGGATAGCTCTTGAGAAGGAGAAGAAACGTACGAGGCGTTTTTTTGCCTAGTAGCTTCTGACGGTTTTGCAGGGGATGTTTGTACTTGAAAAATAGTGTGTAGTGTGCTAAGTGTGGCGATTGCGCAATAGTGGTTTATATTTAGGAATTACGTCATTCAGCGTAGGCTGCAGTTGTGCATGGGCCTCGTCCCCACAGGAAGTGACCCCAAAGGTCATAGTTGCGCAATAGAGGACAGCGCGACTTATATATACCAGACGATCACAAGACAATGGTACTATAGGGACAGTACATTATGTATGATGGGGTGTAAATGTTTCCTATAAGATTTGATAATCTGTAGATTAAGGGCAATGAATAAGGGCAATGATGATATCGTTTACAGGGGCCTATATTATACGTCTTAAAAGGGTTGTACATGTAACAGTTACTACCGGTACAATACATTGTTGAACAAAGCAGGGTTTTTTTTCACAGTAACTTGTAGTCATTGATGAGATTGTTTATAGGGATTGTACATTAGACATATAGGATGCACAATGTAGTGGACTGCATTGTGAAACAAAGAATTCTACATATTCATTGTTGCAAGCAACAAGTCGTCAATAATGATCTGTAAAGGGGGCTGTACAAAAAAAAACTATTATTTATAATATCACTTTGTAGAAACGTCCATGCAATGTATCAAGTCGTCAATATTGACAATATTGATCCGTCAACCCTTCCCTTGTTATTACCATCTAAAGGGATGATTCGATTGCTTACGCGCGGAAAACTTGCTGTCAATTCCGGGAATTTTTACCAATCGGACATACTAGTACACAACTCAGTTAGGCTAATATTTCTATCTTTGTTAGTTAGAGTCCATTCCATGTCATCGTGCGGATGTTTGTTGTCATTGTTTAGAAATGATTTTAAAGTTTTGTAATTATATGTCTAGAATCCACATTTGATACTTCAGAAATATTTCAAACATTATTTCAATTTTATAAATATTTCCCCGGTCCTGTAAAACTTTGGAAATATTCATGGTGTGGAATTAGATACTTCTAATGGTTTCTAAATAATGATAACAGCAATCTACCATTATTTACCATTTTCTACCATTTTTGTAACATTTTGTAAATGGGTCAGTGGGCTTGGAAGATAGCAATTCACACATCCTTGCAAAGTATGGTTGGGTGTCAATGCAACAATGGCCCACCACAAAGGACCCACCAGTGCCCAGCAGTGAGATCTAAAAATATACAGAGGCAACAACAGAGCTTACTTTTATGGGGGCAATTAACTAATTCACCATTTGGCAATGTTTACAAATATTTGTAAGTGTGAAAGAATCACACAGAGGTTTCACAATTATTCTAAAAAATATTTTGTACAGTTACTTTCAAAATGTTTCTAAACTATTCAAATGAATTCAAATAGATGAATATTTTCTTAGTCAATTTTTAAAAAAATCAATTATTGTGGCTTAGATATTCTTTTATTCAACATAATTCAGACTTTATTACAAATATCACCTAAAACCCTCATGCATATGGTGACTTGGAATTGACTTATGTGTCTTATCTTTGAGAATCTGCTATTATGAAATGAAGTAGGCGTATAATTTGGGTACCTACTGGCTGGCAAAATACACCTACTTATTATTATTAATAATAAAAACTGTCAAATAAAAACTTAAAAACTGTCCTCATTACTTATGCAAATTAGCCCCTGATTTGCATGATAAAAATTGATTATGTAAGGCATCTCCAAAGCTATCTCACTCACTCGCTCGCTCACGGCCCATGACAAAAGCTATCTGCATTCCAAATACCATGGCAATCTGTCAACGCAAACTATTCCCCTTCAAAGGGATGATGCAGCTACATAGGCGCGAAAAAAAGGTGTAGAATTCCGAGAATTTTTGCCAATCGAACGTATCATTTTCTGTAAGGCTAGCCCCTGAGATGTCTATAAAAAACACCCTCCAACCGCCACACCCTCGCCCATTTCACGAAGGTTGAGTTCTACGAACGCTTGTTACGGCTTGTATACGGTAACGTGCGTGTACGTGGCAATCGCACAGAAATCGTGCATTTCTAAAATGAATAAATTCCGTATATTTCGTCTGAATTCTAAGGCATTCCTTTAATAGTGAAAATGCCACGGTGACAGCGAGACTATCGCAACGTTATTGTAACATCACATCTAGTTCTCGATGTTGACTGATTTTTTTGGAAAACTTTAAGTTCTCTTTGTTTTCGCATGACGTCCAGATCGTTTTTAAAATATCTTTAGGTGTTAGTTTTGCTCTATTTCGTATAATTTTTAAAAGACGGACATGGAAGCTTTAATCGTAGGTCCTTAGGTGTTTCATGAGTTATAGTAGCATGTAAAGAATCACTATGTGTTGCTGAGACTCCCTAGCAATCCATACCTTTTTTTGTGCAACAGTATCTTTTGATTCGCGTATAAAGAATTGAAATGTATGAAGAGAAGTACTTGTCTTTGCATTTAAGGTTTCTTCGTCAACTTCGAATGTGTTGCCTTTTTTCATGATTGTGCATTAATCCGAAAAAAAAAATTGCAGGTTCTGGCTAACTTATTCTAATGAAGCAATAAATGTTTTTTTTGTACGACTACGTATACAGCAAGCCCCCGGCAGTTGAGAAAATAATCCCAATGTTTTGTCTCTTCTTGTTTAGAGGAAATGATACAGGCTAGAGATCAACTCTACTCTGACAAACCGTAAGCGGTTAAGGGTTACATTTGTTTTCACCCTAAGGTTTAAGGTCAAGCGGTGTGTGTGTGTGTGTGTGTGTGTGTGTGTGTGTATGTGTGTGTGGCTATGCGTACCTGCGTTTGTGTGTGTGTTTGTTTGTGTGTGTGTTTGCGCATGTGTGTCTCATAAGAATCATGAAAATGTTTGCACAACTTGGAACATAAATATAATAATTATGTACCATCAGACGTGTGTCAACCAGTAAAGTAAAAGAAAATAACGTTATCAATTCATAGTAACTAGTTTGTTTTTCAATCTAACTTCTTACGTCGAATGTTTATCTGTGATCAGGAATGTTGTATTGGTGTGTGGTTAACAATAATTGCATAACTGATGTGTAAATGCCCATAATAAGACAAAAAAGACTTACTAAACCTAATAACATTTATGATAAGCTCTCCATATGTTCTCAGTGAATGCTACAAGTTGGAGCTACCTTTCCGAGTACTTCTATACTTCAGAATGTGTTTATTATGTACATCTACTGAACCAAGAGAAGTACTTATCTTTGCTTAGTTAGTTTTGTTGTGTTTGTATGAAGAGGCTAGTACGCATTGAAAAAAATACCATAATGTTTTCAGACAATGTCATATTTTGTAATTAAATCATGAGACAAGTTGTATCTTTATATATTTATTAGCAACCAATGTAAAGAATATTGATTGTGATAGTGCCATAGTATGTGTCGTAGCGATACTTATTATTCAGGGTATAACGTATATGTACCCAATTGACATCAAATCCTAATTCATCATGTATCCTAACTCAGCTAGTAAGCAGAGTGCAGTATTATGAAAGTATCAAATGTGATTCAATACAGTTTGAGCATTAAAGAATCGTTTCGGAATCAAATTCTGGTGCGTGTTTAACATTTGTACAGTTATTAGACCTGTACGTCATACATGTTTCGAAATTGTTTCATAAGCAAAACAATAATAAGATAAAAACGTAAATGCTAATCGATCAAAAATTACCAACTGACCGTGCAAGGAAATGGCAGGTTCTAAACAGCAGGCACTTTTTCACTCAACAACGATAAAACACACACATTTATCAGGCCAGAGCTTATTAAAACACACCAGCACGTCAAAAATATCAGTGCTTCTAGTACGGGAAAATTACAATATCTTATCACAGCAAACAACCTTTACATCTTGTCAATACAGCATGATGATCATGCACAATTTATGTACTGCATTTGAAAATAATAATAGTTTGAAAATCAAAAAGCAAATAGTACAAATTGCACTAAAGTCATTATCTATTTCATAAACACACATTTTTGTCCAAAAGAAAATTTTAGCCCCATTCTTGACCACAGCATTGCATTCATGATTTTAAGAAAATTAATCACATTGTGTAATTGACAGATGATGTCATTGGAAAACGTAGCCGCTAAACGAGATTGTAAACCTCTTTTAATGATTGACTACTTAGAAATAGTTACATTTCAAAGAATATCAGAATCATATATATTCACCATCTTTACCTATGAGTAGTACAGATCTTTACTGTTATTTCATGTTTATAACAACCTAGAATGATAATGGTGATACATTTCTTGAAGTGATCAATGTTATTGTAATCTTTGCTGCTCTGTTAATCCAAAGTGCGGTTAAACAGGCTATTATCCCTATTGAGACTGGGCTTTTTTGGCATTCCCTGGCCTGAGGGCGGGCTCATTCGCCCCCCCCCCCCCTCGTAACATAAAATGACGTCATTTGTAGTTTAGCTATCCGCTTTTTTGGATTATCAACCTTTAATCTAACATCTTTTTTTAAATATAACGCTAAATGTATGTATGTATGTTTTCTGCAAGAAAATACCAAGTAGTGATGAAATCCGAGTGAAAATAAGCTGGTTATACTTTTCATCATGATATTGTCGGCCATCTTGGATTTTGACCAATTACCAAAAATCATTAATTTTTGGTAAATTGTTACTTACAATATTCTACCAAAAGTTAAGGCTTTTGGTTGTTCTAGTTCAAGCCGTTTGGGAGCTATACGACGTCAAAATTGGCTCTTTTACCCCCCTCCCCTAGTCTCGACAGGGTTAAGACGGTTTCGGTACAGATGACACACTTGACTAGCATTTGTCATCTTCGGCAGCGGGACCGTCAATACCTTCAGCCTTTCCATTCATATCGACCATGTCCATGTCCATCATGCTGTCACTAACGACCATCTTACGGCGGCGTTTTGGACTGGTCAGCAGGCAGACAGTCCCGACAATCAGGACAGTGACCACAACAGCACAGGTGACACACAGCAGGCTGAGGTACAGGGGTTTGTTGTACCACGGTTGGTCAGTGGCAGCAGTAGCTAAGTAGAGCAAAAATAGATTCTACATCAGCAAATGTTATTGGCAAGGTGTGATGCTACTATTCTTTTCACATGGACTGTAAGAAAAGAAGGCTCACTAAAATCAAAAGTTTTTTTTGATAATAAATCATATTGTGAGATCCATAGAGTCCATTCCAAGACACCATGCGGATGTTTGTTGCCATTGTTTAGAATTGATTTTAAAGTTTTGTCATTATATGTCTAGGACATTTGATACTTCAGAAATATTTTTAACACTGTTTGAACTTTATAAATATTTCCCTGGTCCTGTAAAACTTTTGAAATATTCATGGTGTGGAATTGGATACTTCTAATGGTTTCTAAATAATGATAACAGCATTCTACCATTATTTACCATTTTCTACCATTTTTTGTAAATGGTTTGGTGGGCTGGGAAGATAGCAATTCACACATCCTTGCAAAGTATGGTTGGGTGCCATGCAACAATGGCCCACCACAAAGGATCCACCAGTGCCCAGCAGTGAAGTCTAAAAATATACAGATACAACAATAGGGCTTACTTTTATGGGGGCAATAAACTAATTTTACCATTTGGCCAGGTTTACCATTTTTTGTAAATATTTGTAAATGTGAAATAATCACAGAGAGGTTTCACAATTATTCTAAATAAAGATATTTTTGTACAGTTACTTTCAAAATGTTTCTAAAATATTCAAAGAAATTCAAATAAATGAGTATTTTCTTAGTAAATTTTTTGAAAATAATTTAATTATTGTGGCTCAGATATTCTTTTATTCAAAATAATTCAGACTTATTATAAATATCGCCTAAAAACCCTCATGGTGTCTTGGAATGGACTCTACAGATATCATTATGAGTGCCAAAGATATTTATTTTTCTAAATGCAACGATGTCTAATTTGTGAGTTTGCATGTGTGAAAATGTGTGCAACATGAGTCATTTCATCCATTTGAAATCTTATCGAACAACTAATATTGTGAATAATCTGTTATATAGAAATATGCTATTTCACACGCTTATACTATTTCACAAGTTTTTATCATACATCATTTTTACCATAATTCCATTATTGCCCAAAGTGTCAATTGCCAACGGCTATTCTTTATGTAGCTCATTGGCTCGTATGTTAAAAACATTAAATTAAACATTTCAGCAGCTTTACTGAAAATATATTTTGGCCTGCCATAAAAGATTATCGTCTCATCCAGAAAGGCGTCGATGAAAGATAGGTATCCAGATAATAAGATATACCAAAATGCAACAGGATATAGTTTTGCAAACGGTCAGTACGTTTCAGGTAGCATCAATCATCATTGAGGACATTTGTCGAACTGCATGTTTTATATCTAAACCTTTAATTTATATGTAAATGAGGATATCTTAATAGTACGTGAAAATCTTTATGATACGACGACTATGGTGCCTTTAAATACAAATGCAAAGAAGAAGAAGACAAACTTTTTAGACTAAGCCTAAATAACGTTTAGAAGTCCAATTCGAAAAAAAATCTAAGACAAGATCAAAACACCAATTGAAATTAATCGATATGATTCTGTTGTTTGGGCACAGAATTTGTCTTAAACATGAAATGTAACTTTAAACCTAATTCAACTTTCCGACAAAAACTGGCGCATCCAAACGACCGGCCGACCTCAGCACTTATCAGTTACTTATATGCCATCTTTCAACACCTACAACACAACCAGAGACACTCTTTAAATCCCAAACTTCAGACTTCAAAACCCGCTAGTTCCAGCGTTAGAGAGGCATATTCGCTCCTTTCAATTATCCATTCACTATATAAAACCTGCTGTCCAACAAGATCTTCTCAGTGTCACAGCCATAAGATAGTGTGTTCGATCTAAAACGTCTGACCGTTCGAAAATCACATTCATTAACTTCGTTATTTGGCACGTGTCAAAATGATATGTACAAAGTTGGTACGAGAAACATTCTCTATGATGCAATAAGAAAGATACATGAGCATGATCTACAGAACTCAAATTTCAACTTCTCTAGTTTGTTTCTATCAATTTGAAAGTATTTGTACCTTGTTGAGAGACTTGCAAAGATGAGGGGATGACAACGATCACGCCATTCTCTCCACTTAGCGTGTTGTTGGTCAGGCTGTTCAAGATGGCGTCCCTCAGCTCTGATGCAGACAGGTCGGCATTCTCCACGACGTACACTTCGAAGTCAACGATGACACTTCCGTGTCGGAACGACTTCACTTTGCAACCTTTAAACTTATCATGATGGCTGTTGGTGTCCAGTATGAAATTGATCTGTGATATGTGAGAAAAAAAAAGAGTTATTTGCGCTTACGCCCATTCAATTTGCCAGCGTAATGTAATAATGTGCATTAAGCACCATTGTACCATCTTATGACCGCATAGCATTGACTACAACCGACAGTAGAATGATAAGCTAATATTTGAAATAGACAATTCAGCTTGCTAATATTACAGATGGACAGAGTTGGGAATTATAAGTCTTATAGATACCTCACTATCTCCAAAATGGTAACACTATGCCCTGATCTAAAAAAAGTAATCTAGAGCTACAGCTTCCTGCCCGTAATCAAACTGAAAACAAGAGACAAGGTGTAAGTTATTACTTCAAGGCCTACTTTCTTACATCGCCCCGAGCTGTATATGGTGTCATAACGCCTGGTCCTTTGCTGTAACCACCGAATAAAACCACCAAGTGAGCGAAGTGAACGAGGTGGTTTTATGAGGCGGTTATAGCAAAGGACCAGGCGTTATGACACCATGTACACCGAGGAACAGGCGTGTTATTAACGTTATTATCATATAGCCTACCCAAACTTACAAACTCCTGTATGACGCATAGATCCCTTGGTACCATACGTGTGAATTCCTTTGTCGAATTTGTTCTTTGGTACATACATTTAAAAGGAGACTACAGATTGCATTTTGAAACCAAAATTTCCACAGAAAATATTCGAAACATTGTAGTCTTTGGCTCTTTAGAACAACAAAACATTATCAATGTTAACAGAGGGAGCCATTCCCCTCTTCTTGCAGTCTGTACTTATTCCATCTGCTCTGGAATATGTTTCGCTCCTTTTGATTGGCCAATGCCTTCATATCCTTTGTGTACCGCTCCTTCTGATTGGTTAGAATGAATCGACACCGGCACCGGTGTCGATTTGCATCGACAACGGTGCCGGTGTCGATTCATTCTGACCAATCAGAAGGGCGATACACGCCGGGCTGGCGGGAATCTAAGTATTACGGCGTCATAACCAACGTGGAAAGGGGCCTTCTGATTGGTCCGCGGTGCCTGGCTATATGATAATTAAGGGTTAATGACCCGCCCCGAGGTGTATATGGTGTCATAACGCCTGGTCCTTTGCTATAACCACCGAATAAAACCACCGAGTGAGCGAAGCGAACGAGGTGGTTTTATGAGGTGGTTATAGCAAAGGACCAGGCGTTATGACACCATATATACCGAGGAACAGGTGGGTCATTAACCCTATTATCATATAGCCTACCCACACTGACCCATTTAAGAGTAGATTAGAGTAGAGTTTCCAGTTGAGTAGGAGCGACAAATTCTTTTCTTAAACATACATCTTTTATTCAGTACATACATTTGAACAGTGAATTTGAACAACATAAAACTTGTACGTGAAATGTATTTCTGTTCCAAGGCTTAAAATAAGAACAAAGTCGATTCATTATGTTACAAACTGTTGCACGCTCCGTATTTCTCCACTCGCCCATTCTCCAGTTTGTCGAGTTCGTTCGTATCAGGCGCTAAATCTCTGCCTGCTTTCAGGAGGTATTCCGGGATCCCTGTGCTTCACATCTCTTGAGAATCTCGTTCACTACGAACCCAGACACGACTTCTCCGAAGAAAGGTAGCATTTTGGTCCTCCAGCGCCATGACTGCTACTCAATGGCGGACCGTGGTGTTATTGTTGTCTGAACTTGAATGGGCGGGGGTGCAAATAATTTTATTTTCCATTTGCATTTTAAACTGGACATGACTTGAAATAGATTTTATTGTCTTAAATATCATAGGTAATTCAATGTTGTTTTAAGACAGCAAATGTTTTCTTTGAACAAAGAAACACGCACTACCGATGTTAATAGAGGGAGCCATCCCCCCTGCCATGCCTGTACTTATTCCCCTATCTTGGCAGATGGACGATTCCTGGATATCTCATTCTGATTGGCCAGCGTCCTGTTTGTCTGTCCTCCTGATTGGTTTAAAAGTTCTTTCAAAAGTTTTATCACATATGTGATAATCAAAAATTTAATGCACGGCTGTTACGGCGTCATAACCAGCATGAAATGGGGCCTTCTGATTGGCCCACGTCCCCTGGCTATATGATAATTATATATAAAACTTCACTTACCGCTTCTTCCAGTAGCGTTGCCATCCCAATGAACTCATGTGAACCAGGTGTTCCCAATCCGTCATCTGTAAACACTGCCTCATGTCCATTGAATGTCGCTATAGTAATCTCTCCAGTGTACACTGTGGACTCTTGTGAAAAAAATATAAAACAAAAAACCTCTGAGTATCAATATACAAATATGATTCAAAACAGATTTGAAAAGATTTCCAAACAAAAAAATAAACATTTCAGCACATTAGGCAACATACAGAATGTGCATATAAACTTTGTGATAGGCTTGCTGTACTAATGCAGCAATCTGGTCTTAAACTTTGATGGAATACATATAGTATCACATAGGTGATATATGTTTAAAACTCGTACCTTTACACAGTGTTCCACCTTCAGCTAAGTAGTACCCCGCAACGCACTGGCACACAAAGATTCCATTTATCTCGACGCACTCCTGGGCATCTTTATCCGGACAACCAGACTTCCTGCAGTCAGTGCTCTCTACGTATAATAGGGTAGTATTTGATATGAAGTTATTCATCAATACAGATAATGTTCTCTAGCCTTGCTCTAGATATATGCTGTTATCATATAATCAGGCACCGCGGACCAATCGGAAGGCCCCGTTCCATGTCGGTTATGACGCCGTAACACAAAGATTCTGGCCAGTCCGGTGTGTATTGCTCCGTCTGATTGCTCAGAATTTGATGTGACACTATATGTTAGCGATGCAATCGATAACATATAGTGTCAATTCAAATTCTGACCAATCAGAAGTAGCGATACACATAGGACTCTGACCAATTTAGAATGAGAGATACATAGCACAGAGCAAGGAGGAAGAAATGATCATGAATACAGTACAGTAGAATTTTGAAAAGGCTTGACATGCCAAGACGGCAATAATTCGAATACTTTATGTGGAAAATTTGGATTCAAAATGCAATATGTAATCTCCCTATGTACCAAAGAACAAATTCTAATTTTTAGAAATTCTACAAAGGAATCCACACGTATAGTACCAAGGGATCTATGCGTCATACAGGAGTTTGCAATTTTGGGTAGGCTATATGACAATAACGATAACCATATACACCTCGGGGTGGGTGTTTTATATCAAAATACAAGGAATTACTTATTATAATCAATACCTCAATACAGAGTGTTGAATCGAAAGGAAATTACCAAGATTAGCATAAAGCATATAAAACGCTTTAATCTAATTTAAACTTGTGTCATCGTTGGCTTAGTTCGGAGGGACCCAGTTAACAAAATTGATAAAATAATCAATGGCGTGAGTCATTTTTTTTTTACATTTTAGATAAAAATGACTATTTATAGTAGAAAATATATCCTTCAGTTTGTGGTGTTACGACTAAGGTGTGCCGAAGGTTGAAATAAAAGAAAATGTTCTATAACCTTGTGATGTGCTCAGCACTTCACCTTGAACTGATGTTGTTGCTGGAATAAGAATAACAGGAACAATCAGTGAGGAATGATTAGAGATTCAATATTGTTACGACACTGCCATACTGATTACATTGTCAATGGTACTGACTACATTGTCCTTTTACTGACAACACTGTCAGTGGGACTGATTACATTTGCATTGGTACTGTTTGCTTTAATGTCCATAGTACTGACAGCATTTTACTTGATTTAAATGTCAATTCTTCTTTGCACCTATAACGTTACACTTTGTATCACTGACCATGGTGCTGACTATTAATGTCGTCAGAACCAATGTCATTGTAGTCAGTACCAAAGAGATTTCAGTCAGTACCATGGACGGTGTAGTCAGTATAATGGATAACGTAATCATTACTAACGTCATTGTCTTCAGCAACAAGGTGTAGTCAGTACCACACATACCATGGAAAGTATGGTCATTTCAAGGTATGCAGTCAGTGCCACGGACTGTGTTGTCAGTACTAAAACGTGTATTCAATATTACGTAGATTGTAGTCATTTCCTAAGACAATTTACTTGTATGGGCAGTGCAATCTGTACGAAATGCATCGGGGTCAGTGTCAAATACGTTGTAGTCAATATCGTCAACAGTACTAGTGTAGTCAACATAATGGTTCATGTAGTAAGTACAAGTTTCACATTGACAGTGTAGCCACCATAATGGATAGATTAACCAAGGGAATTGTAATCGGTACAAGACAAAGTCAGATTGTTCCATAGACTTTAACAGTTAATGCAATATAACAGAAAAGGTTTAATTGGAGAATTTTAGACAAAATGTGTACACTTTCTATAAAAACTGAAACAATAAATTCGTCAACCTTACCTTCACAAGATTTACCATCCGCTGCCACCACATATCCCTCTGGACAGGCACATCCATACCCGCCTGGTGTATTCGCACACTGGTACTCACAGCCATGGTTCGTCAGCACACACTCATCAATATCTGTAGTAGAACATAATTTGGTACAAGGCACATCTTGAGAATTAAGAAAGAGAAATAAATTCAGCATCTTAGATATCCTACGTATCTAATATGCGGAAAACGTATTACTTAAGACTTTAGATAGGAAGTGTTTAAGAGACAGATACAATTAATGGCAGGTAAACATTGATCATTAGCAAAATATTATCTTAATGTTTATGTTTAATAATATGCAGTTATTGTGACTTTTGGAGCTTAAAACACTGTTGCAAGTAGATGCTAGATTGGCACAGTAAACATGAGAATGTTACAGCAGTGTGTTAAGAGGTGTTGAAAACTGTTCGTTGAAAATCAGATGTAGGAGTCAAACAATTGATCATGCAGAAATAACATGTAGTATAATGTAATTTGTTATTTTAAATATCACTATATATTCGTACCTTCTTCACACGTTGGTCCTATCCACCCACGGGGGCAGGTACAAGTGTACTGGTTGTCTCCATTGTGGCATTGACCTCCGTTCTTGCAAGGGCTGCTCGCACACTCATCAACATCTATAACATTAAAATGTTCATTTTGCATTTTAGCCTATGATGTACACTGTAATTCTGTACACTTACTTAACTGTAATGATAATTTCATGATATGTATCAATAATGTATAAACCACATTGAAAAGACAATGCAAATTGCTTGTGTGTCTATCCAATCTAAAAGTATTGTAATCGCAATATTGTGTCAGCACGTACCAAGACAATTCTTTCCATTGGGTCCAAGAACTAATCCTTGTGGGCAGTGACAGGTGTAACTGCCATTTGTGTTGGTACAGATGTGTGAACATTCAGAAGTACCGAATAGGCACTCGTCCAGATCTGGAAGAGTAAGATCACAAAATAATACTTGTAAATCAGGGCTATACAATAACTGTTTGAGACATAAATATAGTCGAGTTTGAAGGTAACATGCAAAGCATTATCCAAACCTTTCCATTTTCTTTACATGAGACTATTAGGTTATACTTCACATGTCAGAAAATGTGATCTTTGTAACTTTCATCATAAATGCAATGTAAAAGAAACAATATGAGCTAAAGGCAATGATGTTCACAGCTTACCAATGCAGTCCGGTTCAACCAAAATAAAACCAGGTTGACAGGTGCAGCGGTAGCTTCCAGGAACGTTCTGACAGATATGATTACAGCCATAGGCTTGAGCATCAGCGCACTCGTCGATATCTGCCAACAAAGGAAGAAAAAGAAATGTAAATCTAGGCGGAGCTCAGACAAAGCTTGAGGAAGTGGTAATCTAATCTAAGTAGAAGAACCAGTATTTTCTTTTGATATGACAATATAACCCCCCAAAATGTGGAAATTATTAAGATGCTACTCGTACATGTATTAACTTAAAGGCGTTTGGTTAATATGTACCTTGACAGATATATCCATTGCCAAAGTACCCAGATGGACACCTGCCACATCTCACTTCTCCTCCACCTAGGTTGATGCAGCTGACCCCAGGAAAGCAGGCTCCTAACGCACACAGATCATCAATGCTTATGTCGCAGTTTGGTCCCGTAGATCCGGCGTCACATGTACAGTTGTAGCCGTTGAGTAGATCAATGCAAGTACCATTTGTACACGGACTGGACTCACACTCGTCGATCTCTGTCTCACAGTATTGTCCAGTGTAGCCGGGACATTCACATGTGTAGAAACCTTGACCTCTGGGCTTGGTGACGTCAGGGATGCATGACCCACCGTGTTGACAGGGACAGTCCATGATCTGGAACTGGAAGGTTTGTTGGGAAGAGGCACCACATTCATCAGTTATTGTTATAAGAATGTTGAAGGGAGCCGAGTCATGCCCATACCATGAAAGATCACCATTTGGTTGCAGCTGAACACCATCATGACCTGGTGAACTTGTGTCTTTAGAAAAGGTGACTTGCCTACCTCTGGGTCAACTGCACCGATTGTAAGAGTAAGCTTTTCACCTGCTACCTTGGTGATGGTTGATGGGGAGTTGAAACGTGGGGCCCGATTCACTGTTCAAAATTTAGAAAAAGACGTTAGTAAGTACTTATTAACTAAAATTGAACAAACATGTTTTCACCTCCCATCAAGTCATATCAGGATAATGAAACAAACAGGATATTTTGGGATTGTTACCAAGGTTCCTATACTTACAATTAAGATAAAATTAGTAAACTAATATCTAAATGATAAAAGGTATACAACGTGGATTGGATTGCTTTATGCAAAGTTAGATACAAATTATAACTTATCTACACATACCAGGACGCTCTGTCCAGGTGAGGTTGGAAAACTGAGGCAAGCACTGCTGGCACCAATTGTTAGGGTCAGCTTCCCCATCGGCAAAACAATGGCCCCGAATGATGCACGTGTTTGGCTTTAGGAAATAAATAAATAATTAAATGGAACATATGCCGATAACGCTTTAAGATAAATGTGCCCAAAATAGGATACACATTTTATCCAAGCCATACTGTAATTGGATGTCAAACAGACTTACAAAATGAACAGAAAGTAAATGTAACGGGAGGTGCCCCAACACGGTACGCTTTTTCTTGCGCTCAAACTCATGGTGCTCCATCGCTAGTTGCCCGAGAGTGGTCAAATTTTGATGACTGAATTTTTTACACATAGATTTGAACAACATACTTGAATAAGAAATGCATTCATGTGGGTCACGAACCTTTCGCGCTGCGTGTTACAAGCGGCAAACACTGTGAGACAATTTCGTGTATGTAACCTTCCAATTTTGTGCTACGCTGGACAGTGTGCCTAACTCGGTACGCTTTTTGTTTACATTTTGCTCTCTTCAGAAGTAAATGGTAAATTTAGGTACACAGAAAAAAATTAATAGTATGATATTTTAGCTTTCTTTTGACAGTAAAATCGTGACTGTATGTACTTCTTGTCTCACATGAGGAAGGCTGTACCTAGAACAATCCAGCTGATGTTTTTACGGGCAATGGGCTGAATGCACTGATTGTGAATGCCCGACTAAAAAAACCATTACGAAAAAACGACACCGCCAACATCAACAAAACTCTGTCTGATTATATGAAAATATCATCTACATCTCTCTATCAAGTCTTATTTTCATAGACAGCACGAATCATTTGTTACAGCCAAATAAATCTTTGGAGCGTTCTCTAGTCTGCCACCTTCACGGCCACACTCCCTTGGGAGTACAATGGTGGCAATGTTTATGTCGCTTCCTTTTGGTTGCTTTTCTACTCAACAAACATTTGAAGACCCATATTCATAGTGTTTTATGGAGCTTTATTTATGTGTATCATGGCAGTTGTGTGACTGCTTGAAAGAGTTCGTATAGTTAGCGACACGAGCCGCCAATGCGCAGAGGCCGGTGACCGCAGTGATTCAGCACTGTCAACATTACTGTTAGAATTCTGTTTTTAAAAATAACATGAAGTAAATATGTTAAAGTATACTTAGAATGCAAATTAAAGCTGTGTGCATGGACTTGGTTTATTTACCTTTGTAATCAGCATAGTCAGTTGTAACAAACACGGTGTACTTATGGATAATAAGATCAGCAAAAAATCCGTACCGTCTTACGACGGGAACCGTCTTAGGGCGGCCCCCGTTACGTTACCTTCCAAATGCAGACACCTCCATCAAAGCACTCCTGGCAGACTGAGTCGTACACAGTGAAAAGTAATTCCTGGCTGAACCTCTGTCCATCATTGCTGACAGAAAGCATCATCCCGTGAGTGACTGCTCCCTCTCTCTCAGCCGGGGTGCCTAGTGCCACAGGAGACCTCGGTAGATGGCATCTAACTTCACCCGAGCTGAGCATCCTGCCCCCCGTCTGTCCTGTTGTGTCAGATTGGACCTGGCGGGTCCCATCATAAATCTGAAATGCAAGCATTATGCTATAACAAACACAAAATACTACAGCACGCAAAAAAGGATTAAAAGAAAAATCATACATGATAATCTTTTCGTGTCTTTGGTAATTGAATTTATTAAAAAATACTTACCAAAACCTGGGTCACTCGACAGGTTAAGTTTTCTGAGTCAATCAATCCGTCAGCAATAAAGGTAGCCTTCATACAAGGGCGATGCCTGATGTCACACAGACCCTTTGCTGGTAAAAACAGTGCCTGCGGTGCTCTTCCAACCTGCATGGAACAGTCAGCTGAGGTGAACCCTTCCTTGCAGAGACAGGTTCCGTTGACGCACTCGCCCCTCTGGCTGCATTGACGGGGACAAAGCTGACTAGTAATAATGGCAGGTGGTACTGCAACCCCATCCTCGTTGGTCTCATAGAGAGATGTATTTTGATATGCAAGCTCAGAGCACTCCTCTTCAATCTCGTCTGCAGCTGATAGTGCGTATGATATATCCTCTGTGACCTGTAAGGACATGCAGATGGATTTGGCTATAAACGGAATACTTAAAATAATTACATAATATTCATTTGTGTCGTAAAAATCCTGCAATAATTTCGTTCAATAAAATGTGCTCACCTGTATATCGGCCATACATGAGGCAACTTTGGAAAAGATGTCAATGCCGAAGACATCTCTACATGTCGTAGCCAGTGTGAGGTTCATTACAGCTTCTTGGCATATTCCCCTCGCTCCATCCTCTGTTATGCCAAAGTTTGGCGTGGGCCAATCATTCACAACTGGTACAAAACTGATCTGAGGGTCAAACTCATAGTTATCAAGCTCATTTAAGTCGTCAGTGTACAGTTCTGGGTCATTTCGAATGTCAGTAACATCCCTTCTCCTTCTCCGTGCACAGAGGTTATTTCTACTTGCTCTGCGGAGGGTATCATCATTGCCATCATGGGTCACCTCCACGTTTATGTTGCTAACTGTATTTTTCATCACAAGTTTGGTGAAATTACATTGGAGATTGTTGCCATTAATGCACTCACAATATTCCACATCTGGTACTTGTGCAGTAGTTGGTGTAAAGCATTCAGCATCAAAAAGGCTGGTGCCCCTGACCCTGTATTGGGAACAAAATCAGAAATGTTAATAGTTTAGTAATATAGTGTTTGTGTTAATTGTTTCGAAGAATGAATTAAGAAATTTCATAACTCATCTACTTATTCTATAAGTGAGAAATAGTGTCATACTTAATAAGTTAACATTCAGCACAGGTATTTGAGATGTATCAAGAAATAGTTCTGAACTTACAATTGAAGACGAGTAAATCTTTACTTCTGGATACTTTATTCTGGATACTTTATACTTTACTCGTCTTCAATTGTAACGATTCCTGGATGTCTAACCTTCACAAACGTAGTTCTGAACTTGTTCACAGTCACTCAGGTAGTCTTATACGTTCCAATACGAACAGAAGATTTTAAACTTTACAATGTTTAAATTAGTAAGTAGAGTGACATAAAGGATTCCCCTACATTATTGGTAAGGCATTTGAGATGCACAATACAAAGAGCCACTGGAAGTGTCCGGTAAACGGTAAAACATTAAACAAATAACATTGTAAGATAAAAAATAGATTTAAATAATCAAAGAAAATTATACAATTACATAGCAGTAAATTATACGTAAATTATAGTAAACTTGATGTATATTGGTACTCTTCTAGGATACTTTTTAAAAATGTTTGACTTAGTGTGCAAGTCTGAAAACATACATAAATGCTTTTATATAAAAATCGATTTTAGTGATCTAATATTTATTCTTTACGATCCAGATTCCAATGCAGCTGTCATAAAAAAAAATGACATTGTATTAATTGACAGCAAGGGACTTACCGCCACTCTTCAGAATATTCATGGTGCCAGTCCGTCCATGTATGAGGTGGTGACAAGCTTCCATCACGCATCCGCAGGTCATTACTTGGATCGTCGTCCCAATAGCCACAAAGACCCTCTGTGTGTCCAAAGTCTACTCTAGGTGCATGGACCGTGATCTGCATGTATGTTGAACGTGCATCTGCAACAACATAGGCTCCAGACGGCATGTTCACCTGCGTTACAAAACAAGGGCCTGGGTTATACACGGTCTGTATCCATATAGCCGGTTTAACCGCCTTTTGGCATAACACACCGGCTTGTTCTACGGTCTACTACTATTGCACTTAATATTCCTAGAAAATTGTTGGCAATAATGTACAAAAAATAGAGTAAGTTTATAATTTTTCGTGTTGCCATGGCCATGGGTTTCTGAAAGGCAAATTTTACAAAGATCACTAATTTTGGTTTAAACATTGAGATTTTAAGATTTTCTTGCTAAACTAAACTTTCTATTGGACAGCTAAAATTGTCTTCATTCATAGTTAGAGTATAAAAGACCTGTTTCTTCCAGATCAGTGTCACTGACGAAAACTAGTGGATTCCAGTTGACACGTCTGACCGTTTTCAAAACCATATCCAGTTGCTTGAGTAACTATTTTTGGCGTATCTTATTACCTGGATGTCAAACCTACATCGACGTAATGACGTCATAATTCCGCCATATTACGTCATAATGATATAAAAATTTCAGGAATTATAAAATTGACGAGCATATCAGCCCCTGCAAATTTTGTGATCGTTTTAAAAATATGAAGGGGGGGGGGAGCTCGTGTCTAAATCACATGAACTAGATTTCTAGCGCAGTCAACGCCCATGAAGTCGGTTCTTTCAGATGCAGAGTAACTAATTAACACTAAAATGGTGGCGCGCGAGGGGTAGGGAGGAATATTTCACACCTATTGTTCGTTAGATAACGGCAATACATTAGAAAGGACATATTTTTGTGAGCTGGTCCCTTCAAATGCTGCTTATATAGCATAGAAGGACGGACTGAAGAATCAACAGACAACACGACTTGAGCACATAACGGATCTTATTTTCGTGAATAGAACCTCCTTGACATAACGAAGCATATGCAGTGAGACATATCGCTGTGTAGTGTAACTTTGTGTAGTGTGCAACACACGTCACTGTTCTCAACTGAGTATAAAGGTCTCCGACTGAGACGCTATTTAGCTGTTCTGTGAGTCTGACTGCCCTGGATAATGCGTTCCATGTCTTCTCTCGCCGGTAGTCTGTGATTTGGGGCGTCACAAAATCCTCACCCAGGACCAGTTTAGATTTGATTCCCTCCATTTTGGTACACGGCCCGTTCCTGGAGAGCTTGCTCTTGTTGGGAAATGTTGGGTCAACTTCACAAAATCAAGGAGGTTGAAAAAGGGGAAAATCAACTTCTTCGGGATCCGTTCCTTCACGTCTCAACCGCTCCATTTGCCCGAGTGCAGCACTATTGAACGTGTAAAACCTCATCTCTAGTACTACAGTCCCTCCGCGTTTTGATCATCAAACTTTTAAAGTTAAATGTCTTGAAGCTGATCGATCTAGACGTACGGAGGAAATTCAAAATAGCAACTCAAATGCGCTTGGGTTGAGTTAAGGACAATACATGACACAAGAGTTCGTTGACCTCAGGCCTGCATGAAATATATTAGGTGTCTGTAGACCTATTGTGTATTTTTTTCCTTTTTGTTTGCGGTACGTGGTTGGAAAAGTGAGATCTTTACCGTGTTGGTGAGCGGACCCAAACATACACCTCTTACTCTCTTCCATCTTTCTCAGTTACATATGTGACAAATTTGTGTCATATCACGGAATACAGTGGATTTATCAACTTTCCTCATTAATTATGCAAATTAGCTGTTAATTTGCATACTGAGTATATCATTACGTACGTTTTACTTAGGCTATCTACATACTAAAAATCATGACGATCCGTCAACACGTTCATATTTTGCCATTAATTATGCAAATGAGGTCATCATCTGCATAATTAATATGTATTAATATTTCTTTCTCTCTCAGCTACAAATGTGACAAGTTTGAAAGTCCTATAAAGGAATACAGTGCATTTACAAACTTTCCTCTTTAATTATGCAAATTAGCTGTCGATTTGCATAATTAGAATTCCGTCATGTAAGTCTTACCCTTGGCTATCTACATACCAAAAATCATGACGATCCGTCAACACGTTTATGTTTTCTCATTGATTATGCAAATGAGTCGGTCATTTGCATAATTAATTTGCCTTCATATTTCTCTCTTTCTCATCTATATATATGACAAGTTTGAAAGTCCTATCATGGAATGCAGTGGATTTATAAACTTTCCTCATTAATTATGCAAATTAGCTGCTGATTTGCATAATTAGTATTTCATTATGTACATTGTTACTTGGGCTATCTACATACCAAAAATCATGACGATCCATCAACACGTTCTCGAGTCATTCTCGTCCAAAGTTTGAAAGGAAATCGGCGACTGCAGTTCCAAAGAAGCCGCTAGGAGTCCAAACTTACAGCACTTACTCTCTGCCCCAAGGGCTATCTACCACTCAAAAATCACAACCAAAGCATGTGCAAAACACGAGATATTAAAGATTGAGGTTCTGCTGCAGTACCAAATATCATTGGGATCCATCCAAGGCTTCTCGAGTTATGCTGTTAACACACAGACACACAGACCCACAAGCCCAAAACATAACCTTAGCCATTCTGGCAAAGGTAACCAATTCAGCACCGATATATCATCAGGCAGGAGCAGAAGCATAATCTGGCAGCAGCAGCATCTGGCACAAACAGGGGATACAAAGTAACCCAATACATTGAGTGTGACCTACATGTAGGCCCCTGCAAACCAGATGACGATTACACAAGTAAAGACCTATCAGTCAACCCAAACCCTGGAAAATCACCTGTTTTCACAACCAAGCAGATGTTAGTGGACCTGAACCCCAACCAAGAAAAAAACAGCATCATGCCTACAGTGTCAAGTTCATGCACTAGGAAGCCCAAAATCAAACCTGACTACCAGGACACCAGTACAAACAAGACACCAAGACAATGGCACCTTGCGTTCCGGATATACAGCGCATGCCCCGTGCCCGCACAAAAGGTAACCTGGAATGTCAAGTTCAAGCACCAAGGGCGCCAAAATCAAATTTGAGACTTATTCAGCCACCGCCGACACATGTGCCAAATATCGTCGCGCCCGCACCAACCGTTCAGAAGATATAACTCCGGAAATACCCCTCCCGAACACAAAATTCGACCTGCCGTGTCAAGTTCAAACGCGACTAGGCCCAAAGTCAATCCTAGGCAACAGGCAACAACTCCGCACCCATGCACCAAAAATCGTCGCTATGGCGCGTATCGTTCCGGGCACACAGCGCCAAAAGTGCCCAAAAAACACAAAAAATGCCATCGTCAATGTCAAGGTCAAACACCAGGAGGCCCAAAATCACACCTGAGTGTCAAGCTACCACCCCCAACCCACGTACCAAAAATCGTCGTGCTCGCACTATCCATTCTTGAGATACAGCGTCCTACATCCCCAGCTACAAAAAATTCCCACGCCCATGAAAACCATACCTGCATACATGCAGGTAACTAGGGGGATACAAGGGGTGCGATTAGCCCGTAACTAGGCTACCATTGGCTAATTGTCGACGGCGGTCAGTGACCTGCTAGCAGCCATCTGATTGGTCCTCGCTAGAAACCGCCAGAAATCTAGTGCATGTCAATTAGTGTACACGGGGGGGGGGGGGAGGCGAATGTAAAGTAGAAGTTGAAAAATACCTAAGACAGAGAGTTTTATCTTACAATCAATACGTATATGATATAAAAGATCCTTACTTTGTACTTTTTGCCATTGGTGTCCCTATCAACAGTCACTGCATGAGAAAGTGGTGTTTCTCCGTTTGCTGTTTTGAAAGAGACTGTTGGGTGAGCGAACCCATATTCTGATTGGCACATATCGATAATGACGATATCATTGTCTTCTCGCACAGCTACGCCACAGTTGCAAGTTACAGAGCCACAGTGCCAGTGTCTTGACTGGACCTGGGTAAAACAACAACGACAACAGACACAATCACATTAGGAGTTACTTATGAAAATACTTAAATGTAATTGAATACAGAAAGTAGCGAAAATAGAATAGGAGGAATCTCAATTTTTCCAATAAGTTCATGAGAGAGAGTAAAAAAATGAGTGTTATCAATTTTGATCCATGTTTCAATAATCACACTTTTCATGAATGAGTTCCTACTTGGCTCAAAGGTAGAGGCATATTAGCTTCAGTAGACTAAAATAGATCAATTGGTTGTTGAGATTTTTAGCGCATTGGTGATTTTGATATCACAACGCCATTGTTTGTTTGTTTGTTTGTTTTATTTTACCAGGCGGTTTGCAATGTGCCCTGGGGGGGGGGGGGCAACCCTAGACATACATATACATACATATCAAATAAAATAAGAAGTAACATAACATGAGAAAATTAACTTTGACGCATATATCTGTCAATACAAATCATAGCAACTTAGGAATAACCAATACATAATATCGTTTTACGATACAAGTACATCAAAATTGCAATATCAACATAATATCACCGAAAAAAATATGTAGAATGAAATGATAAGGGAAATGAATTTGCATACCAATGTGAAATAAAAAGACTTGCATAACAGTTCAAACATTATTGTAATATCCCCATGAGTACTTTGTACTCAAGGGGATATTAAGTACTGGTTGATTTAGCTGCTCTTATATGTGAGGGTAAGGAATTCCATAAAATTACGCCAGAAAGGAAAAGAGATTATACTGCAAGCGGCCTTTAGGTAGTTGAAGTCCCCCCCTGTGAGCTGTGCCGGGTGTTGTGCGAGTGTGTATCGGCGGATGTTGTGAATAAATGTGAGATGTGTGGAGGAGACATGCCGTTAAGTGCCTTAAACATGAACAGAATCTCCCGTCTCGAGATATTGCATACTTACAATTACCAGAGGAATACTAAATGTCACCCTGTGTTACACGGTTTTCAATTACTTGGGACCTCCCCTCTCGGGACTCAGCCTAAAGCTGAAAAAAGGACTGAAACAAAAGCAAAAGCGAAAACTTTGATTTAATTTCAAGTGACAAGTGTTGTGTCTGAATGTGTATGTGTGTGTGTGTGTGTGTGTGTGTGTATATGTGTGTGTGTGTGTGTGTGTGTGTGTGTGTGTGTGTGTGTGTGTGTGACGTACCTCAAACATTCTCGCAGTGCTTGCATACAAGACGAAATCCCCATGGGCAATGTTTTCTGCACGCCTTGAGAAAAATTATAACAATTAATTAGCGCTTAGGTTAACCAAAAACAAATCAAGAATTTAGGTCAGCCGACGTGTTGGCTAAATGCATCGGGGTCTTTTGCAACAGAAGTTGAGATTGTAGTAAGTACAACATTTATTTGTAAACACACTCTCGGCAAGGTACAAATCGCTCTATCTGCCATTCATTTGAGTCCATCATGCACGCGCACAGTTTGCAATATTTTATACGCATCTATTAAAATTTTCTGCAAAGATTTAGATTTTTTCATGTATTCTCTTCAACATTATTCTGTTGACAAGTGTGTATCTAAACTATTTCTCATAATCATTTTGTGTTCTCTCCGATATGCCGTGAGATCCACATTCAAAGTTATATACTATTCGTATTAATCACCAGGAGTATAATCCAATACTACGGTGATGATATTCACTTGTAACAGTAACAGTGATTATTTAGAATACTTACGGTCCCCTGTCGAATGTTGTAATGTGTGGATCTCCTGTAGAAGTACACCGGCCCTCCCTGGCATCTTCCACTCGGACCTGTGGTGTTGACATTGATACTGATAGTGCCTGACATATTTTAAATTCTGTTACTGGTCATATTTCTTACTTCTTCGTATCAACTATACCACTGTAGGAATCCACAGCCAGAACAAAAGAATGCATTCCATACCTTGGAAGGCTCATTTTGATTTGCTCATTGTTGGCTCTTACTTTTAGTGCGATCTAGTTCATCGGAAATCAAAGTTTAAAAAATTCTGTCATACCAAAAAAATATAATATATAAAAGAGTAAAGAGTATATGTTGTACCTGTATTCTGGCTTCCGGCGTGTAACCATTGTAAAGATGCGGCACAAAGTGCGATGATCGTGGTGGGTGAGGAAAGGCCAACAGATTAGTAGGAGTTCCCAAAGTAATTGCCATTGTTTTAGTTGGGTTGGTCTTGCCTTGATCTTTTATGGCTCTCATTTCTATCTTTTCTCCAACAGCACGCTGAGTGACATCGCTCCATTCCTTTGCACGTATTGTCAGTGAACATGATTGAGACACTCCTACATCTTCTCCCAACCAAAATGGAATTTCAATTGTGCAAGTGTCGTGTGTGTCAGGAGTGGACCAACAGGTGAAAGGCACAGTGGAGTAGTATGTAAGCTCGTAAAAAGACTCATTTGCTTGTGGAAGATTGATGAGATGATGAGCGTCAATCTGAAAATAGAATTAACAAAAAAATGTTAATGGAAAAAAAGCAGAACCTGTTTCGCATGCCCAGCTTTACATTTATCTAGTTACCTGCTTGGCATTATTTCTGTTTCCATAGTAAGGCCATGTTGATTTGATTATATGGATGACATCCTCTGGGAACTCCAAAACTGATGCGAGCGAGCGCATAAAATAAAAGTTTGGCAAAAAAAAAAAGTTGCCTTCAGTATGAAATCACAGTGGCCAGGAAGGTTGAACATAGGACTAAAAACACATAGTATGGTATACCAACAGTTAGGTGTAGGGACCAGTACATCATACGGGTGCAAAACATCTTTTTCTTCTTGGACCAATCTGAAAAAAACAGACCTGAAAAAAAAATTACAGGAACAGGTTTCGCCAATCACAAAATGGACACACTATGTCGGCAGGCATTTGGGGTCTTACCGGGGGCCAAGAAGACAACAAGAGCGAAGTCAAGTAGAGTTTATAGTCAATTGTACCAAGTTTCTACAGTCAAAGGTACAGAGGCAGTTAGCCTTTATTACATGGAGATGGGATTTCTAAATGCCAGTGAGAGTCCAATAATCCACCAAACAGATTTTTTTTTTCAATCTACGGAACATTTGTGCTCATTTTACAGCTGCTTTGCACAATTTATTGTCTGGTCGAAAACTTTTTTTTTTTTGGAAACGGCCAAAAATTGGTGTGAGCGTGGATGTCATCCATATAATCAAATCAACATGGCCTAAAGGCAAAACAGTACAAGGGCTTGTCCAGAATCCACAGCGGAAGCATTGTTGTAATCTATTTACTTTTCCGCCTTTGCCTTGTTTATGTATCTGATATTCTGCTTTCGCTTTGCCAACCCTTTAATGGTGAATATCATTCAATGATATGTACATCTGTCTATTGCTGCAAATTTCAGCTCGCATACAGATGCCTTAACGCATGATATACAGAGCAAAAGCGTAAGGTTTAGCATTTTAAAAGTGTTACCTTAATCCCTGCCCATTTTGGTTCACTGGATATCCAGTCAGTCTTTTCCGCTTTGCCCTCCCAGTTAGCACGCACTGCACAGGTAATCTAAGAAAAATTCAAGAACTGGATTTTATAAATGCATGATACGTCAATACCAATGCCACGTGTTAACCTCTATTTAGAGGGGTTCCTCGCGCAATTTTAAAGTAATTTAACATGTTGACAAAGTGTACTAGGACTACCAAATGCTGTCACTTTTCTGTAACTTAGTTGGCTAAAATTTAAAACCACACATATACACACATTATTGAGCCGTTCCCATGGCAAGGGTTCAAGGCTTAAGAAGTAGAAGGGCATTTTATTATATTTCATCCATACCATAGGTATGGTGAAGTATTTTACCTTGTCAAGCACGGGCGACCTTTTTGGCTAAAATTCGATTTTGGATTCGGTTTCTTATTCAAAATGCCATGTTTTAAGTGTGGGTTATTCCTGGACTGGTCTATTGGGCAAATTCACATGGGGTGCACTTTAAGTCTATACTTGCACGGGGAATTTTGTAAGATTCATATTTGGGTTAAACCGTCATTAAGTGATATGCCAAATGGGTGATTTTGGAACAGTCTATTGTTGCATGGGGAGGGAGATGGCTGAAATATGCTGTATTTCTGTCAAGCTAATGTCGACCTTTCCAGTTATCCATTCCGATTGCGAACGTACCTCGAGGCATGTTCTAACGACCAATCGATGCGCAAAGTAACTGGCGATTAAAAAATTATAATCAAAAGGCTGGTCTAGATTTTACACGAAACAATTCTAAAAAGTTTCAAGTCCTACGTTAAAGCTGCAAAGGAATACGTTACCTTGTTATTCCAATGTAGGTTCAAATTGAAATTTCTTAAAAAAATTATTTATCATTTTCGGGCAAAAAAAACCCTCAAAAGGTAGAATGCTTGAATAACTCCGGATTTTAGACATTGTCATTTTGAATGAGACAAAGTGTATATTTAGGCCTCCTGTGCCCTGGAATTGTAACAAAATGAACCCCAGTTTGGTACAAGGGATCATTGAACAAATATTTGAACAAATATACCCTATTTCAAAACTATTTTTTTTTTACTTTTTGGCTACGTTTTCTATTCTATTCTATAATAAGAGCACTCTATTTCTGTAAATGATGGCCTAATTGGCCAACAATGTCAAGTAAGGATAGAGCGCCATTATTTCTGACTCAGGTAACCTACTATTCAGACCAAACCACCTAAATTTGCACGAAGGACTCCGGTAATGGACCCTTCCAGCCGAACGCCATGTCGAACAAATAGAACCCTCTATTCTATTTCGAATACTCAGTCAAAAACAGCCATTGTGGGACGGGAATGGCCAACGAAAAATGCTATGCCTTTTTGTTGAAGATTACATCGGCTGAGTCATAGTTGTTTTGGGAAAGGTAGGCGCTACATAGCATTACTTTGTTCCTGGGTAGGATGTACATACAAAGCAGTGTTACGTACACAAGAGACGGGACTCTGCACTAGCGGACTTTGTGGTAGGGTATTATATTTGGCATGTGGTACAAACACCCTCTCCGTGAGTGACCGAGCTGCTTTCTTCTTAATTTGTTTTTTCTCCTGAGCATGTGTGCACATGTCATGCATCCAACAAACAGGGTAGAAAAGCTGCCACATATATACGTACCCAGCTTTGCACCTGCATCGACCGCATGTCAGAAACCGGGTACTCTTGCCCACCAAAAAGGGACTATTATGGAGCGCCTCCCGCTTCGGTTTTGACTGAAATTACATCGCCCTTACCACAACTATATACTTTTCCTCCTTAACCGACTGTACCCAGTGGATGTAGCCTTCCACAAAGAATGCAGAGCATTTTTCTTTCGCCCGTTCTGAGAGGATTTTAGGGTCCAAAAAGCTAAACCGAAGTTAGTCGGTATCCTCAGCTTAACAGCGGCGGCGGCCATGTTTTTGCAACTCGCGCCGTTTTTGACCGAGGTTTTGAAATAGAACCCGAGATCGAGCAGGGGGCGGGGCTGATGGTGTTCGGCTGGAAGGGTCCATTGATACCGCCGTAAACAAGTATTGTGATATTCAAGGTCACCAATAATGACGCCAGCAGCTTTGTTACATGTCACACGTTCCAAACTAAACGGCACCAAAACTATGCTGGCTAGATAATGGTTTATATTTATGAAAATGTTTGTTTTTCTTCTGACGCACGGCACCCGGGAAAATAAGGGCATTTTCCGCGTGTGTACGGTGGAAACCTGCGCATAGCCGCAGGTGACCCCAGATAGAACGCCTGCTTTGTTCGATTACGTCAGATCGAACACGATTCGTGTTCTAAAACCCCAGTTAGAAGTCTAGAAATTTTTTGGCCAAATTTTACTATCGTGAACATAGGAGACAGAAAAGCTGACTTTGTTAGAATCTAAATGGGAGAAAACAATATAGGCTGGTACATAAGTGACCAAGGCAAGTTGAAAATTGTTTCTCTGCTCTAGTAATACCGCTGTCAGATTGAGCCCAAACCTATCGTACGACGATTCTGCGATTATCTTTGGCAGTAATACGTCCTGTGTTTTCTCAATCATCGCGCGATTTTTAGGGATCGTCAGCGATGTTTATACCCCTGTCACATTATGTACGATTTTCGGACGTACTTCGCAATCGCTAGAAGGTCGGCAAAATTTTAAAATCTTCAGATGATCCTACGTATTTTTCGTCAAAAAAACTCTCCCTGTCACATTTAAGCGAGGCTCGTGTGATCGCCAGTGAATAAACCTATGATAATGAACCTCCCATGACCTCTTGCACGCGAACAAGGGAACACAAAATGTTTCACACTAAAAGCCAAAAAAGATCAATAAATGTTATCTTTATCTGTTGTAATTTGGGATCAATTTTGGATTGGGATAATGTTTTGTGACAGGCCAATTTCTGTAAAAGATTGATATGGAACAGTACATCTTGCGTAGAGTAGGTTTATTCGGTCTGACAGGCAAATTTTACAAATATCACTGGATTTTCAGATTTTCTTGCTTAAGTACACTTCTTTTCATATATCTTTAATATCTAACATATCTTAGTGTGGCATTTTTGATTAGATATTCATTAAATTATGCTAATGTGGTGAGAAATGCGCAGGCGCGGTGGTGAGCAGCAGCAAGATACGAGAGCTCCGAGATTTTCCTGAATTTTAACGTATTTCTTTACCAGTTTACCTTTGTTTTCCAGGTCAGTTTGCAGTATAGATAGTTATCGACATATTGGGAACCCGTAATACCGGTGAATAGTCATTGTTTTGTTATTTGAATGAAATTCTGGACAGGTTTGAAATCAAAGCTTATAGGGTGGGAGGGGGTATTGTGCGTAAGTACAGTAAAGGAAGGGGACCTTACCAATTTCGTTGTACGCGGACATTTAGAACGGCTAATGGTTGCGCAGGTTAACCTGGTAAGTTGAATTTTGTACTGACATCTATTTTTCACGCTGTAATACACTAGATTTTGAGGAACTTGCAAGATTTCGAACATCGTCTCCCGGCTAATTTGCATGTGAATACGTAAGGAGTGGGAAAGATTTCGTACATCGTCTCCCAGCTAAATTTGCATGTGACTACGTACGGCGTGGGTGTGTGACCAAGCAGTTTTATATCGACCTGAACTCACTTTGATAGCTAATTTGATTATGTGAATTTCAAAATACAACAGTTGGAATTGATACTTGTTGTTTGGTTTGTATCACTGTTGAATTTCATGGTAGGGTCGCCACTTGTCTGTGTGGCGGGAACCTGTGTGGTAAGGTCGTCTGTGCGGCGGGAACCAGTGTTGTAAGGTCACCTGTGTGGCGAGGTCTGTGTGGCGGGAACCAGTGTGGTAAGGTAGCCTGTGTGGCAATGTCGCCTGAGTAGCGGGAAATTGAGTGGCAAGGTCATCTGTGTGGCGGGAACCAGTGTGGTAAGGTAGCCTGTGTGGCAAGGTCGCCTGAGTCGCGGGAAATTGAGTGGCAAGGTCGCCTGTGTGGCGGGAACCTGTGTGGCAGGGTAGCCTGTGTGGCAGGAACCTGTGTGGCAAGGTCGCCTGTGAGGCAAGGTCGCCTGCGTGGCGGGAACCTGTATGGTAGGGTCGCCTGTGTGGCAAGGTCATCTGTGTGGCGGGAACCTGTGTGGTAAGGTCGCTTGAGTGGCAAGGTCATCTGTGTGGCGGGAACCAGTGTGGTAAGGTAGCCTGTGTCGCGGGAACCTGTGTGGTAGGGCCGCCTGTGTGGCAAGGTCGTCTGAGTGGTGGGAAATTGAGTGGCAAGGTCGCCTGCATATGTGGCGGGGACCTGTGTGGCAGATTAGCCTGTGTGGCGGGAACCTGCGTGGCAAGGTCGCCTGTGAGGCAAGGTCGCCTGTGTGGTAGGGTCGCCTGTGTGGCAAGGTCGCCTGTGTGGCGGGAACCTGTGTGATAAGGTCGCTTGTGTGGCAAGGTCATCTGTGTGGCGGGAACCAGTGTGGTAATACCCCCCTCACATTATATACGATCTTCGCACGTACTTAGCGATTGCAGGAAGGTAGGCTGATTTTAAGATCTTAAGATGGTCTTGCGTATTTTTCGCCCAAAAACTGTCCTCCTCACATATAAGCGAGGCTCGTGCGATCGACGGTGAATAAATCTATGATAATGAACCTCCCATGACCTCTTGCACGCGGACAAGGTAACACAAAACGTTCCTCATAAAAGGATCAATAAATGTTGCTTATTTTGTTGTCGGAATCTTTTTAACCAATGATTGGAATGCGCGGATATAATAGAAATGACACAAGAAAGGAAAGTGTGTCACACAGCCAGCCTACAAACTACCACAGGAACCAAAATGTTAGAGTTACCCTCACTTTCCCAAAACAAACGGAAGTCGGGCGAACGTCGCCTGAACGTCGCCCGACTGACGGGCGTTCGCCATCCGATTTGCGCTCGAAGATTAATAACTATGTTTGTGCTCGCCTATCGGTCTTCAATCGTTGGATTGACGCAAGACTATTGACCGATACCCTTGCAAGGTGCGCACGATTTGCACGCACAATCTGCGACTCGGTAACGAGCTCTGCGATCTCAGAGATCTCCTGCGACTTGTCGCTTATGTTAAGAACATGTTTCGCTGCACCGCGACCATCGTACAACCCCTCAAAATCGCCGGCGATCCCTAAAATTCGCAAGATGATCGTGAGAAAACCGGACTTCTTACTCACGAAAATGTCATTTAGAGCTCGTAGACTAGTCTTCCGATCGATTTTCGCCTAATGTGAGGGGGGTATAAGGTAGCCTGTGTGGCGGGAATCTGTGTGGTAGGGCCGCCTGTGTGGCAAGGTCGCCTGTGTGGCGGGAACTTGAGTGGCAAGGTCGCCTGTGTGGCGGGAACCCGTGTGGCAGGGTAGCCTGTGTGGCCTGAACCTGTCTGAATAGGGTTAAGAAGCTGTATATGGGGACATTTGTCATGAAACTAAAGAATTTCCTCAGTTTGAAGCTTGAAAGTTGAAATGGATATTGAACAAAATGAATTTCCAATTTTTAAAACCACACGTCCGTCCTGTCGTTTATTTTTTGGCTAGTACTCTTTTAGTACTACATAAGTGAGACCTTAGACTTAGAGTACCGAATAAAGACACGCCTTGATTATTTGGCGAATGTATGTGTTTTGTGAAAACACTACTAGCAGGAAAGAAATCAAGATATGCTGTGCATATCAAAAGGGAAGATAGACTAAAACGTTGGGAGAACCATTTTAAAAACCTTCTCATTGACAATGTGAATACTGTTGCTTCCCCTGATCCTGAACCAATTCGCAAAGTGTTCGATGTTTTCACCGAGATTAAGAGTGGCGAGTTTTCTCAGGACGATGTAGCCTTGGCATCCATGCAATTAAAAAAGGGGAAAGCTCCAGGTTTGGATGGCCTCCTACTGGAGTTTTGGAAGTTACCAAACATGACTAAAACCCTTTTGCATTTCTGCAACTTAGCATACATTGGAAATCGCCGAAAAGAATGGGGCATGTCTTGTATTATTCCAATCCCTAAGAAAGGGGACTTAAGGCAGCCAGACAACTACAGAGGTATCTCGTTGTCTCAAATCGCATCCAAAATTTATAACCGCTGTTTACTTAATAGAATTCGTCCTGTCATTGACCAAGTGTTGCGCCCAAATCAAAACGGCTTCCGTCAAGGAAGATCAACCACCTCTCACATTCTCGCGCTCAGGCGCATTGTCGAGGAGTTGAAAAACTTTGACAAAGAAGCTGTGCTCGTATTTATTGACTTCCGCAAAGCATTCGACTCCATAAATCGCTTCAAAATGTTCCAAATACTGGAAGCATACGGGATTCCGCCGGGTGTCGTAAGTGCTGTTCGTGTCATGTATTAAGACACCACTGCTGTGGTAATCACTCCTGAGGGAGAAACTGATGCATTCAGCATCAATACCGGCGTCCTTCAGGGTGACCCCTTGGCACCCTTTCTCTTCATTATATGTCTCGAGTATGCATTGCGGTCTTCGATATCTGACTCGGAGGGACTAACACTCCGACGCAGACGAAGCCGACGACACCCGGCTGAAACCCTACCTGATTTAGATTTTGCCGATGACATTACTTTGTTGGAAAATTCTATAGAACTTGCACAAAACCTTCTCACTAAAGTTGAAACCGCCTGCCAAAAAATAGGGTTATACCTCAATGCTTCTAAGTTTATGCACTTAAATCCAACAACTCCTAGTCTACTTTTAACATCTGACGGTACCTCAATAGAACAGGTCACCGACTTCAAATACTTAGGAGGTTTCACTTATAGTGGTCATGATATGAATGCTACTAGCCTTGGCATGGAGTGCCCTTCACTCACTACACAGAGTTTGGAAATCCCCCATCAGAAAACAAACCAAGACAAAACTTTCAGACATGTATTGAAACAGTTCTTTTGTGCGGTTCTGAATCTTGGCTTATGACTAGGTAACAATCCCAAAAACTCAATGGCACATATACGAGGATGCTTCGTGTAGTCTACAACTGTCCATGGTGGAAACACACTACAACCAAACAGTTGTATGGATCACTACCAAAAGTCTCTTCAAAAGTGAAGCAGCGTCGACTATGCCTTGCGGGTCATGTAGCTCGTTGCAATGAACCAGCTGGAAGACTCTTGCTGTTGTCCCCCGACGCGAAGAGAAGGGTTAGCCGCCCAGGCACAACTCTTAGAAACTCATTGAGGTCGAAACAGGGCTGGAAGGGCAAGAGCTACTCTCGGCGATGAAGGACAAGCAGTTCTGGAGGACTAACTTCGTCTGCTCCACCTCACACAAGGATGAACGATGATGATGATGATGATGTGTTTTGTGGAACTCTAGTTATGTATTGAACAGTGCTGCTTGTTCAGCTCTGCTCGCGCGGTATGTTTAATTTTTCTTTCATAGGAATTCATAGTGCGCGACGCTAGGTATGTGGAGCTGGTAAATGCTTTCAATACAGGTCTAAAACTAACTGAACTCGGATATATTGCATTTCTAGTGCTATGCTTTGTTATGTTAAACGTTTTATCAATGTTTAAGAAAATATGTTCCTCACCTCCTTTCCCATCTTCGACTCCCAAACGAGTACATTGTTGGTGGGATCTCTGTATTCTCCAAGGTGCCATCCATTTAAGTAGGCATGAAGCGAATTACCAGTATTAGTTACAGTTGCGTTAGGTACGTCAGAATACAGTTCGCCGTCGAACAGAAAGGCCACTTCAAATTCAGCATTATCCCCCGGTGTGCCGTACATGATTTCACACTTGTAGACAACTTTGTAGTGCTCGTCGATGATTGGGTTATGAAGCACAGGCTTGTCTGTCAAGGTGGGTGTCATGTCTGGAACAGAACAGATACAATCAATTTTTCAACATTCAACCTTTTTTTGCAAACCAAGAGAGTGGCTCACTATTTCTTCTGATTGGTTAAAATTGGTAACGCTTCCATCAGGCTAACAACAACTAAATTGGTACAATGGGAATCCTAAAAAAAACATCTACAACTTTACAGTAATTCAGTTTTGAATTTTATCACTCAGATATCGGATGGATCGTTTTATGTCCCCACTAGTGTTTGACCTCTCCAAAATGCTAGGGTCAGTCAGTCAGTAGGAAACAAACAAAAAAACTACAATCTTCTTCAAAGTGACCCTACTTAATGGAATCAGCAATCAATGTAACAATTTTCAAACACTTAGATCATTTGTTCAAAGGGATTTTTCCCGTCAATTCTTATAAAATGTCATTTTTACCTCCACATTGTTGGTGGTAAAAATTGTATGCTTCACCCGGACCACAAGGCGCTTCGGATCCTGCAAAAAAGTAAACGGTCATAGTTCATCTTCGGTTGTGGTCTGTTGGTCTATTATTGAACTACATGAAAGGTGCAATACTTCGAACAAAGTATTGTGGACATATCATAACATGCATGCATTCCCACACAAAGTTTCATGTCTTGTTTAACCCTATCTAGACCATGTTGTGTGTATTTAGCCATCCGGGAATATAAAGCATAAACAGGCACGCCAATAACAATACCTCAACTTTTTAGGAGCCACATTATCTTGTCCTTATCAACAGGAAGGAGTTGAAGTTAAAAGTGATATAATTCTTCATACCTATGGTAGGGAGTTAACTTTGATAAAACACATACCATTTCAGTGTTACAAAATTTACTTTTTTATTCAAATTTGTGACGCAAAATTAAATCAATAGAATCTGATATAAAGTTCACCCCAAATTACTTACCTACACAGTATCCACTGGGACAGCCATACGTTTCTTTGAGATTGTACACGTAGAAACCGCCTGGACATTTTTTTACTTGAATAGGAATCTCTGTTACGCAGCACATGGTTGCCAAGCCGTAGCTGACACATGCTTTCATATCAGTGATTCCATCACCTATGTCTGGGTGATTCCCATTTAACCAAACCGGGGTACGGGTGCCACAGTGCCCGGTGTCTTGGCACTCTTCTGTCATTTTGCCTCCAGTGTAAGCTGTGAACCGATACCACCCTGGCACCAGAGTATTATCGCAGCTAAACCCCCCACTAACAATGTGAGCTGTGCTGCGATGAGGCTCGTCCAACTCTGTTGCAGTCAAGCATGGGTCGTCTGCAAAAGCACTACCTGAATAAATGAAACAAAGTTGTCGTTGAAATTCATTGCTATCCGATTTAGATCTAGAAAAACTAATTGCATCACCTAATTCATCACCAGAATACAGTGAACTAGATACAAACATACATACATAGTCATTTTCATTATCGAGGTACATCATCAACAGCGGACTAAGACTACTATAAGTCTTTTATTGGATCAACAAGGTATCAACAGGTCACAATTAAAAGAAACGTATCCAAAATTTAACATGGTGTCATTTTTCGTCAGTGACCCTGAACTGATTTGGGAGAAACTGGTCTTTTATAACCTAATTTTAACTTTGGATGTCCAATAAGAAACTAGGTAACACAAAGTCAAACTGAAGACAAGTTTGGATTCCAATAGAAAGCAATGGTAAGGCAAAGTCAAGCCGAGGACAATTTCGGGTTCCAATAGGACGAGTTTCTCCCAGATCACTTTAATGTCACTGACTAAAGATAGTGGATGCTATCTGAAACGTCTGACCATTTCCAAAATTATATCGAGCTGCTTGAGTAACTGCTTTTTGTCGTATCTTATTATTTGGATGTCTAATCTTTATTGACGTATTGCAAATGTTATTGAAAACTGGAGCAATCAGATGAATAGCAACCAGAGAACAGCGACCCCATAGATAGACAAGCGTCAAAGGCCAATGGTGGAACTTTGATTATTCCAGAGTTTGTTGCAATACACAACCGACAATACACATCCCAGATGGCTGACTATTAGCAAAAAGCATATAAACTTGTCTGTCTGTTTTTTTTTATTTATGTCATGTCGTATATAGCAACTGGTTAACAGTATAACCAGTAACTTTTTTTTTTTTTAACAGATAACGTAGTTCATGAGAATGTCTGACTTTTGTTACTTCTGTAATATCATTACATATTTGGGGATAAACACAGCATCGATGCAAATATCTGCATAAACATGATGCCCAAACTTTACCAAACTTCAGTGTTTTTGCTAATTCAAAAAAAAAAAAATACATTAAAAAGCTACCATGTGAAAGTACAAAAATTATATTCATCAGCAATTATTACAAAAATAAGTATAGATTCGCGTCCGGTTTACACTCACTGACAAGGTGCATGGAGTGACACCAGGTGGTGCCTATCTACCTTCCCAGAATTCTTCAATACACATCCAACAGTACACACCCCAGATGGCTTACTGTGATCCACAATCATATAGATTTCTTGTTACCTTTGAAAATACAGAAACTGGTACAATATTATCAGCATTTTTTTTATTTTCTTGAATTGTCAACAGACTCAAATGGTCCATGAGAATGTCTTGATTTTTGTTACTTTCGTACAACTTTATAAATTGTTGCAATATTCAGTTCAAAAATTGTGCCCAAACTTCACCGAATAGCAGTGTTTTTGTCAAAACACTACTAATTGATGATGTTATACCACTTGTGCATGGAGAAGAAAATGATATTTGTCGACAACAAAAACAATATATCAATTATAATTTTCTTTATTATTACTTTCCCATGAGTGCTTTTTGGTGCATTTGTGTTTTTGTGATGTACAAGTAGTATGATATCATCAATCAATAGCGTTTTTAGAAAAAAAACACTTCTGTTTGGTACGTAAAGTTTGGGCACTATTTTAAACGTGTATCTTTGCTTTAATGTTTGTCACACAATTTATTGAGTATTGTACAAAAGTAACAAGAATCAGACACCATGGACCATTTCAGTCTATTGACAATTCAAGAAAATAACAAAAATGCTGATATTATTGTATCAGTTGCTGTCTTTTCAAAGGTAACATAAGAAATCCATATGATTGTGGATCACAGTAAGCCATCTGGGGTGTGTACTGTTGGATGTGTATTGAAGAATTCTGGGAAGGTAGATAGGCACCAACTGGTGGGACACTTGCTGTCCCCCCGATTGCCTAGAAACTGTATTGACGAAATGGGGCCTGTTGTGACCTTTCAGCGGAATTTTAGCACGCTTTGTATTTATATTTCAGCCATACCATAGGTATGGTGAAATAGATTGTATTCGTAATGTTTCTTCTTCTTTTTTTCTTTCTCCTGTCAAATCTTCAAAACACACTATCTCAGTCGTTACTGGACCGAATGACTTGAAATTTGGCACAAGGGTAGAGTAGGCCAATACCCCGATTTGTTTTTTTTTTTCATATCTGCCTTTAAAATGATTTTACTCAGGTTTAAAGGTAAATTTTTTTACCAAAACGATATATTTGGGCCCCCTGTATCCTGGTTTTACAATCAAATGACCTGAAATTTGGTATAGATGTGCATTTGGTAAAATGATCCAAGTAAAATTTTTAGCATAAATCACTTTGAAATTATTAATTTTTAGCCCTTTTCTGGAGGAAAATTGGCTTTCTTTCGGCCTCCTGCCGTGCCCTTTCGGACGTTAACCCTACAGAGCCTCAGACCTGCAAGGGATTCGGATTTAGCAAGAGCTTTGAATCATTAAGCCAGCCAACCAGCAAAGAGGAAGGCGAGGGCTAATTAATATTCATAAGTGGGGCCTTCCAATCCCGTATATACAGCAACATTGCATATTGCGGCCATACAGCGGCCGTATTTCACCTGCGACCGGTTTATAATCGTTGTTTGCGAGAATTCGGAGTTCACGACAGGATCATTTGGAAGGTAGCGATGGGTTAACGTGCCTTGAACGTTAGAATACAACTTACAAGTCTTTGTCGGTGAATTTACCAACATTCCGCATGGCAATATCAATCAATTTTGGTAGATTTGACTTTGGCAGGGTCAGTGGAAACATTTAAGAAAATGTTACATTTGCAAGAAATTTCAGATAGATTGTCCAGTTTGCGTTTAGTTTTTTGACAGTAAGTTTGACAGAATGATTCTTTGTCATCAATATTTCTCTTCGTAATTAATTGAACTGTAAATCTAAACAATTAGCGTACTTGTACAATGATTATATGAATAAGGATCAATGGGTACGGTAATCATGTGTAACTAATTGAATAAGGGCAATAAGTTACGCATAATTTCAGTACCCACTGATCTTTATTCATAAATATTGCACAGGTAAGCTAATTGTTTAGATTAACAGTTCAATTAACCTTCAAACACCCGCCGTTTTTGGCGACTAAAATGATCAATTGGGGTCCAAACGGACCCCAAAATGTTTCGTTTAATAATAAAATGTCATTTCCAATTCTTATTGATGATCATTATACAAATATTGTTTCATCAATGTAAGAGGAATGATTTTACATGTTAAGGTGTTGCTAAACCTAACTTATTATCATAATTTATGACTTGTACTCTAACATTCAGGGCACTCGTACATTCCGCTACCGCCCAAATGAACCTGTCGTCAAATTCAAATCCTCACACACTAAACTTTTAAACCGGGCGTAGCGTGACATTCGGCCGCTGTACGTGTATGATCACAATTTGCATGTCTTTACGGGATTGGAAGGCCCCGCTTATGAATATTAATCATCCTTCGCCTTCCTCTTCGCTGATTAGCTGGCTTATTAAATCAATAAACTCTTGCTGAACTTAGGCCGACGTCTTTGCAGGTGTGGAGCAGTGTGGGTTAACGTCTGGAAGGTCGACGTCACGGCAAGAGGCCGAAAGAAAACCAGTTTATTATGGTATCGCCGGGGGGCGTAGCTGATCGATGTTCACTGTGATCGGTATCTGTTTTCATGCGGGTCCATGCCGTCAGAGCAGTCAGAGGGACTGACACTGCACGCATTTTGGACCTGTTCGTAGTGTGTGATTTTCCGGAAATAACTTTAGAACCTCTGGTTTTAGATTGAAATGCTATTTGATAAGTGAAAAGGGACTGGTAAGACAAAGGTCAAGATCGATTTTTGACCCACTCCCCTTGTATGTGACTTTAATTCTACAGCAGAACTTCTGGTCTTTGGCCTACCCTTACTACCTTCTTGATATTGAAGTTGCAGATAAGCTTCTTAAGTAAAAAAAAGTGTAGGTTTAACGTTTGGACCCCATGCTTTGGAACCAAATGAACTCTTTTGACATAAACCCTCCAAAGGAGCTAGTATAACTGAAGAAAGAAACTGCGGATTTCGATATTATTTGGTGTCCTGTTAGTTGAGAGAAATATGTACATAATGGATTTCAAATTATGTAAGTTAAGATTTCATTTGTAAAAGTATTGAGGAAAATTAAATGTACATTGTTTTCCATTAAAGGAAAAAATATTTAATCATGCAAATATGTTCCTTTTTATCCAATTGTGGTTGCTCGTGCAGCCCTCCAGCTCCACGGAGCGAGCCCTACTTACTCACTCACTCACTCACTCACTCACTCACTCACTCACTCACTCACTCACTCACTCACTCACTCACTCACTCACTCACTCACTCACTCACTCACTCACTCACTCGCTCTAGCTAGGGGCACAACCCGCCGTACGTGCAAATACGTACTGTCTACGTGCCAAAACGTGGGCAATCTTTTTGTATCCGTAAGTGGTAATTACCGTCTCCGTACGAGCTCGTAGGGAATCCGACGGATTTTGGAGCACGCAGACACGTCGTAGAACTTTAAGTGCATGCAGAACTTTCTCTGCCATCGGGCTGCGGATTCGCCCCCCGTACGTGCCAGTACGGGTGACGCGCCTGCCCTGTACAGCCAATAAGCGCAACGCACTGGCTCCGTGAGTGTATTGATTTAAAGGTTTCTCACAGTCAATTGCTGTACGGACGGCGCACGTAGCTCGTGCGTGCTGCTCGCGTGGTTATTGCGTGTTCCGTGCTTACTCCGCGCTTCACTTGTTCACCCGTGAATGCCGACGCACAACACACCTGCACTGTAACGAGGGAGCAGTTGCTCCGCACGTACAACGCACGTGGCAAGCACATGGTCTCTGCCGAGTCGACAAAAGACTGCCAACCCGTCTCCAAGATGCGTAAGAAGACGCAAAAGAAGCCGTCAGTTGTATCTGTAGCAGTTTCAACCAGAGCCGCCTAAAAGAAAGATGAGAGGGAAAATGAGAAAGAGGAGAGGAGTGGGGAAGAAGCGTCAGAAGTTGACGCTCCTGAGTCTGAGCACGAGGAGGGTGGTGGGTGTCCCATGAACAGGATGCGACAAAGAAGAATATATACATCACCGAAAAATTTACGTTCTTCGCAGTTGCACGCACATACACCATGCGAGTGAGTAAGGAAACCGTACGTAAGCAGCCCGTGTAAGTAGGGCCTGCAGTATACGTTAACGTGACAATCGCACAACCTTACGTTGTAAGCACGAGCAACTCACCTATCACTTGCTCAACGAACGATGAACGCGACCGCTCGCAGCCAGGCGTGGCGTGCAGACTTGACTTGACTTACTTGACCACGTACTTACACCTTGCGCAACCGTGCTAGTGACGTGCGTTGACGTACTCTCTCCCTGCTCTTGCCACGCTTTCAGAAATACGTGGCGGACGTGGCCTCCCAAAAAAACGTACGGACACATTGCACGTACGGTGAGTTGTACCCTTAGCTTATCCGGTTTAGCGTCCGTTGTTCCCTGTCTTGCAGAGGTTGGACGTATTGCCACTATGAATACAAAATACAAAAAGGATAAAAAAATTCTGAGAGCTTACGACCACTTATAAAAGTTTAAGTCCTATATTCTTCCTTTCCTCTCCTGACTTCCAAAAATTGCCGCGGTTTCCTTCCAAACACCATCTTACAACCACATAACCACTTATAAACCACATCACAAAAATGACTCATGGTTGCCTCGGAATGCCGCAACCACCAACACATAACACAACTATGCAATAGGCACACTATTTTCCTAGTACAAACACCCCCTGCAAAACCGTAAGAAGCCACTAGAGACAAAAATGCTTTATAACATATCTTCTCCTTCCAAAGACCTACATACCAAATATCAGATCATCCATCCATACAGGCGTTCGGTTATCTTGCTGACAGACATCTAATGTGGCAAATTTCTACACATACTTATTGCAATATGCAAATTAGCTCCTGATTTTAATAACAGGTCTACAGTTAGGTAAATCTCTACAGAAGCTATTTGCATACCTACAGTCAATACAATCCCGCAAACCCTTCTTGAATTATTCCTTGTTAAAATCTGGCACAGAAATGGCCTTCATCGCTTACGGAAAACGGCTAGGGGCCCAAAACTTACACGCCTTTTTATCATTTAACACAGCTACCTACCACTGAAAAATCATGGCATGTAAGTCTAGAACAAAAAAATATTGAAACCGGACGTTCCACTACAGTACCTTAACACGCCGTCAAACTGTGATTCCTAACATTATTTTGTCATATAATGACTTATCCAAATATCAAAACAATCCATACAAACATAGACATACAAACGTCAGTCAAACATTTCACGGGGGGAATTAACAGCAATTCAGTGCTGACTATGACGTCCCTGCTAATATGCTTGACCTCAAATTAGCAATGCTGTCTGTATAAACATGCACCATATGAGACATAGACTGTTATCTTGGTATAGGACTTTATACAATCGTTCTCATTGAAATGTCGAAAATGGCATTGTTTTGGTGGAAAAATAAATCGGCTTTATTTTCAGTGAAAACTACGTGGTTGTACTTCCCTAGGAACATTTAAAAAGTGGGCAGCTTTTTTTACACCAGGTCAAATAGATAGCTTAGGCAGCATCGCACAATGGTAACGTTTGTTACAGTCATTTCTGTGCAACATTTTGTTAAGCAAGGTGGGATACAAATGACAGTCAACGACCTTTTCTTGTTTTTTAGCAAGCCATAAAACTGTATAGCGTCACAAAAACGGTCATTTCTAGTCTTATATGTGGATAATACGACCATGGCAACCATCGTACTCATGGTGGTAACGTTTGTTACAGATTCTGGCGACAGGCATAAACCACCTCACACAGCCACCAAGATCAGTGATAGTAGCGATCTGACGTCATCGGACAGAGGGCCTGGTCAGCTGGTTTTACCTACCGAACAATCATTCTGGGAACTGAATTGTTACATTTTTGGCTACTATTTGAATTCTTCGTTTCTTCTCAGGCGACAGCCATTTTTTAGGGGATGAAATCCCACCAGTGGCTATAATAATCTTCTAAGCCATCAACCAATACGAATGTTGTTGTGCATCTTTTGTAAAACATTACAGGGGTTGTGGAAAAATGAAGGAACAGTGATGTTGTCTATAATTTGCTCCATATCAAGGCGTAAAGTCAGGCGGCAGCATTTCGACATTGAAATGAGAACGAGCCTTTAGCCACAGTCGACACTGTAGGACTAACATCAATTAGAATTTTACCATGGTCAATATTGACCGAAGGAGGCCATATACAAAACATGACGCACGCCATGTACATAACAACCTTCCTTGTTGATATGGACAGCCCTAGCAACCTTCCTTATTCCTGTTCCATGTTTTTTTTTTTTGCTTGTGTCTTGGCCTCCTTCCATCAAATGCATTTCCTTGATTTTAACAATCATATATAAGACTATGGTTTAAAGAATGCTTTAAACCGCAATGCCTGTTATTCTATATTGGTCACGTTTCATGCATCCCCCCTTCGTCGAACTACTTTTCTTCAAAAATTATATTACATATTCTCAATATGTATTCTCAAGATGATCTCGAAAGATGACGTCCATAAGAGACGGCATCTCTAAGGGGTAAAACGATAGCGTTCATGGGTCATTTCGAAATCTTATTTCAACGTTTGAGTATTTTAAAGTAAAAGAGCTAAATGTGGATCTAAATAAAGTCAAGTCAAGTCAAGAGTTTTCATTTGGTGCAACTCATAGACACAGTGTGGTTTGGGTATTTTTCAGTACAAAACAGGCTAAAATCCATTGATAGCATTTTTTGTTGATTGTCTTGAGGTCTTGATATAAGTTCAACAAGAAAATTTCAAAAAACCTCGATTATTGAGTTATAATAAACCATAAATGCCAATGTTTTAAATTCAATCTTTGTAAAATTGAAGTGCAAAAGCGGTCGATGACAACAAAATGCTAGATGTTAAATTACCGTTTGTAAAATACAGTAAACAAGCTTTTGAAAAGCTGACGTTTGCCTTTTTATAGTGTTTGTGACGTAACAACCCCCTCCTCGTGGCAAATTTTGGTACCAATCGCATAAATGAGGAACATCTGAAAGCAGAAAACAGCCTCATATTCCATACATAAACACGAAACGCTTAGTTATTTTATCAAGTTCACTGGTATACAACTTGTACGTTCAGGATCGTTTATAACTCTTTTAAAAGCAGCCTGTCTATAACACTTTTAAAATGCGCCCTCTCCCTCTGTTATACGGATTAATGGACCGCCACGGTTTTATAGAAAACAGACCAACATTTGTGCACTCTGGAAAACACGAAAAGCTGGCCAGTGATAATTTTGGGAAAAAATGTTTTTAAAAAATCACATAAAAGGAGGGCAGTTAAGCACTGCAGTCTTGGATTGGTCTGTTTTCTATCAATACACATACCATAGGATTTGTTGAAGTAAAAACAACACATTGTCATCAGTGGGATTCGAACCCACGCCTACAGAATCAGACTACCGCTTTAAGCTAGCACTTTATACCGCTCGGCAATAAAAATTAGCGTCTGGAGGTGTTATTAGAAGAAAAGCCTGGATGTTAAACAAAATCACATGAAAAGAGAGTGGTTAAACATCAAGGTCTTGAATTGGTAGATTTACTATTTATGTCGATAAGGCCATGCTGATTTGATTATATGGATGACATTCTCTGGGAAATCTAATTCTGATGCGAGCGAGCGAATAAAAAAAAAGTTGGGCCCCCCAAAATGTTCAGTATGAAATCTAAGTTGTCAGGAAAGTTATAATAAACACAGGGCTAAAAACACATAGTATGGTATATCAACAGATAGGTGTAGGGACCAGTACATTGTACGGGTGCAAACCGTTTTTCTAGTTTGACCGATCCCCAAAAAAACAGACCTGAAAAAAATCAGTTGAACTGGTTCCGCCAGTTAGAAAATGGACACACTATGTCGGCAGGCCTTTGGGGTCTAACTGGGTCAAGAAGACAACAAGAGCGAAGTCGAGTAGAGTTTATAGTCATTTGTACCAAGTTTTAACAGTCAAAGGTAAGGAGACAGTTAGCCTTGATTACATGCAAGTTTTGTCATTGTGGTATATTATGGACCCCCCCCCCCGTGTACACTAAAACACACCCAGTAACTTTCTAGCGAGGACAGGTCAACGACAACTACTACGGTGTGAATAGCCCGAATGAGTGGTGGGTCATTCTCACTCTGTCTATCATGTAAATGTCATAAACACACACCAAGCAGGCACTGTGCGGGAGTTCACACAAACAGTTCATCTGTATACCCCTGTATAACCTCCTTGTTCTATTTATAACGGTTTAAAAAGTTTACTTGATGACCAAAAGGTGAAGAGACAAGAAAGATCTACGACTTCATATTTTCTGAAATCATGGACCTGCAACAGTTTTTGTCTCGTATTATCACGCGCTCCGTCACTTCAGTTGTATTAGCACACCCACACATATAGTAATGTATCGTGGCGTAGTGGATTAACGAATAGACTTTTTAACTTATGATCTCGGGTTCGAGTCCACGTTGGTGTACTTTCTTTTTTTTTCGATAATATTTCACTATTTATCACTTATACGGTTGTTCATACATACATTGAAACGTTAGTTGTATTTCGAAAATTGAACGTAAAAGAATCATGGTACGCAGTTCTAACTCAGTACAAGGTAAGAATGCGGCTTTACTGCATTATAAAATATAACGTTCGACTCCAAATACTTGTAACTAGCAAACTATTAAAAGAAAGCTCGACGAAAAATCGATAATCAACAGACAATAGGTGTGAACTATTCATCCCTGTCTCTCGCGTGCCACTAGATCAGTACGTGGTAATTGGGTACTTTGCATGTGAAGGAATCGACTTACAGGCGTATCCTCGCTAGAAATCTACTGGTTGTGTTTTAGTGACGAGCCCCCCCCCCCCCCCCAAAAAAAAAGGCCCGGTCTACGTGAAATTCCGTGTGTTAAGATTACGATATTACGTTTAAGCAGGACAAGAGGAAAAAAACACACAGAAGTGGCAAAGGTGTAACTGGGAAAAATGATCGTTTGAGAAATAAGTACCGCTTGAAAAAGCACATTAAACGTGGCAGTATTCTTGTTACGGATGTAAAGGCGCTGCGTTTGCATATACTATGTAACATTCATAGCAACTTTCTTTCACGATAAAGACTCCCATAGCAGCCTTACCGTACCTAACCATGTTTTTACCCTGACCGACTTCAACTCCATAGCAGTATTTGCTTTGGCATTGTGTGTCTTATCTGATACTTGAAACAAGTACTCCTATGCCTTTGTTCTCTAAAATAGCTACCGTAATTACCACTGGTGTCGAACGTTTTGATCGGGGTTCATTTCAACATTGCTTGCAACAACAAGTAAAAAATAAACAGAAGATTCATGGCACACAAAGACAAATTGCACAGTACAGCCATACTAATTGTAACGGGAGTAACTTCTGCCATCCTTCTTGAAATCAAATTCACGGCATGACTGCTTGTATTGATGTGTCTTTAAAGCCCCCTTTACAAATCAAGAAATTAGCTCGGCCGACTTGTCGGCGAGCTCCAAATGGGCATTTTCGGTCGGAGTATGACCGGCGTTTTGGCGATTGCTGGGGCTTCGAGCGACTTTTAATAGCTCGTCCGTTGGGATTTAACCCTTCGTCTGATGTCAGTTGTGCACACAAAGAGCAGAAAGATAATTAATTTCACTGTCCGGAGTGGAACACCGAGCCTTGTCCGATTTGTGACGGAGTAGATTATTTATTAAAAAAATACAACCGATACTCGAACGATGTTGAAATTCGGCGAGCTCTGGCCGATCCACAAATTCGGCCGGCGTCCGTATGAATCGTAAAGCCGGTTTAAATGACATACATAGCAACCTTCCTTGTTGACAAGGACAGCCCAAGCAACCATTATAAAGCCCGATCCTGAACTTTAGTTTCAGTGTGTTGGCTTCATTTAAAAAACCAAGATAAATTGAATTACCAAGTAACATGCTTTACTGAAGAATACAGGCAAAGCAGTCGCCGAGGTAATGGCAACCTTGGCGAACATTGCTGTTTAAGCGTTCACATAATATTTGACTTGGCGATCCCACCGCGCTCGCTGCGCGTGTTCTGGCTAAGTCTATTCCCCAAAGAAAGTTCCACGAGAGCACCGCCATAGTAGACTTTGGGTACATATGGCTCAACTCCGTAGAATCACGTTTTTGACCATGGCAGACTCTGTTTTACCGTCATAAAAAGGAGTCACTAAAAGACTTATAAATAAGATAAGCCATTCCTTTTGTCAGCATTATAGAAAAAAGGAGAACATTTTAGATGGTTGAAAAACAAATTGGATTAAAAATAAATGAGGCGTGGGCATGATTGCAAACAGACTGCCATGCGCAAAAGTTCACAAGTGACATTTTAACTTTAACACAAACCTGACAGATTAATGTAAACGCACAATAGACACGTGGAACACAGCAATAAGAAAGCTTAGGTATCAGTGAATGGCTACACCAGGTTGTTGTTACAAGTTAACAAAGTTCTTGATTCAAAGTTGTTTTTTTTTCAATTTAAAGTTTTCCCTAAAGTACAACTGGCCTAACGCCGTGGACTCAAACGAAGCTATCGGAAACATGTACAAGTATCCAAAACCGGATCAATTACTCTCCCATTCCACTATGGCGTCAACCTCACTGCAAACGCACTGCAACCTAAAATTTAACCGATTTCTGAATGAATTCCAGACATAAAAGAAGAGGTTTTTTTTTTTCAACCATACTTTTGATTTTGCATAAAATCAGCTGTTAAACAATTGTAGGTCACAGCGAGGTCGTAGCGCTATCGGCGCCAAGAAGTATGTTTTTAAACTCATTTGTTGTCAACGCGAACACAAAACAGGTGCGATTCGGACATTTTGTTATCGGCTGAGACCTACCTAAGATTAGGCAGTATGAATTTTTCTATAATTTGATATCAATATGGCTTTAAATATAATCTCTTACCTGTCATAAAGACAGTGACAACCATCACCGCCACGGCAGGAGAAAGCTTCATGGCTGCGCTCTTGTCCAACCCGCGGTAGTCTGGGAGGAAATGAGGAAACTTTACAGTTTACAACGTGATAAAGTTTTTAGCTGACTAGGTCCATTAACATTTAGCAATAAACTAGGCATCAGGAAATTTGCACAAGAAAAACTGTCAGCAAATATTGTCCAAACAAACTGTCAATCAAAGTTGTTTTGGCGTTTCTCTCCGTTGGGAAAGTAAACAGCTCTAATGCAATTTTATCGAGCAAACATAATCAATCTACAATGTCGCCTTGGTATTGAATTTTACTGTTGCGCACACTATTGATTGTGTTGATTTGTTAGCTATTGAATTTTATTGTCGCGTACACTATTACCAACGGGTTGATTTATTATACATGAATTCTATCCAGCTTTATTGTGCATAGCGATATTTTATCATTTATTATATGTCGTAATCCCACGGTACATAAATACGTCACGTCTCTGACACAACGCCAAATAAGCTACATGTATTACCGCCAAGCTTATCTAAGCGTCCTTTTAATGACCTTCAACAACAGGGCAAGGTTTATCACCTTTAAAGCAGCCACCGCAATACACGGCAAATATTTGTTAAGTAAACACCATGCACCTGTGGCGATAACAGCGTATCACAGACAACAGGTTAGCTGCGTCTGATTTTTGGCGAGGAAGACTTCCTTGTGTTTCTATGCCCATGACACTGTACAGCTACATTACTCAAAGCCAACATGAAGCACCGTACAACGTGGACGTCGACTCTTCTCAGTCTTATTGCTATAATCGGTGAGTTCATTTTGTTGTTAAACAGTTGTTTAAGTGAAAGGGTGAAAGTCGACTTATTTGATCTGTATCTCATTCAATGCAGTACAGTACAGTACAGTCGGTACGCCGTATTGTTTTTAAAGAAGAAAATGTAGACGTCCTGCAACACAGTATGCCACAAGAGGTATTCCTGATTTTCTTACAGTTATATAAATATGAAAAGCAAAATTAACATTTGCAAATTACTATTATTACCAAATAGAACAAATATTATTCAATTTGCTACTACCGTTGCACACAACTTTCTCTAGACATCAGGGAAAACGAATTAAGAAAACTTTGCTCTATATCAGACTTAACCTTAAGTTGTATAAAGTAGAAGTTTTGAAATAAAAATAGGCATTTAGGCATTTCGCAAATGTAATGCATACTGTGTCCATTAAAGGGAAAATTGTAGACTTAAAAAGCGAACCCTAATGTATATACAAAATAAAAAGACAAAAATAGTGCATCGAGTAATATATATTTGACCCTGTTGCTGTATTACAGTAAAATGACATTCGGGTATTTTCAACTACTTGTTCTAGATCTAGGTTTGATGTGTGGGGCATATGGTACCGACCCCTGCACTGACTACCACGAGCTAAACCAAGTTAGGCGGAGTTCAGCAGCCGAGGTACAGGCCGGACACTCTCCCCTGTGTGACAACACCCTCACAAAAGGCTGGTACCGGTTCATCAGTTATGTCGGCGGTGAGATCCCTACAACCTGTGTGGAGCCGTACCACTGTGGAACCCAGGTTCCTATATGGATGAACGGAACCCTACCGACAGACAGTACTGTAGTCAACAGAACGGTTTGTCCTAACTACGGTGTACCGGGGAACTGTTGTCCTTTCCCGTGGAACATCCAGGTCAAACGGTGTGTGGATACACAAGGGGTTTTCTACGTGTACGAGTTGGTGCCACCGACGAGCTGTTCTCAGGCCTACTGTGCAGGTACATTTGTTTGGCTATGCCAAATACACTGTACTTTGGCTAGAACTGCATGTATTTTTTTCGTGAATTTATCGCCCCATGATCATTAACATATTTTCAAAACTAGAACCTAAGCAATGCATTCAGTATTGTTCAGCAGATTAAAATACAGCGACCACAGGTAAGGAATTGAATTGTGTTTACAGATAAACATTAGTCCACTTCACCTAAACAGATATAGAGAGCAAAAATAACACATTTTGTCCCTGGTTTTGTGTCTCCATCATTGTGTGACAGCCATATTGTAGTCACTATTGATTTGATTCAGCTGTAAGGAAGGCACTTTAAATTGCAAAATATGCACACAATACACGACGATGAAGGTATGACATCCAGCTGATGCCAAAAAAGAATTACTCAAGCAACTGGATATGATTTTGAAACCTCCGACCGTTTCCAAAATCAATTACATATGCACACAATTACAACCCTAATCGGGCTTTTCCAACAGTTGAAATTTGCTGGAGCCATATATTGTTTTTAACATCTGAAAGCTGTAATATCATTGTATTGATTATGTAGTATTGTCATGATAATATTGGTACTTTTGCTTCGTTTTACAATGCTTTTATGAAAGCCAGTATAGAAACGTATGATGATATTTGACAAAAATTATGCTTATCCTTTCATGCGAATGTTGGACAATGTAAACCGCTATAGGCTCCTTGTACATTTGTGTTCATGTAGTTGATTATGGGGGTAATTAACCCCTCAAATTTGCAGGTAAGGTCTCAGTTTGGAATATTTCCTTATTGTTTTCATCTTGAATTATCTTGTCTACAGGAACGCTACCTATATGTCCAGAGGGAGAGGTGTATGACCAATACAACGACATCTGTTTGGGTAAGTACATATACTCCTTTAGTGCAAAAATGTTAGCTCACCGTAGCTCACCATCGTTCGAAAGTTATGATGAAGTGTCAGGTGCAACAACCGTAATTTCTGCTTAGTGTTTTACAACTTCTGCTTGTGCGTTTAACAGCCAACCGAGAATGTGCAGCAAAACAACAGAATGTACAAGAAGTAATATTAACGCTCTTATGTAAATCTGCATTTGATACAATTTACTTCTTCAAACTATATATATACCAGGGAAAATGGTATGATCACACAATTAGTCCTCTTTTAGAACTGCAAAAACGCATGGTAGAAATTAAATCGAAGTTGAGAACATTGCTGAGGTTGCGAATTTAATCAATATATAATTGCATTACACAAGCGCTTGTATAATGTAGTTGAAACATTAAAATGTTAGATAGTTATTCCCCCTTTTTACTAGAACGGCGCTCTCACTGCGCGCTCTCTCTCTCTCTCTCTGCGACTTAACATTTGACAGATCGCTCAACGAATTGTATATATCTCATGTGGAGAAATTCTGTGATTCTAGACGCTGAATAAAAGCATTGTATGTGTTGTTGTTCAAATTGTGTTGCCCACGATATTAATTAGGAAATTATTCATGGCACAAAAGTACAATAGGACAACAAAATTAATCAAAATTGTATGACCTACATTTGAGAGCGCAGCGACAGCACGGAGAGATCTCCGTCCTATTGGGATGGGGCCTATCATTTATGGCCCACATTCCACTTGACGACGCTTTTACGGCGATGGCAAATTAGATTCAATCTATCGCCCTGAGCGCCAAGATGCTCTCCTGCGACCCCAGCGCGCTCTCAGCGCGACGGAAAACTCAAAGATCAGCAATTTTTATGAGCTGGAAAGATTTCAAGATTACTCATGGAAGTTTAGGGATAAAGAACAATTTTTTTAAATGTTTTATGTATTGTCTTTTGAGTCATACTTTTACGTCTTACGCAATATTCAAACTATGACGCATTCGTTATACGTTAGATCATGGTGCGTTGCGTCTGCGCTGTAAGTACGCTATGTACTCACAATGGCGCGATATCCGCGTATTACTGCGTATAAAGCGCAAACATATAGCGTCTTCATACCGCACTCGACCGACGTGGGGCCGTTGGGGGTTGTTTTGGCTACCAAACTCCGTGCAAACGATATTTTTGTGCATGTCTAAAACTTTCATGCATACATGCATACCTGCATACCATCTTCAGTCGAGGGAGGAGTGGACTCCTGTAGTGGACTGATCTTGACACTTCAGGTCATCGGCTAGGCATGCTCATACTTCAGATGGCTCTAGTGTTGTCTAGCTGGTTTTTGAATTCGTTCACTGTCTTACTGCTCACCACTTTCTCTGGCAGGGAGTTCAAGTTATTTACTACTCTTGTGCTAAAAACCTGGGCTCTCAACCTCGACTTAGCAAAGGGCTACTTTTCATAAAACAATGCTGATGCGTTTGAGGTGCACATTTTGCGTACGGCCACGTATGGAAGAAATTATCCAAAATGTCAATACGGAACTCACGCGGCTTGAAAACATGCGCGCGTGTGAACCATGGCGCTCCAACAGCGCTCTCGAGCTCTTTGCGCTCCCATGGCGACCTTGACGATCCCACCGCCGCGCTCTCACGGCGCTCTTCTCAATTTGAGGTCGCAAAGAAAGCGCCGTTAGAGCGCCGTCCTAGTGGAAAGGGGGTATAAGATAACAATCTAGCTAGGACGGTGCTCTCCCTGCGCTCTCAACTGCGGTTTGTGCGGTTTTTGACACAGAAAAAATCCGGTGAAATGTCCAAAATGTACCATTCAACAAACTGAGATAGAATAACCAAGGTTGTAGAAAAACAAAGATTTATTATTTTTCAACTTCTTTTTGAATTTCAATATGATGACATTAGGTTTTTTTGTTCTTCATCTGTAACGTTACATTTAGATTATTGATTTCTTATTTGCAATAGATCGAAGTATTTCAGTATTGTATGATTTACACTACTAACGTGGCATGATAAAGAAATTTATGGTGAACAAGCTACGTGACAGATTTAAGAAGAAAGCAGCAGGACAAACGTGTATATGTCAGCCTTAGGAACTGTACAGTGACCAAAATCGGATTTGTTTACAGCCTTGATTTTGTACTTCGAATGTTATGTAAGACGTAAAAGGATGACTTCAACGATACCAAAATACACTATACGTCCAAACAATCGTTCTTTATCTCTGATATGCATTAAGTAATATTTTGAAGCTTTGCTAGCTGATAAAAAGACCATTTGCAAAACCAACCATATATCAGAGTTTCTTCGACAAAATTCCAAACTTGATATGTAAAAAGACGGCGTTACTGGTAAAACAACTTGTCAACGATATACAAAGTGGTAACTTAATATGCCTATTGTTTTAGTACAAATCTGAATTTTCATCATGACACAAAATCTAAGTGCAGCAAACTTTAATCTATTTGCAATAGTTCGCGCCGATACTGTACACTGAGCCCGAATGTGTTTGTCGATACGTTAATCAGTAACAAAGGCCATCGCCCACTTAACACCTAGATATTCGGACTCAACATAGGCCCCCGCAATTTAGAAAAAGCCAAGGGATGTGTACCATGCTAAGAACACAAAAAACAGCAGCTTGCTACGGAAGCTTCTCTTAAACCCCCTCTAGGCGGCGATCGCGCTGCGCTCTCACTTCGACCTAAATTGAATATGTGTAACCTTTGCTTTCACACAGGGTATATCATACAAAACGTAAAAGTGTGACTGAGGAGACAACAAAACACATAAAGTGTTCCATACAATTCGTTGAGCGATATCTGTCAAATTCTAGGTCGCCGCGAGAGCGCGGCGAGAGCGTCGTCCCAGCGAAGATGGGGTATTCCACTCCAGAAGGGACTGTTATTTTCCGATAGATATTAATTGTAGAAGTGACAAATGTATGCTATGTACCATTATACGAAAGAGAACCCATTAGCCCCACGCGCATCAAAAAGGATTCAGTCTTCTACAAAACTCCCCAGGTACCCTTTAATTAAATTAAATCAATCTCAGCCTATGGCTGAATACAATGTGCCTGACTTAAGTTAGGATACAAAGCTAATTTCAGGGGCGCTAAGAAAAACGCGTCTAGATATGTGTTCTTTGATATCTTGTGAACAATTGACCTTCTTGGTGTGCTAAGCGCCCCTCATTTATGCCGAAAATATTCACGATAAAGGAAGTGTCTACACGTATAGGGAATACATGGGTAGGGTCTACATGGGTTTAGTGAGTGTCATATTGTTTTACAAACATACGTTGCGTAATTCGCCACAAGTGGAATTCCATAAATGGTCGGCTGATCATGTATTCATTGATACATTATCTATTGGAAAATAACACTCCCTTCTGGAGTGGAATGCCCCTTTAGGCAGAGGTTGTTGGGGAAAATCATGATGTTTTCCTTGTATGCAATCTTTTCCTGTTAGGTTGGTGGGGGATGCACTCTCACTGGGCGTGGGGCACGCTTGCGGCATTGCTGCGTTCGGAAGATACTCAATGAATTTCAGAGATAAAGAACCAATTTTCTTTCTTGTTGTGTCTTTTATTGTATTCAATGTCATACTTTTGCGTATTACGCAATATCTGAATTATAAAAAATCGGAGAAAATAACAACTTTTCTGACGCAGTGAACGAAGGCAGCAATGCCGCAAGCGTGCCCCACGTCCAGTGAGAGTGCACCTTTAAAGACGACATACATGTATATAGAAGGGGAACAATTTTCGACGTGAACCTCTGTTTGGAGAGTATAAACATCGTATAAACAACCACTTTGGAGCACACAATTTGCAGTTAGAAATATTGGTGTGTTTATGTGACTTAGCCGCGGGGTGTTTGGATCAGAATCCAGAGGTCCCTATACTACAGAGTTCACATCCTGACATGCTATCGATCCTGTGCCCCTGGCAAAGCCAAAGACACTTCTCAACAATCCACTCGCTCCAAACTGGTGTAGACAAGGAGTACCCGACTAAAGTTGGGGACGTAAAAGGCGGTTGTAGGAGGTGAATGGGCTCCTCCTTTGATATTGTGTCCTGGACAGAGGATAACAATCCATCACCCCTAAACGACACTAAAAGGCTATGGGAATATACCTATCTTCTGTTGGCAATATGCTTAATGATATGATAATAATACATTCACAATTTGTTGAGATTTATTGGTCATAAGACAAAAACACAGACATGCACACGGGTCTTCAGTAGTGCCTTATTGGATGAGGTAATAATTTACCTAATTGTTATTTACAAATCGAGCATCCAGCATTCGCTCTTTCCAGAAACCCGACACCCAGTACCCTGTGACTTTGAGGCTATAGGAACGTGTGAGTGGCACCAACAGACAGATGACGAGTTTGACTGGGTAAAACAAACAGCCGGAGGAGAAGACAATCATCTTCCTGCAGGTACAAAAACTCTAGTTACAAAATATTATCAGATTTTTTACCTTTAATTGAAATCATATATACCTAATAAAATCTCAGAATATATTTTTATATTGTCCCATTTTTATACGTATTCACAATTTTTTTTTTGTGATGATGCATTTTTTGATAATGCATTTCTATAACAAAAAATAAGAAGGGTCGGATGTGGTTGTAAGAAAGACTAATTGATGCAAAGTAAGTTATTGAAACACTGACAAAAAGTAACGGTTACAATCTGAAACGATTAAAAGGAACTTATCCTGTCAATGACTATGGCTTTGCGACTATCATAACACCAATCTCTAACCTTCATAGACGCGTGAAGTAAAGTGAAAGACAAGATAACCGGGATGTATAAAAAAACATGACTCCTTATGTCGCTGTACTTTTGCACAGACAGTACATGTATATAACTTGTCATGAGACCTTTGGCTTTATTTTTCAGACGGAGGGCATTTCCTGTATGTTGGTAGTGACGACGGTCAGCAGCCGTTGGATACAGCCAGAATCATCGGTCCTGTCATTGTGCCGTCTGTGGTGCGGCCGTGCAATGTAAGTTTTTTTCAGCGCTGTACAAGCTAATTTTACCTTGAAGTAGCTTCTAGTCCTACCAAGAAGAGTATCATGGAGTATCATTAAGTAGGCTTAATGGTCTGGTATTGTGGTATTGGATTGGAATATTCCCAGTGTCTTTATCAGATTTGCTAACTGGTTTACATGTGTTTCTCACCAGATGACATTTAGTTACTACTTCTCTGGGCCAGACGCCGGAGACCTGGATGTGTTGACCCGTCAGTACTACACAGGAGTAGAGAGGCCGGCATGGCAGGAGTCAGCGGGAACTGCAGGGGTGTGGGCACAGGGAACTGTCTCATTTCAGGAGCAGGACCCGTTTCAGGTAAGTTCTTAAATAACATAGTTTGTCATAATTGTAAAATTGATATTTGATTACAGTGATATCATAGTATTGTCTCAAATCAATGCATTTGTGTTGAATTTACAAAAAAAAATTATTGATCTATAAAAGTTAACGCTCGACACGTAACATAGTGCAATTGTTGAGGTAATCGTCTTGATAGTCAGACACTTTTACATAAAAACAACTAAGTCTCTATAACCTTCCCAGAGACATAATATATAATCTTTAATTTTTGATAACAGGTGATTCTTCAGGGTGTGATCGGGTACGGTCGAGATGCCACGATTGCAATTGACGATATTTCGTTCACATGGGACTGTGTGCGAGAGGGTAAGAATGCTTCCGTTTTTTAGGGGTGTAGGCATGTTACAATAGTTATTTGAAAGACTGGTATTGCAACTTTTTTTTAAATAGCTCATAGCATTGCTACATGGCAACGAATCTATAATGTGTTGTGCGATATTATCAGCTCAACACAAAGTTTGTTTGTCCTAGTCGACGGAAGTGTCCGCCTAGTTGACGGTTCTCGGTTCGACGAAGGCCGTGTGGAGATCTACTACAACCACCGCTGGGGAACCATCTGTAACATCGGCTGGACACAGACTAGCGCTGATGTGGTGTGTGCTCAACTGGGGTACAGGGCATCTGTCTGGACAGATTCTAGGTATGTCGATAGAGCCAAAAACTAATAAAACGCTCTGGCTGGTCTATATTTAGACCATTTGGATTCGGGTACATGGATGACATCCGCCATCAATTGTCAATCGTTTCCAAAAAAATTGTCAAACATCATTTAGATCGTAAAAATCAACTGCAAAGTAATCCGCAGATCTCAGTAACATATCGGAAAATGTATAATGCCATAGTAAATTCCAAAGTCAACGAAGATGACGTGAATTAAAGAAAGGAAGAATATATCATTCTGTATCACATGCAATGTTTGTTTGGTCATTTGTTTAACCTTCTTTAACTATTTTTTAAAAACAATTATTTGCACGCTCGCATAAGATAAACTCACTCACTCACTCACGGCCCAAAACCACAGTGGTCAAAGGGGCTCCTCGATGTCCATCAGCGGTGATCTTTGCCCATCTCGATCTGTCCTCTGCCTCTCTTATCAGTTGTTCAGTGCTTAGGCCAGTCCACAAATAAACATGGCTAATGTAAAGGCAATGCTGTGTAAGATTTCTATAGCTACTAGAATTATTTGGTTTTTGTTTTCCTCCTTGAAGGTACCCTGCGCCTGATTCAACACCCATCCTTCTAGATGACGTCACCTGCGACTCCAGGAACAAGTCCAGAATCACAGAATGTCGCACGAAGCCGTGGGAAAACTGGAGTCCGCTGTGTAACCATGCAAGGGATGTGTCTGTCGGATGTGTGGGTAAGTACGGATCTTTTTGCTTATATACATAGAAAGCATATGCATTACGTAGTACGCAATACGTCATACAACTGGCGAATACAGAAATCTGAAAGATCTCTATTGGCTCGTTCTCAGTAATTTGTAATATGTAATTTGCGATTTAAGATTCATTTTTCAGTCTAGGATGTTTTTTCCATTAATGATGCCAAAAATGACACTTTTCTTCGACACATTGGCTGTGTATTACATACAGCATTTCCACTTATATCTTCATGGAATCCTGTTAAGTGAGTCTGTTTCCAGATGGAAATTTAAAAATATATATTTAAGGTGTTGTTTATTGTTCTGTGAAGCCTAATTACAATCCATAGACAGACACTCAACTCATGTTCAGGTTTGGTTCTTTGGTTTTGACTCTAGTTCATATTTTGTAAAGTAGGACTATTATTACTCGTAAATTGTGCAATCGATATATATTTTGCATATCTAGGTCAGTGGCATCAGTGCAGACCAGACCAGTTTGTATGTGACAACGCTGTCTGCCTGCCTCAGACTGCTCAGTGTGACTTCACAGACGATTGTGGGGATCGTAGTGATGAAAGTGATTGTGGTAAGTGATATATTTTTTTTTTTTCAATTCAGATTATTAACATTTAACATTATAGCCATTTTAGGATATCGTAACGTTTCCACAAATAGGCCCGGCTGGGCATTTTTGTGGAATGAAAGGTACTATAACAAAGACAACAAAAACACAAAAATAACCCAATAAAAGATAACAGCATGCCCAGTGCATATGTATCGGCATTTTTTTTTCCTTCTGACAACAGCCCGGCCGGGCCCCGGCTAGATTTGTGACGTTGGCCTGGGAAGTGGCATTAGTGTAATTTTAAACATTAACATCACCCCGACAATTTGTCTAAACAGGAAGATACCCTGGAAGATGTGACTTCCAGAATGGCTTGTGTAACTGGGTCCAACTGAAAAGTGACACTGCCGACTGGACACGGGGACTTGGTGGGTCTGAAATTGGGGCTCCATTGGTCGACCACGAGGGTCTTACAGGTTAGTGTTATTCCGTCTTACAGGTTAGTGTTATTCCAAAGGAAATAGCAAAGTGTGAGGAATTATCGCATTCTTTTGTCTGGCTTCTTTTTTCTTCTTCGTACCATTAGATAGTGGAGCAAACTGCCCGTTTAACACAAGCATTTTAAATGTAGGATGGACGAAGATGATTGTTAGTATGTTTACAAAGTGAATACTTAAACCCCATTGAGCTAAAACATTATTTACAATTTGTCAGGCTCTACATACATAGACATTTTATCTTAATTCACAGATGGATATTTCCTGTATCTAACTGGCGCAAAGGAAGCAACCTCCTACTTGCTGCTTCCTACATACTTCATTTCCAATAATAACAACTGTTCAGTAAGTGTGCCTGTGGTTATTCCTGTCCATTATGTGACTGATTTCTAACAATGTGTAAAACGTTATTGGCAGACGGTAGACTTTTGTTATAGGAGGTGATGAGTAGGAATAAGTCACATGAAAGGGAAATTATCATAATGTTGGAGTCTCCTTAGATTTTGGGAAATTGCTGTTACAAAATCTTATTCCGAACTGTTATTGTTTTTAAATTTCATGGTGGTTAGGTCATCAATTAATGAATGTAACTTCTGAAAGACAATATATTTTCTTCTCTTCCCGATAGCTGTTGTTTCACTACTACATGAACATCGGAGACGCAAGCCTTTCCGTTCGTGTCGCATCAAGGACGGGAGCGAGGCTAGAATGGCAGCAAAGTGTTCCACAAGGTCCTACCTGGCTCAAACAAGAGGTGCCAATCACAGAAAGAACAACATTTCAGGTATGTGTCTCATTAATATTATTATTAGGTCGTAGTTAAACATTTGTTTCTGTTTGATATGATCTAAGACAATGTTAAAATCTAATACCAACATTGAAGCTTGATACAGGTTCAATATTTCAGCCTTGAATCCATTGATGTGTTCAATTTTTGTATTGAACCTTTACACTCCAAACATTTGGTTCTAGGTCTCCTTCCAAGGGTATATTGGGACGCCGTCTGAGGGGTCGGTAGCTATAGATGACATAACGTTAACGCCCGGCTGTATTATTGGTAAGGTTTTTTTGTGTTTTCCATGTGTGTGTGTTTATACATACAAAACTATTCCCATCATAGGCAACTAGAGTTCCACGAACACATCCCTTCGCCAAATAATTTTATTCAAGACATTTAGGTCTTATTCATGTATTACTAAAGAGTACCTACCCCAATAGCAAACGACTGTATGAACGTGTGCTCCCCACAAACACACAAACGCTACCTAAAACATAACCTTCTTGGCAAAAATGCCAATGAAATTATGTACACTGTTGTGATACTCCAGCGCAACTTTCAAAGTGCTTTGTCAAAATCATGTTGTCTCTACCAGACTCCGGCCTGGCCGATTAGTAAATGATGATAGGGGGCTTTATCCAAGTGTCTATTCACATTTATCTCTTTGTCAGTTACATTTGTCACAAGTTTGAAAGTCCTATCATGCACTGCAGTTGATCTTTCCTCATTGATTATGCAAATTAGCTGCTGGGGGTCCAAACTTACAGCACTTACTCTCTGCCCCAAGGGCTATCTACCACTTAAAAAAGCACGACCACAACATGTTCAGAATACGAGATGTCAAGTTTTGCTGCAGTACCTTAGGAAGCCGCTAGGGGCCCATTATCGAACTTGACCTTCGTTTTACTAACCCCTATCCACCTACCAAATATCATCAGGATCTATTTAAGGCTTGAGTTATGAGTTCCACAAACAAACGGAAGTACACACTCGGCCCGCTACCGTCCGGACGAAAAATGCTACGCCAACCATTTTCGTACTCGGACTTCCTTTTCGCAACCGCTACTTAAATAGCAAATATCATGTTATATGCTGTTGACCTACATATAGAGACACGACAGCATACCATAACCGAAAATATAACCTTCTTGGCGAAGGTAATAATAGAGTTCTACAGCATGCGATATTATTCAAATCATGTAAACTGATCAGAAATACACATAAGCCATGAAATGGCCTTCCCATATGTACTATTTGTGGTAACTCTCTTCTTTTACAGATAATGACGGTTGTACAGCGACATCAGCCACCTTTAAATGCGGCAGTGGTGAATGCATTTCATTGGACTATGTGTGTGATTATCAAGAGAACTGCGTGGATGGAAGCGACGAATCGGACTGCTATAAAGGTATCTAAGCTATACATTGGCATATCAAGACATGGATTTATGATCACCACATTGTCTAAAAAGTTCTTCATTTGTTTACGTATTTACATTAAATGTACAGGACCAGGACGATGTGATTTCGAAGAAGACTTGTGTTCTTGGTCAGCTGGTTCTGGTGACATAGAATTCCAACGGGGCAGAGAATCAACAAGTACCAGTGGCACTGGGCCAACAGTGGACCACACTCATCAAAACCCACTAGGTACTAGTAGCAACTGTATCGATGTTATCTTTAAAGGCAATATGATTTACGTAGAGTATTTTTGTCATTAAAAAGATATGTACTTTCTATGTTGAAATTTACTTTCAATGTTCAATCATTAAAAGAATGATGATATTTTTCAATGTTGAATATTTCAAGGAAACTAATATTTAAACAATATTTTCCATATTCAACACCCCATTTTCCCAACAGGCTTCTACATATTCATCGACTCGTCAGGCAGCAATGAAGGGCAGAAAGCCCAACTCGTCAGTCCCGTCGTTACGGATGGGACTCCGTGTCAGGTACGGGTGTTTAACAATTATATTTACCTTTGAGCATACACTTAGCACAAACGACCAAAGACTTGGGATTGACCAAGCTACCATGATTTGTACTCCTTTAATAACGAGGTTAGCGTCCGCGTTTTATATCCATGACTTTTTGCCCCGTCTAGTTTCGATTCTTCTACCACATGCAAGGCCGTAACATCGGCAGTCTTCATGTTCTGGTAAGGAATGTGAAAAATGGATCAACTGAAGAAGTGTGGAGACGACAAGGCCTGCAGGGGAGGGGCTGGCTGTTTGGTTCGGTCAGCATTGGCACTAAGAACAGAAAATATCAGGTACTTAAAATGACTACGGGATCTTTGCAAACACAAATTGTTCACTCACAGATCTAATATTTGTATTACTTTTGTCTACGTTTACTTTGAAAGAAAATAGGTAAAATTATTTGGATCATATAAATTAATTACGAGTCGTATGTATATCTTGCATAATATTGTAACTTTCCCTTATAATGTAAAGATCAGATTGCTTAAGTTGTTCATTTTTTTCCGTGCCTAACTACCGTTACATCAAAAGGTGATTGCCATTTTAAGCTATGCATGGCCGGGGTTAACCTAGTCATAAACTTATTCCTTGTGTAGGTTATTCTAGAAGCCGTGGTTGGGAATGGAGACCAGGGTGACATAGCAGTGGACGATGTGTCTTTCGCCACATATTGTACTATTCACACAGAAGGTATGTTTATTTTATCTCACATGGCAAGCCTGTGTGATTCACTTTACATTGTCATTACCTAAATTTATAAGTATTAGATACTTGATTTTTGAACACAATGCAATTTTATTGATTTATCTATCTGCTTGATATTAACTATCAGGTGACAAAGATGGGATGTCGTCCACAACAGTCACAATCATCGCTGTGTCCAGCGTGGCAGTAGTGCTGGTAGGCATCGGTCTGGCTGTCTTCATTGTCTATTGGAGACGTAAGAAGATAAAGAAAGAAAGGTGGGCTACATCAAGTATTGACCGAAAATATCTAATATTTTAGGAAGATTTAACAACTGAATAAACACAGAGTAAATGCCGAATAATGTGCCGTGTGCCAAAATTCATAGCAAATATTTGCTTGAACGATGTAAAGTATATTCAGGAAATAGACAAAATTGATGCGCGCGTGTATGCCGTTATCGAAGAAAAGATAGTAGAAATTATGAAATTATAAGAAAAAAGCAAATTTTCTCCATATATCTTGTACAGATACCGCAATAACAACCAGAATAACAGCCACCAGCTTGGACGTTTGCCAGCTCGACCAGAACTTGGAGATAGGAACCTCAGAACCTACGAAGACTTAAGGGGGAGGACGACAAGTAAGCTAAACAGCAATAATTTTTAAAAGGCAAATAGACTAACAAACAATATATCATTGTTCTAACAAAAATGTAAAGATTTGAAGAGTTACTGATATGTATATCATCCCAAATAGCTTGGTCCTGAAGCAATATTGTCTCCAGTTACTTTCTGCTTTCATGATAGTCTACCCAACCACTACTTTTGGGCAAAATCCTAAGCAACAAGGAATGTTGACAATGAACATGTTATAGTCATATTTCAAACAATTACTATAAGTGTATTTTTTGTTTTCTTTTCCAGATAATTATGAGTCCCTAATTGGTGCAGGACGGTCTGTTCCACAGGCAGCAAAGGTAATTTTACGGAATTACTTTGTATTATAAAAAACTTAAAAGCAATAACAAATAGATTTTATAAGAATTGATGCAAAAACTAAAAATTAATGTAAAAGTGTCAATGTGTTCTTGTAGTTAGGGTTGTTGACTAAGAATCGAAAGGTTCTGGGTTCAGATGCCTAGTAGGCCCCAATGTTGTGCCCTTTGAGAAAGCACTTTACATCTTTTCCTCCGCTTGACTCAGTAAACAAAATTCAACTAAAGACGTCCTCTCAAATGGGACGTACAGCAGGGAGACCGATTTTGATAATCGCTACACCTCGAGTATGTACCCACCACACTTATCGAAATGAGTAGGGATCTTTCCTGGTGTGGTTGTATCAAATCTAACAGTCCGGTCCTCTGTAGGTTTTACCTATTGTACAAAACTGGTGTTCCGCCTGTGCTACTGAAACTTTGCAAGTATGTCACGTTTACTTACCAACAGTTTGAACCTGACGGAGCATACGCCATTCCTGCATACGCGTCATCCAAAGATCTATTCTCAGTGGACACCAGCAGTCAGGCGTCACTGGTGAAGAACACCGTCGGTATGGCAACGGCTGAGAACGAAAATAACTACACGATATTAGTCGGTAAGTTTTTGATAAGGATTTTTTTTTATCAAAAAAATGGCTTCCCTTAAAAGTTCAACAGTCACTCAAATATGAATCCATTTCATACTTTCCAGCTTATTGGCGTATTGTGGAATCAATATGTTTTAAGTAAGGGAAGTACAATTTGCAAATTTGTTACCGCGTATTGGACGGTCACTGTAGACTGGTAACTTATTCCTCCTGATATTATTACATCTTCAATTCTTTTATGCTATATGTTGTTCTGATTTGTTCACCTATTGGTTTACCGCTGTATTTCTCGCTTTCAGATGACCGACTTCGGAACTTCCTGAAGATAAACGGCTTTGATGACTACATCAATATCTTGGCAGAAAATCATTTCACGTATGAACGCCTTCAGTCATGTAAAGAGGTAGACCTGATAAACATCGGAGTACCCCTTGCTAAAGCACATGCTATTCTGTCAGCTTTCCGGGGCGAGGGGACCTACGAATGTAATAAGTCCAATGAAATTATCCCCAGTAAATATATCTGCCCGATAAGTAACAGTGTAATGAAAGACCCAGTGCGTGCAAACGATGGTTGTATCTATGACAGGGCAGCCATAACTGCTTGGTATGAAAGGAACGGCTGTACACCAAACCTAAAGGCTCATACGCTAGACCTCCAGTCAGTAGACGGTCTACGTGAAGAGATTGACGAATTCCGCAAAAGGCGTCAGAAAAGGGCAAATAACAGTCACACTGGTCATGATGTCAGACCGGACTCTGCTCAGTCAGACTCATCCAGGTCTGCCACTCCTATGACAGATGTGGACTGCTAAACTCCATACAGAACGTACGCAACGCCATGTTCAACTTTACTGGTTTCTAGGACGTTGGTGATAAAATGTCTACTCTAGAAAACTAAACAAAGCCACATGACTCATAATGTAAAACAAAGAGATAAGAAAGTTAGCAGTGACATGTATTGGTGGCTACACGTATTATAACGTTATTAGTTTAATTCTACTATATAGCTTGTTGTCTTATACAATATACTTAGTTTGCCTTACATTGTACCCGTTTACAAATGTTGTGCAATAAACTTTGACTTGACTTGACTTGACTCTATTCTGTAACCTCACTTCACGGAGAACTACATTTTTTACTTACATGAACTTCGTTATCCTTAATATGTATTAATGGCAACATAGTTAACACAATGCAGCTTAGTATTATTATATCAATATTTTTTTTATAGAAAAGTACGGATTGTAGGAAATAAAGCAGCGGTGTTTATATATTCTGTTATAAGGTTTCTTTTCTAGGACTTCTATGCCGATGTGTCATCCCTGGTTTTTTGTGCATGTTTTTTCTTTCTTGTAGTCCAAATTTATTCTGCATTTAATGCATGTTGCAGAACTAACATGGCCTTTTAGCAAAATCTTAAAATAAAGAAAAACATTAGAGGAATCATAAATATGAAACTCTTCGAGTATGCCATATCCTGTCAATTTGGTGATCGTAGCCCAAGCCGTTTTGAAATTACGCCCCCCCCCCCCTTATGACTTCGGGAATTCCCAAAAAGGCCGATCTAGATAGGGTTAAATGTCCACAGTTAAACATTTTAATATAAGTTGTTTTGAAAAATTACAACATTTAGCACCCTCAGAATTATCAGTATTGCTCTTTCTTTAAATATCTATGCATTCAAATTTGCTATCAACGGGTTTAGATGTAGAGCAATACTTAATTACTTATTTCTCTTCGCTTTATTATTCGACAGGGAGCTCGACAGAGAAGGTAGAGATTTTAATAGAATTTACAATGTCTATATATCGGTATAGTGCAAAAATGTTGGTACAGGACAACCATTTAGGTTTTAACAACGCGAGACGCTATTCACTCGATACCCCCTTTTCACTAGGACAGCGTTCTCACCGCGCTTTCTTTGACATAACACTCAACGAATTGTACAGAAAAAAACGAGTTGTTTAACACTGTGTTTTGTTGTCCTCTGAGTCACACTACTTTAACATGCTGTAGGATACACACAGTATGAAATAAAATGTTACACTTATCCTACTTAGATCGCAGTGAGAGCGCATCACGATCGTCGCCTAGTGAAAAGGGGGGCTTAAATATCTATGCATTCAAATTTTGCTATATATGGGTTTAGATGTAAAGCGATACTTAAAAGAAATATTACATATTTGTACTTGACAACCTTTTATGTTGTAACAACGCGGGGCACCATTCACTTAACAAGCATACGTCGTTAACCTATGTTTGTTTGAGATTACGATCTTTTACATTGAGTCCACCTAACAATGCAGAATATAGTCTATTCGAAGTTTAGATTGATATGGGATATATTGTTTATACTAACAAGTAACTAACACCAGATATATACGTCCCGACTGGCACAACAATATTGATTGATGTATATGTCAATAAATCCATCTGTTATCAGGCAGACAGGCATAGACTGTAAACAAAGTACGTAAACCATTTTCACAGTAGGGTTGCCAAACAAGATAAGACTCAAAACACTTCAACGAGGTGCGTTTAACAGGTCATATAAACATTTCTGAGCCGACTAGAAGTTGTTTCTTCACTTTGTCAGTAAACATCTACTTAAACTCCCATTTAACTTATTTACGAGATTAGTAGAGAACTATAGAAATAATACAAGTAAATCCTAAACAGAACACGGCAAAACTTACAGTTTTAAAAAGAAAAAAATGCCCCAAAAATGTACTTAAAGCTGAATAATTTCTTTGATATTATACTGTTTGTTATCAGTTTGATATCTTGTTTTTAAGAAAAGTACGGATGAAACCTGCAGGAAATAAAGTCAGTATCGTCGGCATGAAACAATGCCATTCTTACCTTTGCCTGAACTGTAACGAGAAGCGAGAATAATTAAGGCCTAAGCATATGGAAATATTCGTCTTGCATTAATAAAGCAACGTATTTATAATAATCATGGTAAGAAGAACAAATCATAATGGGGTCTGTTTAAACCCGGTTCGGTCAAAAACTGCCACTGCAGGGGCGTATGCGTGCTGAAGAACCACAGTTGAGGCCCCCTGCTTTACTCATTGCAAAAGTCATCTTCTACCAAACCCTTTGTACTCTAAAAGATTGTCGTCCGTACTATAATCGTCCGATAGTTAAAGGCGAACGATGAGTCACATTACTGTCAAATTGAATTGTTCGGCAAAACTACGTAAAACGAAATAACAAAGAAACATTGTATCTTGACTTGAAAATAACTAAAACATGTTCCTTTTTTTGCATTGACCTTTCCTGGTGTTACATGACACGTTATCATGACATGAGATCTCTGTTCCTTGTTTGTCATGTAAATGGTGTTGGTGGAAAACATGAACTTATATTACATTGACAACAACATGGACAGGTATGTGTTTACGTATTATTGATGACGACGTTAGCTTGATACTAATCCTTCAGTATACAACGGCATGATTTTTTTGTGATTTATTATTTTGATGCCAAGTCATGATGGAAAGAATTGAGAAAGCTACATGATTCGTCTTAGGGACAGAAATGTATATGTTTATTTAACTTATGCTGGTGGGGGTTTCTGTCTGCTGTTATTCATAATGATTTATGTAGCCTACCTTTCTTTGAAATGAATAACCACCTTTTAAACCACTACAGCAACTATATAAGCGCCGACACGTAACTCAAATATTTGACCAGGAAACGATTTTATACAGACCGCCAATGTTTACAGATACATACAGCGGCTGCTTGGCAGCGGGTTATGACCTTCACCTGCAGAAACGTTGTGCAAAACCTGTTAACGATGAAACACTTTATAGATTTCTTACATGAATGTAACCACAAGAACAGAGCACAATGAGATACACGTTGCGTTGTGAATCACTCGTGTCCATATTGCTGTTTATAACAGGTGAGTGACGTACTTAATAATGTATCAACATTGAGTGATGAGGGGGGGGGCAGGGAAGGCAAACAAGCCAGTTTAGATGCACCCTCTAGAATCATGTGAGGGTACCGGAACGTTTATTATTGTCTACTGAGCATTGAGAACACATTGTGTATGAACATAGGAAAGTAGGGTATTGGAGCTGAAGGTATTAGCGCATTTCACTAGAAGTCAATAAATACTGACTCCTTGTTCTATCAAGTTCTGTAATATTATATTTTTTCACACCTGGGCTTTAATAATCTAAGCGTCTTTCAGACTGTGCGTACGTCTTTTGAATACTAGTACATTCAGTCATTAATAGTAAAGAGAGACCACTGAGTAGACTGTTTCGTGTTAAGTGTTTGTGCAGCAAAAGGCCTGGGCTGACCCCTGTACGGACTATCAAGAACTGAACCAGGCTCGCCGAAGCGCTGCGGCCGAGGTGGACTCGGGAAGCGACCTCCTTTGCGACAACACCCTAACAAAAGACTGGTACCGGTTCATAAGTTATGTCGGCGGTGAGATCCCTACAACCTGTGTGGAGCCGTACCACTGTGGAACCCAGGTTCCTATATGGATGAACGGAACCCTACCGACAGACAGTACTGTAGTCAACAGAACGGTTTGTCCTAACTACGGTGTACCGGGGAACTGTTGTCCTTTCCCGTGGAACATCCAGGTCAAACGGTGTGTGGATACACAAGGGGTTTTCTACGTGTACGAGTTGGTGCCAACGACTAGCTGTTCTCAGGCCTACTGTGCAGGTAAGATCGGGTGATCATATGTTTGTGATACTATTGTCTTTTCTTCTTTTGATCTATCACTACCCTGGACTCTGATGCTGTTACATAACACAACAGATCCAAAAGAAGGATAATTTTCTAAATACCTTTTATTGCTCATAACACCTTCATAAGAAGACTAAGTGTTGAAATACTAAATGCTACAAATATACAGGCAGGTCATTAATGGAATAACATGCGTTCACCTCAGGAACACTTCGACTTTGCCCAGATGGCGAGATATACGACCAAAGTAATGGCGATTGCCGAGGTGAGAACTAATTAATAACCGTTACAATCAACATAGAAACATGAAAAGTACACTAGAAGTTGTGTTGATAATAATTTTAGAGACTAAGTTGCAATCTTCGGTGCCATGTCCCCCGACCCATCGATCTGGCGCGCGCTCGTGATCTCACAGTCGGATCATAAGGGCCTGTAGCAATAGCGAGTCATCTTCTCTGGGAATTTGTACTCTTCCGCTGCTAAATTAGGCGGTGTATATATTTGCCAGAAGTAGACATTATTGTTATGGACTCGTTGAAATGATATCGGCAAAAAAATTGTAAATTTTAGATAGATTTCAATAATTTCTGACGTGACGTTAACGCCCATTGCAGTGAGAGAAGCATCGTGCATGTTTATACACCGCGTGCTTATATGTTCCTTATTTTTCTCATTTTCTCTCAGTTCCTGATTTCACTCTGCAAAATTTATATTGCGCCACAAACTCCACAATAACGTTATAACATAGTTCACGTGATAACTTAGGAAGAATTTTTGGGCGGCCATTTTGACGATTTTTTTTAAATACAACGACGAGCTTGAGTTAAGGTGCGGGAGGGGCCCTGTTTTCTATTTTTCTTTACATCATTTTGCGCGCGGCAATGTTTTAGACTTCTGATGAAATCCTTCTTTGAGATAAAGTTATCAGCATGAGAACTGAAGAATTTCAAGTCGATATTTTCATGTTTTTGTGTTTTTTCTGGTGGAAATCTACAACATGGCCGCGCAAATCGATGTAAAGAAATTCTGCCGTGACGGGAAACGCAAGACCCCTCACCTTCCTCATGTTCATTCGACAAGCCGATGTTTCCTCGATGAAATCACGGCCACTACTAATACAATTGTTATATTTCTACCTACATTGACCCCAGTCAGATATTTTTCTAGGACAATTTACCGGCGTGAGGTAAAATAAGGAAAATATGCACACGCGGTATAAACACACAAGGTGCTTTCTCTTACAAAACTTCGCGTTTACATCCCGTTAGGAACTGTGGAAAGTTATCTGAAATTTTTGACGGTATGTGAGTCCACATCAATGTTGTCTATTTGGGGTAAGCATATATATCAATGAATTTTGTAGAGAATGAATGCAACTTTCCACCCAAGATGTCATTATAACAAGCCTGCCGCTACAGGCCTCTTCGTACCGTCCGACTGTAAAATCACGCGAGCGCCCCAGATCGCAGTCTCGAGAGACCTGGCACCGGAGATAGGGTCATGATTTCATTGTTTAACAAAAAAATTATATAAACATGGATTTGTCTGTTGGGAGCTTATGTTACATTTAGGTTAGTACAACCTTTTAGAATGTACAATCACGTTGTATGATAGAATGCACAACCTTGCCCTCAGCAGAAGATGAGGTGAACGTGTCGTACTTTGAACCGTGTCCTACTTTCTTTTCTTCAAAAGATAGGTGGAAGATAAGTATGGTAAGTACGGATCATGACAAAAGGTGGGTTTGCGGCGAGCCTTGAACTCTCGTAGAGTGGTAGAGTCAGTGACGTGTTTCGGAAGGCCGTTTCCAACTTTTATCCAGTTTCTAAAGTAAGTCTTACCTTGCGTATCTTATTGCCTCAATGCCTAACCTTCATCGATGCGTCAAAATATGTTTACTTTTCTTTGCTAATAGATTACAGCTTTGTTCCTACCACAGAGACCCGACATCCAGCACCTTGTAACTTTGAAGCGATAGGAACATGCGAATGGCGTCAGATGACAAGTGATGACACCGACTGGGCATCTCAGACAGCCGGCGCGACTGAAGCACCTAACCTTCCTTCGGTTGACAATACGTTAGGGAAAAGTGAGTCAATTTGTCAAGGTATTTGGAGTTCCTTTAAAATCTAAGGTAATTGTATCTCCCTCCAAGTAATCTGCTGTATGTACATCAAAGAAATATTTGTTTAACCCGTAATCTTTGACCAATCAACTGTATCTGTTATTGTGCTATATTTCTTCCTCATACTTTAGTTAATAAACATTCACTCACTCATATACATTCAGGAACTTTGAAATAGGTCATGTTGTTTTCCAATCCCCCCCCCCCAAAAAAAATCAAATCTGTTTTTGCCAAAGAAAAGGGTAACAACCGTTTAAGATAATGCAGCATTAATTTTATGTAAAAATGGACGTTTTTTTAGGTGGAGGACATTTTCTATCAGTCGGCGATGGTGCCAGAATACAGCCATTGGACACAGCCGGAATCATCAGCCCAGTTATCGTGCCGTCCATATCGAGACCATGCAATGTAAGTACAGCAATATAAGCACACAGATAAATTACGAATAATTAGAACCACACATTTTGAGGACAAATTTAAAGTAAAAATGCTCAACGTGATGACGAGTTAATACAAGGCAGAGATATATACACATAGACATGAACACATGAGCGGCGCACATATACGCACACGCAATCAGACCCACACATGCACTCAAATAGAAACGCACACCAACACTTTAACTTTCCTGTAGCTGGCTATTCAACAAAGCTGTGCAAACCATTTTGACAATATCTCCATAGCTGTAAAATGTTTTTGACAGATGACGCTCCACTACTACTTACCACAACAAGATGCAGGGAGCCTTAATTTGTTAACCCGTCTATACAACACGGGAGTAGAAAGAACCGCCTGGCGTTCAAATAAAACAACATCGAGCTGGGAGGAGGCGACTATAACATTTGCGGAACGGGAAGCGTTTGAGGTACGAATAAAATTATGCTATGGATTAAGTTCACCAAACATTTCCGTTTAATAGTTTAGCACATGATTAATTAAAAATACTTGTCTTAATGCAACAATCATCTGTTTGATACATCTCTCTCTTTTGGTGAAAGAATCTAAGGCATTATTGAAAAAAAAACAAGTGTTAATTCTAATAAAGCCCCTATTTACTAAATAACTTTCTCCCCAGCAGTACCTGTACAGCGCACACTAAAATGTCCTTCAGAAAGAAACTCCGAACGTCGTTCGATTACAAATACCTCGGATTTCACTCTAAAAGCACTTGACAACAGACACTCTGTTCATTCTAAACGACCTGTAATGCAATATAAATGTATTATGGCATCCGCATGTAGCAATCACTTAAAATAGCTTTATATAGCCATGTAATATTGCTTGTATCATAAATACTATCAAAGGTAGTACGACTGCTATCCTAGCTAGTAAACACAGATTCGCTCCGTATCTTAAATTATCCGTATCTTGCGATGTCTGTATACCAAGGATAAAAAAAAAACATGTATTGGTAATTGCAATAACCAGATATTGCCCTTAAGAATAGCCTCTGGCTAGTTGGATAGCCCTAGCTGTATTCTTACAGCCAAATAAATCAAATCCACTATATATATTTTAGACGGATCTTATGATAACCAATTAGATTTGTGTGCCCCCTCCCCGATTTTGTTATAAATTGCATATCAATCGCTTTTCTTCTTACATATATTCCATTCAAGGTTATCATACAGGGTGTTATCGGGAATGGAGAAGACGTTGTGCTTGCCATTGATGATATCTCCTTCTCTTGGGACTGTGTACGTGAAGGTATGGCATCAAATGCAATGTTTCTACCATAATCAGTAAAAAAGCAACTAATGTAAAGACATTGTACAAATTGTAAGTAGCACATATTTTCATTACAGTTTGTTTAATCACTACTACAGGGCGTGAAATTACCACAGACATTGTATTTGTCACTTGATTTTTAGTCGACGGAAGTGTCCGCCTAGTTGACGGTACGAGGTTCGACGAAGGCCGTGTGGAGATCTACTACAACCACCGCTGGGGAACCATCTGTAACATCGGCTGGACACAGACTAGCGCTGATGTGGTGTGTGCTCAACTGGGGTACAGGGAGTCTGTATGGACTGATTCTAGGTATGATTGTTGGTAGCTGGTAGCTTCATGTACGAATTTTATTGGTCACAAGGAGGGAGATATGGTGATCAGATTTTAATTTTCGACTTTCTACTTCAACAGGTATCCTGCACCGAACTCAACACCAATCTTACTAGATGATGTCACCTGTGACTCAAGGAACAAATCCAAAATCACTGATTGTCGCACAAAGCCATGGGAAAACTGGAGTCCACTTTGTAACCATGCCAGAGATGTGTCAGTTCGATGTATAGGTGAGTAAAGTCTTGTTTTTGTACGATTTTCTACAAGGTATATGTGCCGCTAAATCTGGCTGTTGGTGATATAAATTGGAGAGGGGAACTGACGCATCCTTTACTAATTTTCTTCAGGTAACTGGCATCAGTGCAGACAAGATGCTTTTGTTTGCACTAACCAGGCATGTCTACCCAGGAGTGCCCAGTGTGACTCTTCTGACGACTGTGGAGATGGGAGTGACGAAAGTAATTGTGGTGAGTAAACAAATACGGCAACCATTGTGTGAATTGTTTTGTTGTGTGTAATATGCGTGCGTGCGTGCGTGCGTGTGTGTATATGTTCGTGTGTGTGTGTCTGTGCGTGTGTGTGTGCCTGGGTGTTTGTGCGTGTGTGTGAGTTTGTGCGCGCGCGCGTGTGTGTGTTCTCTTGAAACTTGATATGTCAAAAAGACTTTTCATGATTATGACCTATTGGTAACTTTAATGGTATCATCATTATGCATCACTTATGTTTCATTTGATCTGACTTAATCAATGTCTTTGTCTTGTTTTGGTGTCTAAATATTCTTCCAACAATTTACTTGCTTTAGCCTGCCACATTTAGTTCAAATATGTTTTATACACGATAAACATCTGGGGACTATAGATGTTTTACTTTTAATATTTAATATTACAAAGAATGTGTTCTTGTAATATTTGAGAGTATGTTTTTGTATAGGTGATCCCAAACCTCCTCCTGCCGGTTTGACATCTGGGGCAATAATTGCCATTGCAGTATCCACGACAATAGTTGTTGTTGGAGTAGTCATTCCAACGGTCCTTATAGTAAAGATCAAAACAACAAAACATCAGAGGTGAGTTGACTACATTTTTTGATAAAAAACGATGTTATTATTGACATTGACATTAGAAGTAGTGCCCACCCTCTTGAAATTGAGTGAGTGCGGTACAAGAAGCTAATAATCTGTGTGTGAAAGAACGTGGAAACAAGTTACGTCAAACGTGGTGGAGGACGAAACACATTTTATGTCAAACTGCTCTTTCTACGATCACGAAAGAAAAGAGCTGTTTGAAGAGTCCACCAAACTCCACCCAATCTTCTTTACATTCACTGACAAAATGAAAACAATTCTCCTTCTAACTTCACAAAACCCACAAACCCACACATAACAGAAAAGGTGGGATCTTTCGTCTTCCACTGTCTTCAAAATAGGAGTCGAAACCAACAACTCAGGATTTAGTGTTAGCTTTTACTAGTTTAAGACTAGAGTAGACATTTGTGATTTTGTGTTTACACTGTTTGAACTAATGTTATCTGTAATCAGCCCATGGACAATGATGTGCAATAAACTTATGTTTTTTTTCTTCTTATATATTGACAAATTGAATTGTAAAATTCCCATGTGAATACAGAACATATTCAAGCATTAAAGTAGTTCATTCATTTTTGTTGCAGAAAGCCATCTCCGGAAACTTAAACTTGATGAGACTGACGGCATCAACACATTATTGTCAGCGTTAATGGGTCTATTCTTGGCATCGTTCTAAATAATGTACCATGCAAACATATATGCTTAATAGACTACGTGCCAAAGTATTATTAGTATATTAGCTCTTTTTCTCTGATTTGTATGCTGTACAATTACATCAGCCATCTAAACACGGTTTTAAAGTACGCTTTTTAGAATGCTTCAAGTGCTTTAGTGTATTTCGTGAAAGACTTGCTGTTACAGTATAATCAATTTTTCTTTAATTCCTATTTCACAAAATAGTATAGGAGACTGCGTTTGCTACATAATTCCACATGGTACGAAAGGAATTTACTTTACAAAAGGACTATGTTATACGGAATAAGAATGTGCTGCAGCTATGGAATAATAATATATTGTAACTATATCAAAGGCGATGTTTATATTACATAGCAATATAGTATTACATGTACAGTGTATGTTTCTTTTAGCTCAATTGTCAATCCATGAATTTTGAATACAGATGTGTCACAATATCTAATGAAATGTCGCAAATGCTATTCTTATATTATCTTTGTTATTGTATATAAAACGAAGAATTCAGTTCCACTATGTAACAATGTTTTGTAGTTAATGCTGTTGCTAATTAAGGCCAATATATAAGTATTACGGCTCACTTTTTGTGACATATCAAGCAAAACCAGTTTCTCTGAGAACGAGTTTCACCAAAAGTCCAAATAGTTTTGTATATAAAGAAGTTACGTTATGAGCCAACCTTTTAAATTACATCCTATCGTTAAGAGGAAGCTCCTTATAAAAATTATTTTAAGTGTTTTGAACAAAGGAGAAAGAAAAAAATAACATCTGCATTAAAAGTGATATAAGGGGTGTTTTTGTCGTACTGGTGTTGGTTTGCAATATGGTGTGCGACTAAAAGTAACTGATCCCTACTATAACCGTAAATTGTTGTAAGTGAACAATAAAATGTGTTGTTCATAGTTCCAAAACATCCAGTTATACAGTACCTACACACTCAAGTCTCGCGTACGTGAGGTGAACTCGTGCCAAGTGGTCGCAGTAAAGGTCCCGTATATCAAGACCTGCTATTGTGATATTTGTTCTAGTGTTAGCGCATAAACATGAAAAGTAAACACTTTCTAGTGGGGCTTCAAGTGTCGCTGTTGATAAAGGTTGCAGCTACCTAGTCAAAAGCGCCACCTTGTGTCAACATCACGAGTACCAGAATACGAGACGCATGGTCAAACAATAAGAGCCGTGGTTAAACAATTAATCAGCAACTACATACTAAATCAAGTATATCGCTTAGCATAACGGCATGGTAACCCCCAGGCAGCTTCGCCAGCTCGCTGCCGATAGGCGGAACTGGAGAGGGCTTGCATTCGCCTGCGCTGCAGCCGAACGATGATGATGATGATGATGAACGGCATGCACGGTGCAAGTCCTGGGTTCGAGTCTACCGACTTTTTGCCCTTTTCTCACTTCACTCGGGTCAATTAAGTACCTTTCTTCGATTAGGGCCGTCTCTCGGATAGGAGATTAAAAGGAAGTCCCGTATTTGGAGAGCCACACCTCGAGCACGTTAAAGATCCCACCGCACTTATCGAAAAGAGTAGGGGTCCTTCCCGGTGTGAGTGGTTCAAATAAATCTGTCTGGATGTCAGCTCGGACTCTTCAGTACAAACATTGTTTGTTACGCCATCATGCGGCGTACCAAGTCTGCCAATAAATACTGACGATAAAGGTCAACATTGGGCCTCCTGTTTGATATTGATAGTTCGGCAGTAATTTCTGGGTGTATCTTTGGACCTGGACGTACTGTGGTCTTTAATGTAAGTTTAAACATTCTATGGGTAAGAAACCCATCTCCTTAATCTGCGTTGCCCAAAGAATATTTAAACTTACGGGAAAGGCGGCGCAAAGGATGACGGTAAATACTCGCGCTAAGGATGGCGGGAACATCTGACGATGCATTTCCGGATAGGCAGTACAGGGCGCACTCAATGTTACAGCGGCAGACAGCGCGCGGCTGCAGGGCTCCTGTTACTCATCAAAAGCTCATTGGCCTACCGCCCATGCATCACTTTGGATCGGTATTCTAGAAGTTTCAAAAAGTACGATATTTAGACATATTACCCCAAATCAAATAAAAGGGGACTAAAACCGTTTATATGAATGTTACATGTAAGATACTTAAGTTAGAAGTAACATAACTTACGTAAGATAATAATGCCATAGGAAAAATGTAAAATATATCCTTGAGAAACCCGTTGCTATGGCAACACAAATATCACAAACTTCATTTATTATTTTTAAATTGTTCCCAACGAATCTTTAGGAAAAACCATTAGGTTTGGTAGTCTTAGCACACGTTGTTATAAGACGATAAAGTTGGCGCTGGAACTTTTAGCCTCCGTTTCTAGTTAAGATAAATCGTGCTACCTACATCCTCTTATGCATACTTAATGGCCATGACAAAACAAGACAATTATAAAACGCCATGGTGTCTCTTTATAAGTCAACAATTCAAATTAGTATTAACATGACTGACTTACCGCTTTGCTCATTTTTGAGTGCCACGTGATGTTGCCAAACATGTTGAATTCGCCCAATATTTTGCATCAAGCTCGATGGTTTTCCTGGTCGGATCCAGTGGTGTCTGTGTGGCCTCGTTCACTTCGGGGTAGTCATCATGGTCGAACAAGAACTTGACCGTAAATCGTGCTCCATCGTCAAAATCCTTGTCGTATTTGACATGTAAACGTGACTTTCCATGTAGTAAAGTCAATGACAGGTGGGTGTAGGACAGGGTTCTGCGTTATTTCTGGAACCTCGTCTATAAGGAAAAAAGGAAACTGATGTTGACATATGTCCCGTAGACTGCCTTTAAATCTCGCACCTGAGAATTTATATGATCATTTTGTTTTGACTAGAAAAGGTTGTTACTTTATTTGCTAAATGCTTATGATTTTATATCAGAAATCCATAACGATGGAACCATCCCCAAAGGAACTACAGTCGAACCTGTCCAAGACGACCACCCGGGGGACCGGAAAAGCGGTCGATTTGGACAGGTGGTCGCTGAGAATATGCCCGATGCAAAGTATAAATGCATATAATAGCAAGCACACTGCACTCACGCAAAGAAGCTAGGTCAAATACAACAAAATAAATTAAATTGTATATTTAACCCCAATCAATATTTGTACACTTACGTTTTAGACAGTAAGGGAATTTTGATGCTGTCAGTTACCATACAAGCCTTTATGCGTCGCTGTGTTCTTGATCGCCGTATCTGAAATAACTACGGTGCACCTTTCGAATTCGATGCCCGGTACTTCCCGATGGCGTACTTACCCACGGGTAACAATAACTGATTGATACCATATGTGTATCCTTGAGTGTGCTCGACTTCCTATTAAAAATTCTGGAATACAGCAACCGAATAACAATTTTTTGCACATAAAAGTTGGGGCTCAGTTAATTGGGCAGGAGGGTAAAAAACTGACATATGCCCATTGAGGTAAGAGAAAAACACAAGAAGAAATGTTACCAAGCAAACAAAATGGGGGTATTTAAATAAAATGCGGCCAGGTTGGTCGCAAAAACGTATTTATTAAATGAGCCTCAGGGTTAAAATCGCTATGTGTTTGAACTTTGTATTTCGTAAATAAAAATGTTTCTCAGAAGTTTTTGAATTTCACATTTTTTGTTAGATACTTGTTCATGAATGTTGATAATTTAGAAAACTCAAATTGCAACTTTCATAAGTCATCTAGGAATGTGAACAATCACCATGTGTCATCGATGCCCCCTAGCGATACGTATCACATTTGCATGTTCCACTCAGCCAACAAATTACCCCCCAAAAAAGGGGTGCATAAGTTAAGTATTTATTACCTCCATTAAATGTCATGGAATAGCCAGTTAAATTTGACACAAGAAAAACTGTTGAAAAATAGGTTTTTCAATTTACAAGTTAGTCGACTCGGCTACTACAAAACATCTGGTAACTTAAATTCTACAAAGGTCGCTGCCATAGTAATTTTTGCTGCGAAATACTTGCCCTTCCACTGCAGTGCGCAGCCGCAGTACCTGACCTCTCATGTATTTAGCGGCGCAAGGATTTGGCTTCACACCTGGAGCGCTCCTTAGTACAGTATACCCAGATGCTAAATCGGGTGGTCTCAACATTACATAATTACCCTATATGCGAGAAGGGACTGTAATGTTTTACATCGCTCACATCGGCTCCGTAATATTCATTAGGTCTAGGCACGTCTGGATCATATATTTTTTCTATTCTAACCACGCGACCAACAGAAGATACCACTTTCGTTTTTGTAACAATCTTTAATTTCTGTATGTGGAGAAAGACAACCTCAAGTCAACCGTTCATACTTACGCCGCATCCTGGAGGTAGTCTACAATGGTCCTTGCTCTGTGTTGACGGGTGTTGTAATGTTGCAGAATGGAATTTGGTCCAATATCGAAGAGGTAGGATATTGAGACTAGACGGAGGATGGTGCCCCTATATCATACCACATAGAGGTTGCCTGGAATTATAACGAGTCTAATTTTCCCATGGCGGTTATACCATCCAACACCATGACGCTGCCTCCACCACCAAACGCTGAAAGTTACTCTGCCTTGTCGGCGTGCGGCTCTCCTTGCTGTCTCATGAACAAAGTGTTGACACAAGATCTCAATATCAGCACCGAACTAAGCGATTTGCATATGCAAATACGTCAGCTAATCACCACGTTCCAAAACTTGGAATTTTTTTTGCACAGGTATTTGTTTTACACAGGATGTCTTTATCTTTTTACTCGAGGACATCAGGACGGGCGGAAGGTCCCTAAGAGTCGTCAGATGTTACTGCTTACACCTATATCTATGTCAGCACATCACTAGACAAAATTCAGCATGGGGCAAAACGTTTATGAACAAAAGAGGCCGTACCCGTGTAAGGCCGGGTGGCGGGGGTGCGGTCGATTTAACAAACAACAAAGTCTTTCATGGGCACGAAAAGAATCATTATGCTACATTGCATATAGCCATACCTTTTTGGGGTACTTGGTCAACCAAGGAGAGAATGTCAATTATCAGTTCAACCCAAGAAAAAGTGGCTAATGTTTTATTCTATGTATTTTATCTACAACACTACGTTTTTTTTCATAGATGTACCTATGTATCGGCTTATCAGTCCGACGTGATCCATTGTCAAATGTAACGCATCGTAAGAAAATGAGATAACCGATAGAATATGTTTTTATGATTAACTTTTATTCTGCAATATATGAGTTGTAGACTACCACATGGTCTCATGTTCGGAATTCCCACTGCTGGTTTAGTTGATGTAGCCGTTGATCCAGCTGGTGTATTTCTTCACCTTGGTGTAGACTCCCGGGTAGTTGGGCTGGGCACAGCCGTACCCCCAGCTCACCACGCCGTACACCGTACCGGACCTCGTCACGGGGCCGCCACTGTCTCCCTACACACAGACATCAGCAACAAACTCTTTTCATTCCTCAATGTCTGATAAGGAATATACACAGCTAAGAAGCGGCTAACAACGTTAATTCACATTTCGCTCTTGTTGTACATGTATGACCGATCTTCTTTCAACCTTACCCACCCAAGGCCGCCAGTTAGTTGTGAGATCATCTGTAGTTAACATTTTACAAAATAATGTCATCTGCGCCAGTCGTCTTTCAATTTCAGTGGAAAGTCATGTTCTACTTGGATACAGACAAAATAATTACTCGGGGGTTGGAAATCATATCTCCAACCAGATCGTGCTGACTTTTGTCGGGAGCACGTGGGAATTCGTGATAGTATGTGACAGTGGCTCAACTCACGGCATGTTTTAAGACAGACAAAATCTTAAATCTTTATCTCCATCCACTAGCTGACGATACTTGCCCTAGGGTTGCAAATGGAAGGCATCAAAAGTGCAATATTTTCCTACCATAGAGCGGACTTACCTGGCAGGAGTCCTTGCCGCCGTCCATGTAGCCGGCACAAAACATGTTGGTGGTTACTGCGCCGTCGTAAGAGTTAGCGCCGTTACAGGTGGCGCGGGAGATGACTGGCACTCGGACCTTTTGCAGCTTGTCCGGGTAGTTAGCTGGAGGTTACATCAGAAAAGGACCTTTGACTTGAAATGTCACACATTTGTACCTACAACAGAGCAAACGCACCTGATATTGTTCACTCACATCAGTCCATAACCTTATAAGACCCTGGTACTTTCTTCCGCTGGCACGTTCATAGCCTTACAAGACACTGGTACTCACATCTACTGGCACGTCCAAAGCCTTATAAGACACTGGTACTTACGTCCGCTAGTTTATCCATAACCATAACCTTATCAGACACTGGTACTTACATCCGCTCGTACAGCCATAACCTTATAAGACATTGGTACTTACATCCGCTCGTACGTCCATAACCTTATCAGACACTGGTACTTACATCCGCATCCGCATAACCTTATAAGACACTGGTACTTGTCCGCTCGTACGTCCATAACCTTATAAGACACTGGTACTTACATCCGCTCGTACGTCCATAACCTTATCAGACACTGGTACTTACATCCGCATCCGCATAACCTTATAAGACACTGGTACTTGTCCGCTCGTACGTCCATAACCTTATAAGACACTGGTACTTACATCCGCTCGTACGTCCATAACCTTATCAGACACTGGTACTTACATCCGCTCGTACATCCATAACCTTATCAGACACTGGTACTTACATCCGCTCGTACATCCATAACCTTATCAGACACTGGTACTTACATCCGCTAGTTTATCCATAACCTTATCAGACACTGGTACTTACATCCGCTCGTACGTCCATAGCCTTATCAGACACTGGTACTTACATCCGCTCGTACGTCCATAACCTTATCAGACACTGGTACTTACATCCGCTCGTACGTCCATAGCCTTATAAGACACTGGTACTTATATCCGCTCGTACATCCATAACCTTATCAGACACTGGTACTTACATCCGCTCTTACGTCCATAAACATATCAGACACTGGTACTTACATCCGCTCGTACGTCCATAACCTTATCAGACACTGGTACTTACATCCGCTCGTACGTCCATAACCTTATCAGACACTGGTACTTACATCCGCTCGTACATCCATAACCTTATCAGACACTGGTACTTACATCCGCTCGTACATCCATAACCTTATCAGACACTGGTACTTACATCCGCTCGTACGTCCATAGCCTTATAAGACACTGGTACTTACATCCGCTCGTACATCCATAACCTTAAAAGACACTGGTACTTACATCCGCTCGTACGTCCATAGCCTTATAAGACACTGGTACTTACATCCGCTCGTACATCCATAACCTTATCAGACACTAGTACTTACATCCGCTCGTACGTCCATCATTAGTAGACACTGGTACTTACATCCAGTGTTCCCCCAGCCCGAGACGATGACATTGGTCCCGGTGGAAACCATGGATTCAGGCAGAGACGCTGGACTGACCCAAGAGTTGATCGTGACGGGAGAGCTGAGCTTGATGAGCATGATGTCGTTATCCAGGGTGTTGTCGTTGTAGTCTAGACAAGGAGACCGGCGGTGAACAAAGATCTCGTGTTGGTGCAGAGTTTAGCTCATGTTCGAGCACTAATTTGAGCGGTTTTCAGCGCATAAAACCTTGTTATGTCGATAAATAAAGAGACCAATGCTTTATTCTCATTGACGTTTCGGTTAGTAATACCTTGTTCAGGGCAATTCTAACTGGTTCACATTGTACTGCAGGACAGGTGTCGCTGCTCACAGTTCAGATGCGGTCACAAAATGTAAAGTGTTTACATATGTACAGTCAGCTTTATGCCAAATATTAACAACGCGGTCCCAAACGCAAAGGAGTGTAAAAAATCCATACAAGATTTTCTCAAAACGTCGGTGAGAATAAAGCATTGGTTGTGTAAGAATAGTCTCTTTATTCAGTGACCTACCAACCTGATGAAACTATTCACGGATGCTCGTTGTATTGAGTTTTTAAGTGATAACGTTACTTGGTAGTCTGTTGCATTTACTGCGCTCTGCAAATGTATTTTATCATCGTGTTCAGAAACCTCCCCCCCCCCCCCCCAAATTTACTACTGGTAAAACATGGCGGCTGGGAATCTACGGCTGCCAAGAGAATATTATACTGAAGAGCGTGATGGGAAAATGATGTAAGCTTGTATTGTTAACCCAAGAACACGTGCGTCGCCAAGAACCCATGATGTAAGTATGTGCAAGGAGGTTATAACCTCCTTGGTATGTGGAATAGATGCTTACTTGGATGTGGTATGATCCGTTCTACGCTACGCGACTGTTCGTGCCCATCGTTTCTGCTCAAGTCGTGCTCTCCGGCAACCACAGTCATGCCACTGTGAATAGTACAGCAATATGGACAGTCAACACGTCTTATCATATGGATATCGTTACATAATCCTCTTTATCATGTAGTTAAATATTCCACTGTGTGCAGCTGGCGCAACTGCTTCAATACTGTGGTAATGTTTTTCATTGTAATCATGAGGTTTAAATGGCACCGTACTATTCAGTCTAAGATATACCAAAACTCTGTAGATCTTACGACTTTCAAAGGTAAATTAATTATTGTACAGTAATTGCTATCAAAAAGACTAAGCGTTTGACTTTCTGAACATCAACCGTACTGTAAGAATGACTTCCCTTAGTTCGTACAAAATGTAATACAGAAGAAGGAAAGTGATAAAATCTACAGTACCTGACTAGGCAGTGAGCGGCGCTGAGAACCCATTGACTGTTGAGGAGCGTGCCGCCACAGAAATGGCTGCCGGACCGCTGTAGAGACACCTGCCACGGGACGCTACCCGGGGTCGGCTCGAACCCGCCAATAATCCGGTCTTCATATCCCTCCGCCGCTGGACAAGAATACGTTTTGTCAGGTGTTCGTGCAATAGATCTTTAAGGTTTTATACTTGTCACAAACTGTTTCCTTGCCATCTTCCTTCGCATCCACATTTTTGTACGACTAGCTTTTGTGCCAATTTCTTCATAAAGCCCATACAGAAATCACCCAAGCAACTTGATATGATTTTGGAACAGTCAGTTTTGTTGCACTTTGACCATTTTCAAAATCATTCAGCAATTGCTATTTGACGTAACTTATATCTAGATGTCTGAACTTCAATGACGTCTTGACAAAGGCTGGTTCGTTTAAATTTGTTTAAAGGATTGCCAGTCTGAACAGAGGTCATTTCATTTGAACTTTCTAATCAGTAATTTCCTTTTCAGCTGCGTTTTCGAAATGGTACTAGTAATTGTAATGTATTCCTTGTAATCTAAGAGTAACCAAGCGTAAATTGCGTACGGTGGCTGTGCTACTGGTCACCATATGGTGTGCTAGAACACTTTTTAAAATCTCGCTAATTGTCGTCACACAGCAGCAAAAAACCTCCCTGACGAGTTTGACAGCTGCAAAGTACATTTTTAGCAAAAATGCGTCTCTAGGTCATTGCTCCATTTTAAGAGATTGGCTGATTTAAGCAAAGTCACCGAGTCCCGTACGTATAATGCGGTAGGGTAGATGTTTACGCGAAACATCCGCTCCTAATCCTTGGCAATTTTTAGTGTCCTTCGGCCGATCAACGAATTCGGGCCAAGATTGTCGGCATTGTAAGAAGATGATACCTACCAGCGTAAGAGACAAGAGCAAGAAGGGCGAAGAAGTGCATGATGAGTTTCAGTCGGCTGTCACAGCTCGGGCGTGAACCATCTACTCCAGGTACAGACTGGTGGTACAGGCACATCTAAGATGTATATATACGTTCAGCAGCCGTCAGATAACGTAAGGTAAGTAAATAGGATGTTTGAACAGATGGGGACTTTTCACAGTAATCGCCTACTTCCTTCCACAGCAAACTCCATACTTGTTTTAGTAGATAAATAACATACATGTACACACATTCGCTCTCATATTGTATTTTCTCTATAGTTCATATGGTGAAGAAAATGTACACCATTTTCTTGTCTGTGTTTACTTTTCATTATCTATCAAGTACCAAAATTAGCCATTCCGTAACAGTACAGTGAGTGGTGCAATGTACGACTCATGTACGCCTATTCCACGAATGCATTTACGTTCGCACGACAATCGTGCAGGTAACCCGGTCCCGACACTTTTCTGGCCCTTTAACAGAGAATGGGCGTAAACACAGAGCGTCAAAATAGGTCCATTTCAATACCGTTACTGTCTTTCACGTCACACTTTCACATTTAAAAATTAACGTATGATGTAATTGTATAAAAAGATATTTTATACGCATTGATAATTGCGAAATGTCGATGGTGCCACCGGTTCTAGTTCAAAGTTCAAGAATCATTAGATTTTTAAAAAGCATCATTTAAAAAAAATAATAAATCGAACGTAGTCCCTAAAATTAGGGTAATTTGTCCAATCAACGACCCGTATTTCGAAGCTCTTTTGTTAGATAATAATAGGTGTCAGAGGGTATGGCGACAAACCGGTATTTCTGTCACACAAAGCAGGCTACTGACTGAAAGACGCAACACTTACATTCAGGCAGGAGGGAAGCACAACAAAATTGCCAGAATTCGTACGAAAATGCGGTGTACGATTTGTTACTGGTGAGGTATTTCAATTGTTTTTGGTAAACGTTCCTTTTTGTGGCTTGGTTATATATACGAATTGGCGCATACGCATTTTGTTGATACACTGCATGAGGTAATATTTCATCAGTGTGGATATGACCATGTCGTCGATATTTTTATCCTAACTATTATCATAGACCAGCGTTTTAGTATTTTGCTGAGACATTTATTTGCCACTGCTATTTTGCAAGTATCATTAGATCTTTAAGAAAAATCAAGCTTCAAAATCGATGCAATATGGCTGTTGTTGTAACTCATAGCATGACCTACTTTTGAAGGAGCCATACATAAACAACGCATCTTGTGAAAGGAGTGAATCTTAAATTTACGTCCAAAACCTAGATTGGACAGCAGATACTTGCAGGCGAATTCATCTTAACATAGATAATTCTTAAGCGTACATACTAGAATATATTAAAGCAAAAATGTATCACACAATTGACACAATATTCTGAGGGAAAGTATCTAGGTCAACAAATACAATTTATTTTACAAAAATATCGTTTGGCCATTAAAGATTTCAAATACTAACTCTGATTTGCAATATTTGTGCTTACTAATACTGTAAATGCAGAAACTTTCGCGGTGGTGTAATGTTCGCGGTTTTTGCCTTGGCCACTTCACCGCGAAATTAAAACCACCGCGAACAGTTTGCCATGGCGGTAAGGTAATACAGTGCATTGTGCTACAATGAACTTAAGACCACCACGAAAAGCCCTTTTCCCGCTACCTCGAAATCAAATCCCCGCGAACTTAAATGCATTTACAGTAGTTGAATTTAGTTATCTATCATGTATTTTTCTAAATTTTCTTAATGGTGTTGTGTTAATCAGTAATCATAGTTATATCAAGGTAGTGTTTCTTTGAATATTTCAGTATAATACGACTGTAGATATGACCATCTTCAACCTTTTATCTACCATGCTGCTAAGTTTGGTCGTTATGGCAACTGCGGGTGAGTTATTTTACTTTGATGTGTGGATGTAAATATTTTGAGGTCAAGTTTAGTTTGGAAGCGTTGGGAACTAAACAAAATGTTAGAAAGAGGACCAAATATTGACTTATATTTTTTCTGTCTTCGTTTGCTATTCTTGTCAAATGACTTAACGTTACAGCAAATGGCTTGTTAGTGATAAAATCTGAATCGTGACGTTAGTAAATGGTGAAATGTATTTTTTTGCAGTTTTATCTCCTTATTAATTGCCATTAGGCGGTTTTTACCTTTAAAACACGTCTAAGACGTACGTGTAACCAACAAGTCTTTTTTTCCCAAAGGGCCTTGCGACGAGTACTCAGAGTTGAGCGACTCCTGGCGGAGTGTGAAGAATTACACACCACCTCTGTTCTGTGACAGAGGACTAACCGCCGGCTGGTACCGTTTCACCGGGCCGGCAGGGGACCGGATACCGACGGTGAACCCGGGATCTCTCATCCGCTGCGGCACCACTGCACCGGTCTGGATGAACGGTCCGCACCCATCTATCGCTGACGGGGTGGTGACTCGTCAGGCCTGCACATTCTGGACATTCTGGAACGCAGTGGAGCCCTGTTACAACTCTTGGAATATTCAAGTCCTGGCTTGTCCCGGTGGTTTCTACGTTTACTACCTCACACCAACTCCGTATTGTTCTTATGCCTACTGTGTTGGTAAGAGACTTTTCAAAATGTTAACATTTGAAAGATACACGTTTTGAACAAAATGGCCGTTATTTTAATAATTATTTCATGATGTTGTTACCTTCTCTGCATTTATATTCTTAATAATTCCTATATTGTAGTACATTTCCCATCTATAAACAAGCTTTAACTATGTACAAACATACAAATGCATACATAGAGATTACAGATCGACAGAAATGTACATAGTCATCTCCTAAAACATACAGATTACAACAAGAAACATGGACTTAATTTGCAAATAAATGTTGAGCACCTTTTGTAAAGTTTTGTTTTGATGTTTAATGGTGGTGGTGGTGGTGGGGGGGGGGGATCCATTAAATCTAATATCCTTTACTAGATCAAATTCTAAAACTAATAAAGAAGCATTTAGCTTATGGTAAAATGTGTGATAAATATCAGTAAATAATGACTTGATTATTAATCAATATATGTTGGTCTGTTTCCCATAACTGTATATGACAGATTCATAGATAAGTAAAGTCCATTTTCATTTTCTCGATAAGAAATTTCACGATGCCAAGAGACAAAATTGAATTGACTGCATGTGACACGTCTATAGATTACATAAATAACCATGCCTATGTGACACTTTTTACATGTGTATAGAGAACGTACATAACACAGCTGATGTGACTGCGACGATGCCAACTGTCATCAGCAACAGGTAACTAGTGTTTGTGCATGTTTGTGCACTTTTCTGGAATTACATTACAACAGTAACTACAGTATCTACTACAGTAACTTTAACAGTGAACATTTTTTTTAAATATGAACATTAGACTAGGAATGTGTAATGGTTTGGTTCACCGGTACAAAACCGTTTTTCTTGCTGTATCTTTTCGACCAAATCGGACCTAAATGAAATCAGTAGACCGGGTTTTGGACCGAGTAGAAAATGACCAATTATACCGGCAGGGGTTTACATGTTATGTCGCTTACCGGTTCAAGAATATAAAAGAGCAAAGCTAGAATAGAATAGTTCATAGTCAGTTCTACCAGGATTCTACAGTCAAACTTAGACTACTTACGGGAATAGTAGAGACTATGTTAATAGATGCAGCACAGCACCATTATAAAACATGTTACAGTATTTGCTGGTATGTGTCCGTTAATATGTGTTTAGATGATTTAATACATCATGCAAATGTTTGTTATAATATGCGTGTGGCTATTATATCGATTAATAAATCAATGTATTTTCTTTTAAATTTGTCATGAATTGTCTAACTCACACACTATCGCATCCAGCATCATTATGTTTCGTTCTTGTTTTTGTTTTCAGAAGAGGATGATTATCATTTGCAGATGAAGAGATATGCATGGAGTTAAGTACGGCTATCTGAGAACTTGTTTCCCGAAGATGATAGAAGCGCCTTAGTGATAACTTCAAACGAAATAAAGTAAAATACTTTGTACATGCTATACACATGGCATAAGCTGAATTTATGTATTTCAGAATCGTTTAACTATGATAAGCTAATTATGCTACTTGTATTATGCTTTGTATTTTACCATAGATTAGCATCACATATTATAGTATAGTACTCCTTCCACTAAAACAATGATTACAGGAGGTCACATTTTAGAGTTAGGGTATTTTGCTATTTCACATCTTCTGTGATCATACATAATCTTAGAAGTAACCAATAGAAGCACATCAGTTACTGAATGTGTTGAAAACAGCTGGGCTATCATATTGTTAACCTCTCTCTTCAACATCTTTCCAAATACCAATTAGTGTAATTTACTTACTCATAGATTACATAAAGGATTTATATGAGAGATTTCAACGTCTCTATTTGCATAGCGCCAATATGTATTGTTACGGAATGATCAAGAATGAACTCATACCCAATGATCTGCTGACTTCCATAAAAAGTTTCATCAGCTGCGCTGGTTGGTACGTTACTGATTAAAGAGACTCTTCACATTTATCTTTTTACTATGACATTCTACATGAAATATTACCGACGTCTACGTATTTTTAGTATTTTACCAAGATTGACTATCATTTGGCAATTCACATATTGTCTTATCAAAACAATAAACTAATATCCATCGGGAACCTCAGTACTTGTGTGTGGTAAACTGTCCCTACTTTAGGCAATATGCATATGTCTACACGTCGGACTAGTACGCGTCTTCGGGTGAGACGTGAGTGAGTGAGTGAGTGAGTGAGTGAGTGAGTGAGTGAGTGAGTGAGTGAGTGATAAATTCCACAAACCAGATATCGTCTGGTATTGTAACATGCTGATACTGTGTGTATACATCCATGATGCAAAGCAAATATGAGATATCGCCCGATTACGAAAACGAAAATTGTCAATCTGTTCATAAATAATACTATAATGTCTGATATCTCAATTTAATTCTTAACTAAAAGAACTGGCTCATTTGCAGATGACGTTCGTGTCCGATGACAAAAAAAATTGGTTTGTTCAAATCCTCCACATCCAGAACACGGTCCGATCTACATCCTGATATTCAGTTTGTTTATCTAGACTATATATCCGTGTTCTGATATCATAGAGCGCATCCTCCTGCTCGGACCGTGTCCCAAATATCCTGGTCGTGGACTAGCCCGTTTCTGGGATTGGGTCGCAATCCAGATACAGCAAGGCCTGTTAAACCCTGCTTGCTTTAGTGTATTAAAACATCTACAGACATCACATTCACTCTACAAGGTAATAAAGGAAACAGTAACATTTTGACATTTTAAAGAGTTCTTTATTTCGTACTTTCTTGATATATGTTGCTATCTTGAGTGAATGAGCATATGCTGCATCGTACTTTACTAATATTCCGCACCAAACTTTTCTTATTGGCTAAATAAACTAGTGTTCATCAGGAAAGTTGAATAAAACTGAAGTAACAGCTTCATTTTTCCGTCGTTTTGTTGAAATTTCCCGTCTGAAGTTAAGCAGATGGGAGGTTGCCTGCAGAAAAAATATCAGCAGTCATTAACATGTGTACCGCATTTCTACATTTATTCTTAATATTGCAATTACTCTCGAGTATTAGAACAAAAAAAGAAAATATTGAAAGCCACGATAACATCAGTTAACGGAAAGTAGTTATCACGTTCGTACTATAATTATAATTGTGAATTGATCTCATTTTTTTGTAAAATTTGGTCCCGTCCATTCTATATAACACTTGTTGAATTATTCGCTATATAAAACAGAGTGACATACATTTTCTACATTTCGCATAATATTTTTGGGTCCTTTAGAGTGAATCTTTTGCGATTTCTCACCATCGCACTTGGTGACGAGATGAGACCAGATGACGTTCTCCTGGGAGTAACAGTACACCCCGAGGCGGCCTCCGCGGAGAGAGGCGTCCTGAACGTCACCTGAGTCCACCACAAGGCGGCTGCCTTCGTACAGGTGGAACCTAGAGGGACAAATATAGTGGGATCAGAATTTAAAACGTTACCCGAGTCCACCACAAGGCGGCTTCCTTCGTACAGGTGAAACCTGGAGGGACAGAGATAGAGGGATCAGACTTTAGAGCGTCACCTGAGTCCACCACAAGGCGGCTGCCTTCGTACAGGTGGAACCTGGTGGGACAGAGATAGAGGGATCAGACTTTAGAACGTCACCTGACTCCACAGCAAGTCGGCTGCCTTCGTACAGGTGGAACCTGGAGTGACAGAGACAGGACCAGACTTTAGAACGTCACCTGAGTCCACCACAAGGTGACTGCCTTTGTACAGGTGGAACATGGTGGGACAGAGATAGAAGGATCAGACTTTAGAACGTCACCTGAGTCCACCACAAGGTGACTGTCTTCGTACAGGTGGAACCTGGTGGGACAGAGATAGAAGGATAAGACTTTAGAACGTCACCTGAGTCCACTACGAGGCGGCTGCCTTCGTACAGGTGGAACATGGAGGGACAGAGATAGAAGGATCAAACTTTAGAACGTCACCTGAGTCCACCACAAGGTGACTGCCTTCATACAGGTGGAACCTGGTGGGACAGAGATAGAAGGATCAGACTTTAGAACGTCACCTGAGTCCACCACAAGAGGACTGCCTTCATACAGGTGGAACATGGAGGGACAGAGATAGAGGGATCAGACTTAAGAACGTCACCTGAGTCCACCACAAGAGGACTGCCTTCGTACAGGTGGAACCCGGAGGGACAGAGACAGGATTAGACTTTAGAACGTCACCTGAGTCCACCACAAGGTGACTGCCTTCATACAGGTGGAACCTGGAGGGACAGAGATAGAGGGATCAGACTTTAGAACGGCACCTGAGTCCACCACAAGGTGGCTGCCTTCGTACTGGTGGAACCTGGAGGGACAAAGACAGGGGGCTCATACTTTAGAACCTCTGCTTAAAGAGTACTAGTTACATGTAGCCTGAAGTCAAACCTTGTCAGCTATTGGCCCCCAACCGAAGGTCACTATCATGCAATAAAAAAACAAGGCTGAACTCCTTGCTACATGTACTACAGGTTACCTGATGAGTCCGATGTCCACCCGGTGCTTCAGCTCCCAGCGGTAGGCGGTGTTGTTGCTCCACCCCACTTTGTTAGGATCCTCCCACAGCAGCTTTGTCTGTAGGAAACATGAAGAAATCTCTTGACAGCAATTCATGTTTACTAATCCGACTGCAATAAAAACGTACAGTGATGTATTGAGGTTTGTCGCTAGTGCCATTATTTCGTAGGATCTGGAAAAAAACAGCTATGTTTGCATCCACATCTGTGTTGGTCAAGCATTATCGCTCTTCAGTAAACCACTTACACTTTCATTTCGCATAGGTTGTATAAATTCTTACTTAGCTAGGCCACACCAATTTTATCGCTTCTCGGAATCGGTTGTCCCAATAAGAATGGCCACACCTCCCATTCACAAATTCCCACTTTCTCCATTCTTCACACCAAATTCTCCATTCTTCTAAGTAAAGAGTCTTAGATTCAATTGAGTTCGTGCTCACTTTGGTCTAATAAGTCCAAACAAGGTTTCTATTGACCAATGTTTTACCAAAAAAGATGTTTTTGTCTTCCAAAAAAATTCACCAGATGTAGTCCCTAGTTTGCGAATTGTTTTTTTACAGGCGGCATACATTATGTACTACCGGCCACCTAAACATACTTTAAACGTAAATTGTCACTTAAAAGAAAAAAATGCAAAGCTGTCAGTAATATGGTTTTTTTTCAGCTATGTGCAGTTTAAAGTAAAGACAGCTCAATACCTGTCCCGGGACCTCCAGACCCTTCCATAGAGCCATCGACAGGTTTTGACTGGGTCCGGTCGTTGACTCCACCAGCTAGTTTGAAACAGACGGTTCGAAAAATTAGTTATGGAAACGAGCTGGTTCATCTGTTATATTGTGATAACGCACAACAATACGTATGGTGTTCGTTCTAATGCTCGGCCTGAAGCGACCGCCAAAGGTGATAATGATTAGTGGATAAAACCAATGCTGAAAGATAAAACCATTGCTAACCCACATTTGTTCTTTTGCCTCAATGTCTCTGTGACGATCTGTACATTTATTCATTTGGACATGTATCTCTGGTATTTTTACATTCTTCATATCACTCTAAAAAAGCTGGAATGCTGTTGTAGATACACGTTTCTACTCGAAGTTGAATCCAATACATGTCCACGATCGATAACGGATAGAATACATCTTTGTCATAGAAAACAAAACTATACCTTCAGCTGCACCCCTGCCTGTCCTCCCTGGCTGTCCCCTGCCTGTTTCCAGGACACCAGGTAGAAGCGGAAGTTGCTCTGATAGCTGAAGACGAACCCCACAAAGTCGTCATCAGCCTGGGTGTTCACAAAGAAAGTTCCGCTGTAGGCCATGTTGCCGAAGTAGTCTGGACCTGTGGAAGTATGGAATTTCTTTTGTTGTACAAAACACTTTCTACCTGATGCTATAATAAAATTATATTTTCTAAACCACATTATCAATAAAAATTACATTTGTTTTATATTGGGATCAAAAATTCAAGTCTTTAACACTCGAATCCTATATAATACTTACCGAGCACAACACCTGGGTCACTGTTCACTTTCTGAACTATCTCTGCTCCCTGTAACACACATGAAATAACTTGAAACCAACACCTAGATACCATATCAAATCGATTGAACACCTTGTACCACTAGTGCCTTATGAACGAAACTAAGAGAAATTACATTTGTAGAGCTTATGCAAAACCAGTTTGTGCCTGTAGAACTACATATTAAAAACTTTGAAGTATCAATTGAGTTCTGCGCGTTTAAGTCGTGTATATCATTATGAAAGATCTGATTTATGTGTATTTGATATCTATATAGAAACAAAGTACAGTCAAACGTGTATTAGCGGCCACCTCTGCATAGCAGCCACCTGGCCATAGTGGCCCATTTTTTGTCGGTCCCTTGGATTCGTGATGAATAAGAAATAGGCTTAGCGGCCACCTGTCCAATGCGGCCACGGCCACACGATTTCCGGTCCCATTGATACAGAAACACTGCCTATTGCAACCGTACTGCAGCCGTATGTCAATCCTACACCGAGTTTAAAATTGTAGTTTGCGAGGATTTGGAGTTCCTTACAGGGCCATTTAGGCGGTAGCAGAAGGTTGCATGCCTTGAGCATTAAAGTGCAAGTCTTTGTTGGTAAATTTACTGATCGAGACAATGTTACTTGGTGAGAAAAATTAGTGGGAACTGAAATCATGTGTAGCTTGCTCATGGTCAATTGATCAACATTTTCTCTATAGTGGCCATCTGTCTATAGTGGCCATATTTCTCCAGTCCCTTGAGTGGCCGCTATAGACAGGTTTGACTGTAATTATGTTTCAAACAACGGTGCCTAAAGTCTAAAACCATTACGGCCTATTCGTTGTATTTGTTTTCGGATGTTAAACTCCTCCCCTTGTACTGTTACTTCTGTTTGCTGTTGTCTTTAGAACGCAAAGCTGAATGAGATGTTCAAGTCTTGAACCACATTTTGGTTGTTTCTACCCTTCGTATTCATACCCCGTTGAAGATCTCCCACACCGGCGGGTTGTTGTTGCTGCCGGCCAGGTTCACGATTTGGTAGTTCCTAAAGTCCGTGCGGGCGATGACCTCGCTCTCGGGACACACGTCATCAGCATCAGGGACTCCGTCCATGTCATAATCATCGCTACAGACATCGCCTACTCCATCTCCTGAAACGAAATGATGCTTTTCTTGAAATACTGTATTGTACTTTACTCATAGAAAATAACTGTTGTGAATAACACGCTGCACACACCCATGATAATATATAACCGTAGCAGTCTTCTTACCGTCAAAGTCTGCATTGTCCGGGTTGGGAATTAAGCGACAGTTGTCGACGTCATCCAATATCGTATCGTTGTCGTCATCGTTGTCACAGTGGTCCCCTGAAAGATATACACCATGTGCCAGTTAAGATCATACCAGATTGGTACAAAAGTGGATGCTGTGGACAAGATACCATCATTTGTAACAAGGTACAAAAAAATCGAATGCAATTTCATCCATATCCACTTACATATTTTGTGCCTCCCCAACCAATCAATTCACATTATAAGATACATTCTGTATTCTTTCCCTATTTTGTTGTATTTGTTTATAGTTGGCCATACAAAAGTAACTTTACTTTTTGTCGTGTCTATAAAGCTTATGTTATGTGTTTTGGTATAATTCTTAAGATTGTTCATAAATACACCAAATTGCTCTTTCATAAATGTGCTTAGCTTTAACTATAAGTTTATACCTGTTCCATCCTTGTCGGTATCCAGCTGTTGACTGTTAGGGATGTCAGGACAGTTATCTAAGGAGTTCGGAACCCCGTCTGAATCGCTGTTAAAAAAAGGAAATGAAAATGAACAAAATGCATGTTAAAAGAAAAAAAAATTAACCGACAATTTAATCTTTTCATGAATATTTAGTTTGAACAAATCATAGACTTACCTGTCAACATTGTCTGAGCAAGCATCGCCAAAAGAGTTTAGGTCCAGGTCCATCTGAAAACAAATGCAACAGCAATTACGTAAATGCAACAGCTTGATAAAACTACATGATAGATTCCTACAGATGTTCGTATTGTGTAAATGTGGTAGAAGCAATACTAATAGCTTTCGACAACTTTCCATTACTATTATCGCTGTCAAAGTCAAAGTTCCTTCCCGCGCCTGATGGCGTATAGGGCGGCACCCATCTCCGTTTCAGTAGCCCTGGGCCACACAACTTGGCGCAATCACTACAGCAGGAGGCTAGTCCAGTGGTGTGTGTTCAACTTCCATACTCTTTCCCGAATGCTGAGTGCTAAGCAAAGAAAGCAGCATGTACCATTTTAAAGTATTTGGTATGACTCGGCCGGGGATAGAACTCACAACCTACCGAATGCAAGGCGAACACTCTACCCACTCGGCCATTGCACCGGTTTTTACCGCTATACTCTTATCATTAACTTGAAACAAAAATATCTCTAACTTACTTGATCCACGTTTGCGACAGTTGGGCAGTTGTCACAAACATCTCCGATCCCGTCTCCGTCAGAATCCTCCTGTTGGACATTGGCCATGAATGGGCAGTTGTCTTTGTCATCCATAAGCCCTGAGATACATAAAGATACATTTATGATTACCTTTATGAATAGAGAGAGTGACTATTTCAAGTACAATCAAACCTGCCTAAGACGGTCACCCGGGTGAACCGCGCATAAGCGGTCCATTTGGTCAGGTGATCGGTTAATAGAGTATCGACTCACAACATGCCCGATGCATACTTTGAATGGTTTCCGTTGTGTTTTATTGCAAATAGCAAGCATACGCCATCTTTATTTTGAACAAAACATCGTATTGGTAGTCAAAATCCGACGCAAAATGCCGACTTCGGCACAAAATCGCGTTAGTTATCATTGAAAACTGATGACACCACAAGATTTGAAAATGACGCAAATTTTGGCGGTCGCGGTCGCGTTGGCCAGGTGGTCGTTGTGATTACTCTCCAAGCAAAGGTTTGGCTCCGGCTGTTTTTTTTTAAGTTCTTTGGTAGTAATTTTCATCGGGCTTTCTATTTTGTATTTTATCTTGCTGTGTCAAAACCTTTTAACTTCAAGAAAAGTAACAAAATAGAAGCCCGATAAAAACGACTAAAAAAACGTTAAAAAGCAGCCGGATTTGGCAAAAGCAGCCATGACCAGGTAGTGGCTAAGAAGAGGTAGTCGCTTGGACAGGTTTGACTACGCGAAAACATGCTGCCTTTAAGTTCTGTTCTGGTGCATCAACAAGTATGATAGGATCATTGGAATTGAACTTACCGTCACTATCGGCATCACTGTCGCACACATCCCCCACGCCGTCCCTATCAGTGTCCCGTTGGTCAGTGTTGATGTCCATGGGACAGTTGTCACACACGTCACCTACTCCATCTCCGTCACTGTCCGTCTGGTCCACATTCACTGTCAGGGGGCAGTTATCCTGGGAGGGGGGTGGGTTAATGACAACAAAACATTAGTTTCTTCTTTTTAATAAGAGAAATATGGTTTTACAATTGTCGGTACTAACTACGGAATCAAAAGAAAATATCAATCATTGACTATGCTAATTAAAGCCGCCCGACTCGCTGACGTGCACAGAAAATTTTCTATGGTTTTTCAAGAACTGCGACGACCTATTTTGTGCCCGATCTACTTTTGTCCACGGGGGACGCCTATAAATACTGTGTTATGCGACCTTAAAAATATTCTTATTTTTTAAGAAAAAAAGAAAATTAATTAACAGGATCTAGGAGATGGCATCAAGTTCTTTTTAATATACCAATGCACATGAACTTACAATCTTCCTAAATCCTGTGATACATTCACATTAAAAGATATTTGATTTAAAGTGTCATTTACATGGGAAGATTCTTGTAAGCCATTCCTACTTTATCACATATTAAAATGCAATTTACTTGCAACGGTAAAGGTCCAGTTTTGACTAGGGACGGCATAGTGATCCTTACTTGGACATTGAGGAATCCATCGTTGTCCATGTCATCATCGCAAGCGTCTCCCGTCTCATCCCTGTCTGTATCTTCCTGCCCGCTATTAGGGATACCCGGACAGTTATCCTAGATCATTACAAAACATGTTAAATCCAGATCAAAGAAAATAACTAAATCTTCCGAGCACATTTATGATGATATTCATGACCAGAAACAAACATCATCCGTCATTAATTGTGCATAGAATATTTCGTCAACGAAGCCCTAGCGTAAGAATATATGTAGTGAAAAATACAATAATCAAAATTTTGAATTCTTATTAGCTGAATAGGAGGCTATATTCGCTACTGTTTATTGACATATACGCACCTTTCTACACCTCGTGTCGTTACAGGGTAGGGACATATCAGGATAACCGTCTTGTTCACCGTCAAGTCCACATGTAAGTCCATCCTCAGAACCGGTCCAGCCTACATTACACTAGAGTAAACGCATTCAAGTGCAATGTAAAACAGTTTGTCAGTTATGCAAAATCTATAGCATTTTTTTTAATGTTAGTTACATGGATGATATTAAGAACTTAAAAAATATTCTTACCTTACACGTCAGTTGTCCCTTAACGTGAACGCAACTGGAGCACATCTCGTCTTTGCCCAGGCAGACTACACGGTTTTTAAGAAATAAAAGATTATGTTAATGTTGTAACAACAATGCCACCCGCAGATGTTTAGCTATTTTGAACTACAAAAACATGATAAAAACCGAGACATGTGATAGTGCAAAGGGAATGACCTGAAATACATTCGGCCTCCTCCTTTGCTCCAGGAAACACGGACCAGGTGTTGACAGGACAGGGTTTGCAGGCGGTCTGTACCGGCTGGTTCTGGTACTCACCAACAGGGCAGTACTCACACGTGTCTGTGGTCAGGTCGTGGAACGTGCCGGGTGGACAGTCAACTGAAATTGGACAAATCATTTTTTAAAGATTGAGTACAACCTGACAGAGTACAACCTGAGGGGTAAAATCTTTGATAAGCGTAAAACTGCGGCTCAGTATCTATGTAAATTATGGATGGATAGATTGATAAATGAATGATTCAACCAGACGTTAATCATACACAACAAAAATATAAGTATTAAAATCAAATGTGCTCTTTAGCTTTTAGAACAAACACAAATTCCATCCGTGAAAAGGGAGTTAACAGCACATCAAAATCAGCAAAAGTATAACTCACGGCAGTACGCCTCAAAGCTGTCTTGAAATCCTAGTTGTCCGTCGGTACAGCTGAGGTCAAACTCCGCAAACCCAATATCAAACGTATCCACAGTGGCGTGTTGTCCGTTGATGTTTAGGCCAAATTGCTGGTTTGCAACCTTGTCTTCTATCTCAAAGTATACATCGTCAAGAGCAAAAATGAGGTCAGCTTGTTCACTTTGAGTGACATTCTCTGTTGCCAATGAGCTGGTAGCAACTACATTGAACCTTACCGTAAAGCCAGCTGCAGATCTTTTTGGTTTGGAGATTTCGGCTCTGCTCGCCTCCCCACACTCAACCGTTATGTTTTCTGCCTGTACTGAGGTTGTCCCACTAGGTTGGGAAGACTGAAGTTGACTAAAGAGCAGTTGGAAGGAGGAGACGATTTCTTCAATGCTGTTGGAACAGTCAGTACCGGAGAAGTAGTGGACCTCCGCCAACATGTAAGGGCTATCTGGACGGTGCCTCCCTGTGGTACATACAACCAAATGTGTTACCAAACGCTAAACTAATCCAAAGTTTTTCACGTTTCGAACAACTTGTGTTACTAAGGTAAAGATGATGAACTGGTATAGTTTATGCAAATGTGGGCATTACTTGCATAGCCCATGAAATATGAATAACACGGAACTCGACTTGTTATCGTTTAGCAAAGGTATGAGGTCAAGGAACTTGTGATAATTATGTATTATATTTGAGGTACTTGTGAATCCATATGCAATATCTTCCTTTAGCAATAGAGCCAATCTGTCAAAATTGTACTCACGTGTGCAATCTGGCCAAGGACTACCCTGAACTGTTACAGGATCAGAGTCAGCAAACCATCTCCCATCGGCTCTGCACGTGTACGCCTGGGCTGGTGGATCCGCGAACTCCTTGTCTTCGTGACAGTAGACAGTACAGAACATGGTCGTTGTCGCGTGATCTGTTACCGAGCAGGCTTTGCCACCGTTTAGGGGAGGGGCGAACGCTTCGCTGCAGGGCTCTACGTTAAATATCAGCGTAAATGTTAGTTGTGACGATCATAATTACACAGTAAAAAACATGCATGTTTTCGGCTACGTTACTTTTTGAAAACTGTTCACTATGCCATTATCTCCGTGAATATTTTCACTAGCGTTTGTGTGTCTGTATGTGTACCAGAGTCTGTCAAAAAGATCGATTGCTACTATTTTATGTTCTTCTGCTTCATGTCATCAGGCAATTTGCTATCTTATATTGAATGAATGAAGACCTTTATTGCACATTTTTGCCCCACTGGGCTAAGTACAGGTCACAAGTACAGGTAAGAATCACATAAATGTAACAATGGAAACAATCATACACATCCATATATGTAGATGTGCGTCTAATCTATTCTAAGACATTCGACTTCCTCTCGCTTCTTGGTAATTGTATAAATGTAGCTAGCTGTATGGTTGGTTAGAGTTGGTTTGTCAAAAGCTGTCAGGAATATAAATTTCTCTTTACTATTCAAGTATCTAAAGTGGGGATATTTACTTAACACATAGTCAAATAAAATGCTCCTATCGCTATCATACAAAGGACAATCCATAGTAAAATGTACTTCATCTTCTACTTTCCCTAAACTACAAAATTGGAATATTGATCTAGAGGAGTGGGGATATTTGAAACTATTGATGTTTCCCTACGCGTTACTGAGCCTACCTGTTTGGCACCTCTCTCCTTTGAATCCTGGTGGGCAATTACAGGAAAAAGCGCCATTGCCTTCGACACATGTGCCGCCGTTCTCACAGGCCCCGGGGAAGCAGCCGTCTGTATCTAACACTAAAGGCACACAGAATATTAAAATATTGCGTTGTTATCAAAATATGTTGGTGCTAGAGTAGTGAGACATATAACAGTAATTAGGTTTAACTGGTCTTTTTGTTTGCAATTAATATCGCACAATGATGAAGTATTTACTAAAGCAGTATTGTTGCTTATGTTAGCAGATAGGCACATTAGCACGCATTCGGCATATAACTTTATCTAAACTTTTACATTAAAAAGCATAGAATGTCAACCATCCATATATGTATAATTGAGTCGAGGGTTACATGTTTTCGAATACGGTTTTCAATTTCCAGATCATCATCAAATGGCACTTGCCAATCACAGTCTTCTTTAAGCAACATTCATAAGTCTCCATCAAGTAACATCGATGCCAATCACTGTCATTTTTATGCACACTTTTCTAAATTTTCATGATGTTTGCGTATTTATGTAGTATGTATTATTTCATGAGGGAAACTAGTAATTATTTCTTGAATTAAATACCAACTCGAGAATGTTGCACTTTTACACATAAACATGAGATTTGATTCGATTCTTCAATATGTTATACGAAAAACTAATTGTGGCATCTTAATCACATTATTAGAATTTTCCATTTCATCAACATAAAATCATCTACCCGAACAAGACTTTCCATCGTCGTTAAGCGTGAACCCTTCGACACATGCGCAAGAGAACCCGACGTAGGTGTTCAGACATCTTTGATGACAGTCATGGAGATTTTGGTCACATTCGTCTAAATCTGAAAAAAATTCCTTTCGGCATATATAAATTAAGCCCAGTAGATTTGACTCTATGGATGGCATCCGTTTGCTCATAATTGGGAATCGTACAATGTAAAGTAGTAGAGCAAATGCACTGCTTACTTGATTTTTAGTATAATACAACATCAAAATCAAGTTTTATTGACACAATGAAAAGTTCAGTGACTCTTGTATGGTCAAATATAAACTACAAAAAAGATGACTATAGGATATTTAAGCTCTACTAACTAAACAGCAAAGATTAAAAAAAAACTCTATACAATAAAAGTATCATATCAACGAAGCCATTGCTGCATTATATGGTAGATTCATTTATTTTGTACACTATATGAGTCGTCCCTACCACTACAGGAGACACTGTCTGCATCAAGTTGGTACCCCACTGTGCAGGAGCAGCGGTAACTTCCGACCAGGTTTGTACAGGTCTGATCACATGGACCTCGTCCTCCGTTAGTCAGGCACTCATCTATATCTGTTAACGATACAGAAGAGGCTTTAGAGGCGTTATTCGTCCATTAATACGTTTAATTTATTTGCTTGGGTATTTTGTGCTATTAAGTTAAGTCGGAACGCGCTACGACCGGGTAGTCTGAGTGGTTGGTTGGCAAGTCAGTACAACTGTTACAGATAAAACAAACAAAATTGTGAAGTTATCAACTTAATGTAAGCATATTCGATTACATGTAACAAATCATGTGAACGTTAAAAAATAAAGAATAAACTGAACTTGTTTCAATACAGGCTAGTAACATTATAACCCAAAGCATTGACCAAGCTAACGTTCCCTATAGAAACATCGAGATACTAGTAGCAGGCTTTGCACACATGATTAAAGTCGTTAGAGTAATAAGAGAGAGGGCAGGAATAGATTTTCATTGCGTATAACAAATTTTCTGATAAAGCATAATGGCGGCCTTTATAGCGGGCGGGCGTCTCTTTGTGGTGCCGCAAGGCCGAGGATCCGCCCAGGACGTCACGCAATATCGTTTTCTTTTATTCCTGATGTTACACCGTTTGGCATCGTCCGGCGCGATCGGCAAGGTGTTTAAACCAGGCCCCGGAGGTAACGGGTTCAAACCCGTTGATGTACCCTTGGGAAGGCACTTAACACGGCTTTCCTCTCTTTACTCAGGTTAAAATGAGTATCTAGCTTCTGTTAGGATCGTCCCTCGGCTTGGACGTTAACTGCAGGCCTCGTGTTTGAGGAGAGATACACGTCGAGCACGTTAAAGAACCCACCGCACTTATTAAAGATAGTCCTTCCCGGCGTGAGTGGTTCAAGCCTACAGTCCTATGTTCGCACTTTGAATAATTACTCGTATTGAGTGGCGTCGAAAGTCAGCTCGCTCCAGACTTCCAATTTATCGCCGTCTATTGTAAGCTCGTCGCAATTTAGCCTCTGGCTGCCAAGAGAGAATTGTCGTCCCACCCAATAACAATATCATCAAATATAATGGCAAAAATTCCAAACCTTTCGTCACGGTTAGCCATGTAGATAATAAGATACTTAAAGTAGCATCTCCTCAAGCGACTGGATATGATTTTCATGAGCATTGATTAAAAAATTATATAGAGTGGTCTGTCACAGCTTTCTGGTATGCTTAACCTCTTTTGTACCTCCGTAGCCATACTCGAAATTAGTCCACTCATAAGAAATTCGCAAGAGATTAGTCTAATGACAACTATACGACGGAGGATCCCCAAACAACAAACGCATATACGGACACTTAAAACACAGAAATATGAAGAGCGAACGGAAGCACCTATTTCACAGTTGCCACCTGTCCATCCTGGCTGACAGTCACACCTGTATCCCTCACTCACGTCTTGACAGGTCCCGCCGTTAAGGCATGGATTGCTGGTACATTCATCAATGTCTGCAATGAAAGTATATTTTTCATGAGAAAAAATTTAATATAACATAGATATCACAATTTCAAGTAAAAAATATAGACGTTTACATGGAACTGGGATCTTATAATGACCTGAAAACGTAAATCAAAGTTTATTCATACCTATAGAAATCCATATATGTCTGTTAAGTTGTACTGTAAGTAGTTGTTACGAAAGTCGCTGTACTTTTGTCGTGTAATAAAAATCATACAACAACTACCAATAATAGCAAACTGCTGCATATCAGATCAGAACTCCTTATGTTGAGATATCTGCAGTGTAGTTTTGGTTTCTGAGCCACTCAAGCGACAGAAAAGCCTTAGAATATACTATCATATCTGAATGAAAGCCCATCTGTGTTGGTAATTTCCATTGTGAAAAAGTTAAACTTTGTTCCAACACAACAGAACATCAGTGCAGCAAATCATCTGAAGAAGGCCGGAGTACTCGACCGTAAATCTATGGTGGGTCTTTCTGCTGTGTTGGAAAAAAAGTTTAAATTTTTTTCACTAATATACTATCATATTACGTATATTTATCCATGCAGTCTGTTAACCCTTAAGCCCCGGTCACAAGAATCGTACGATTGACTGCGATGGCGATTTTATGCTTGATATAAGCGCAGTACGTCGCAAGTCGGGGGAGAATCGGAAGCAATGGTTTAAATATATAAAGTTGTGGTCACAAGGATCGTAGTGCATCGTACGATGAAGTCATAAGAGCGTACCTGCGTCAATCGCAGGTGAATCATAGTAAATCGGGGAGCATCCTATGACGAAAATAGAGCTGAAATAGATTTTGAACATGTTCAAAATTTCTCCACCGTCGTACGATTTTTATTGCCCCCATATCAGACTTCATTACGGCCATTTTTTCTACTGATGAAGTTGAAGATTTATAAATTCTTAGCATGTGGTCATGGTTTCAGTTTCCCCTGATATTGTCGTTGTTGACGAAAAAAGAAACTATATCAGTTGCAACTGTTCACTGTAGACGTGTTCACGAGAACAAGCGCCCGTAGAAGAGCCTGTGTTCAAGGCAATATTTTCCACGTGGCAGATTCAGTATCACGCTGCGCACAGGTGATGCATGCATTTGTTTAATAGCTACATACTCGTGTGTTCATAATTAGATCAGATCTCAGCACTCGCCTGTTTCGGGTCAGTTTACCATAACCGTAACCACGGGGAAACTTGAACAGAAAGGCAGGCTTATGATATAATGTTTATGATATGATTTTTGTCTCATGGTATTTTTTCTTGATAGCATATCATAAAGAAAAAAAAGCAAAATATGATTTTCGAAAAAGCCTGACTCGTAAAGACGGCAAGTAGGCCGATATAACCATACTAGTACCTGATTTGAATCTATGTTTGTAAACTCATTTTGTTATGGTTTCTTTTGATTTGTTTTTTAGTAAAAGGCATCATAAGAAAGTATTCAACAGCTAGGTTCACATTTAATTGGTTAAAGAAGCACAAAAGCGGTCAGGTGGCTATTCAGAAGAGAGCTATGTCCAGTATCAGGGTGAAGTGCACGAAGTTAGGGTGTACGAAGTTGTACGTGGGTGTGATTTTGATTACGATTTAGCTGCGATTCACTGCGATTATCGTGCGATATCCGGAATATGCCATCGCAAGGACGTCGTACGATTCTTGTGACCGGGGCTTAAATGGCAGTGCCTAAAGCTTTTCAATATGTTGGTACTGAAGTAGAAAATATAAATAGATGTTTTTCAACTGTTGAATTTAACATCTCGCATTAATTGCTTCGTTATATCAAAAGTTCCTATATTTAACTGCCTCATTATGTAAAAAATTCGTATATTTTATTTGTGGGACCGCGTAGTGCAGTGGGGCCGTGTTCGGCCCGTGACCGACAGGTTGCGGGTTCGAATCCGGCTGCCGTGTTACCGATCTTGTGCCCTTGGGAAAGGCACTTTATACGACTTTCATCACTTTACTCAGGTTAAAATGAGTACCTAGCTTCGGCTAGGGCCATCCATCGGATAGGACGTTAAATGGAGGTCCCGTAAATGGGGAGAGCCACACCCGATGCACGTTAAAGAACCCCCATACGTGCGATGTGTGTGTTGGTGCAAGTCCTTCTGTCGGGAGCTGATGATTCACTTCAAATCATGATCACATGATGGAGGCCTGGTGAACCTCTGTCTCATATCAGCCACATGGTGAATTACATCATTCACCCGGACGGGAGACCTGGCACATCCCCGTCTTGTAATTAGCCACCCGTAAGGGGCGGTATAACCCCGTCGTATGTAAACATGTGCGAATATGTGTGATCACGTCGACCGATGATGATGATGATGATGATGATATTTTACTTTTCCAACACAATTATCCTTTCGGACACACTGTCAGTATAATTTCATCAGGTTGGTTTTCTATAAACACGTGTACAGTATAACGTTACGTTTAGAAATGGGTTCTCCGAAAAAAAATTAAAGTGTCATTTACATCGGTAAATATAGCGGTGAAAAACTAGCAGCACTCAAGTCTTGAATTCTGTAGCATATGTTTGATAAGCATAAAAACGTAACTTTACTGGTTGTGTAAAAGAAAACTCCAATACCATGTATTAGTTTCTTCACATGCCCTGAACAACATGTACCTCTCTTTTGGGTGCTGACAGGGCAAGATCTGGATTCTAAGAGATGATTGACAGCTAAAAGAAGCCAGCTAACATTGAGAAAAGACCAACACATTCGGTACCCACCATCACATTGCGATGACCCTGACAGCTGGTACCCGGCGTTACAGGAACAGTGGTAGCCACCTGCTGTGTTGTGACAGATCTGGTCACAGCCGCCGTTGTTATTGGAACACTCGTTCTTGTCTAGAAACAATTTGGCAAAGAACATTTTAGTAAAATTAAAATTTCTCCCGTACTTGATACTTCTCTATAGCTAAATAGCAATCATTTTTTGTTCTTTTTATTCTGAAAGTATTTTGGACCAGCGCACAGACCCAATATGATGTTTTAAAATTAATTCGTCAAAAGGTATTAGCAAAAGACGATGCAGAAAACTGTCGAATATATTCGACAAAAAGTATTTTAAAACGTGTCTTTTAATCAATTAACTGTCATGTTTCAATATTAACGTCCAACATGATACACTGTTAAAGAATTGAACACAATATGATCATTTAGACTTCCAAGATTAGCAAACCGATGCAGCTTGATCCAGATTGCTGGTATCCATCCCGACAGGTACAGCGGTAACTCCCGTCAGTGTTTACACAGTTGTGGCTGCAGCCTCCGTTACTTCTGTGGCATTCGTTGATATCTAAGTGGGACAGATTCCAAATACATTGAAGCAAAATCTTTATGTGGTTGTGGAAAGAATATATGATAATATACGGCATGTAGCATGCAGTTTATAGAATCAAAACGTTAGCTGCTAAAGGAAGTTACTATTAGGTCTTTTGAACTAAAAAGACATCGTTTTCTAGCCCCTAGCTGACTCCTACTTTCGGGTAAATGAATTAGACGTCGTTTATCATTCCGATTACAGTATTTTGAGCATACGTATTAAATCTGTGGAATGCAGCTCGCAAAAAAAACGGTGTCAATTCCTTGTGATTACGGCGAAACATGAACCCTATCAAGACCGGGCTTTTTTGGTCAATCTGAAAGGAGATGGGTGGGCATTTGAGGCCTTCTAACCCCTGTAACTCCTAAAAGACTTATCATATGGTTACTTTTTTCTGGATGACGAAGACATTATATGTAAAGATTTAGTTTTGAATTCAACATATAAAAACAAAGATATTCCAGATAAGATATCATTAGTGTAAGAAAATAAAAATAATATAGCAAATAAACGTTAAGAACAAACTGTTATAACCAAAATTAGAATTTTACATAGAAAAATACTGTCAAAACACGGTTCCCGCAAAATGAAAAAAAAAAATTGTCCAACTATGTGAAATTGTTGCAATTTTAATTTTAGGGTAATTCGCCAAATTTGTGTGCTTTCGCGTAAGCCGTTCTGCGCTTGGTACACTCTTTACTAGTTGAGAAGTACTGTGATTGAATATTGTATGATAGATTCTATATTTGTCGTTATCGGTGTCATAAAAACTGTAAATGTATAAGATTAACTGTACCTGTTTGGCAGATGAAGTAAAGCCAATGACCACATTGCCGATCGTCCCAATGTGTATAGCCGTAGTCTCCCCACAACGCCACACAGTCCTGCTCCCCATCGACAGCATTGCCATTGGTTGGTTCTCCCTCTGCCCAGTTTCTGTAGTTAAGTCCTGTTCCATCAGTCCAGCGCCAAATTCCCTCCGACTGAAATAAATAACATCAAAACTAAGTCTTGATAAAACAAACATGTCACAACACAAAAGCGACTGTTGACAGGTTCTGTTGGTTAACATTTTCTTTTTAGCTTGTTTAACGTTGTTTGCGACAGCTTCCTAAAGTTGCTTCTATTATAACAATCAAATGGCATTAATCAATATCTTATTATTAATTATAGTTCATATGAATCATCTGCATGTAGCCGGGATCGGCTTATCATGATTGTACATTAAAAGAAAATATTCTGACAACGCCCACAAAACACAATATCAAATGTCCTTTCTTAAACTGCAGTACTGTATGTTTAAACAATGTTAAGGGTATGTACTGATACCTGTCTATCCGTAAGGCCAATCCAGTAATCGGAACCCCAACCTGCCGTTAGCGTTGCCATATTTGCGAGAACACTCTGCTGACGGGAACTTTTAATGTGGGCCAGATGTCCACCATTTGATACACAAGTCGCCTGCGCCTGGTCGTAGTTAAGATAGGTTGTGAACGTCTGGTAACGGTAACCGTCCAGTTCCCTATGCTGATTGCCTGAATGGGCTGGAGAAGAATAATTCGAATAATCATCACAATGATATGAAAAACAAACATTGTTTCATGTTTATCTGAAAGGTGCCTGGACCTGCCTAACATGGAAGATACATATGAAAATAAAGACGGTATATTTTTTTTTTACTTTATAGAGCAAGATAATACTTTAGCAGGGCTATTACACATAAGTCATTTCTTTTAATAACCTGTCTTAAAACAGTACAGAAAATGGTACTTACCCTGTCCAACCAAAAGTAGTGCCAACGTCACCCAGGTAATATACGTCATGCTTTTATTGTGTTGAACACACGCTCTGCAACAAAAAGTTACGAAACAAGACTTTCATCAATTGAAATTATATTCAATCAGCAAAATTCAATAGAGATAATAGGTCTTGCACTTATCTTACATTGATACAGAATCAATATTTGAAACAAGTGAATATAACCAGAAGTAACTTTATGATTTGGAAACGAACCATATGTTATGCTTTGCGAATTTAGTCTTTTTCCACATACTCTTGGTAAACCGCACACACAGAGGAACTACAAACTAGAGCTGGTAGGAATCAGCGACTCCAAACTATTATTGTAAATTCGCGGTGGATTTATGTTGGCGGTTTTCGCGTTCGCCATTTCACCGCGAATTCAAAACCACCGCGAACATTCTTCCAGTGCATTAAGATACTACAGCACATGGTGCTAGCGCGAAATCAAAACAACCGCGAAAAGTATTTTTTCCGCTACCGCGAACTTAAATCCCCACGAACTTAAATGCACTTACAGTATTCCCAGTTTATGAAGAGGAAATCCCGTCAAACACACAGGGTGGTCTTAACCCTAACTAGACAGGGGTGTTGCCATATTTAAATTCGTAAAACTGCCGACGACTTGTGCGAGGACTACCAAAAGATTGATAATTTAAGATGGAGGACATTCTTACGTTATTTTGGCGTTAATTTGGTTGTCATGGGAAACATTTATGTTATACTTTATTATGAATAATGCACTCTTTTTAGTTTAACCTTTGTTTTATAACTATTCCCTTTTTAACAGTTGTAGCCAATAGCATTACAATGCGACGTTATAATTAAGTAGTTTTACGTCATAACGATGCGCCAGGTCTCCCGTCCGGGGGTTATTTAACGTGCATGTACGTGTATGGGGTGTGGCCCTCCCCACACACGGGACGCCGTACCCGACTCTCTAGTCCCGTTCTTGACGACCTGACATCCACACTGGGGATGTGATAATTTTCCCCAATTCTTTGGGTTTTTTTTTTCATTTTGCCCATGCCTTCATCTTTCTCTTGCTGGCATTTAAGGCTTCGCTGTTGGGGTACAGTCTATCCGGCCCACGTTTGGGATTTACTTAGAGGATGTAAGACTTTTTGAGACTTGTTTCATAGTGCAAATGGACAAAAATTCCATGTTGCTTCTATTCCCAGAGGCTCCATTTCCTTCTCCCAGTCTCTCTCCCGGATCACCTCCCTGCCTTTCCGTTATAGTTACTTCTAATTTTACCCGGGATGCAGACTACACGTGGCTGTTGATGTAAAATCTCAAACAACAATGGTCCGTCCTCCCCAATCCTTGGTCATAACTAACCTGCCCTACTGTACCCTCTTTATTTGTAATAATGAGATTCAGTACCGCGAGAATCTTGTTGGATCGAATGAATTATGCTGCCTCAGATTGTTGTCATCTTAACAATACAATGTAACCCGTAACCTTTAGTGGCCTTCAGGTCTTCTTACGTGGTGACCATTAAGTAACAAAAAAAAACACACTGGACAACATCAGGCTATGGTGTTTATATCTGACTGTGGAAGTCCATTCTTGCCAGTCAATCTCTTGATAACAAGTTTGGACTTTATATATTGACATCCCTCATGAACATTAGGACAAATATAAGACAGAGCCCATGCTGCACACTCACTCAATAAAGACCTCACGGACATAAGACTAGAAGGTCTTGGTGGGGGCAACAAAATGGAAAATGCAAAAGTATTGTTAGAAATCTCAGAAATGTAGAAAGAAACAGGTGTGACAGCGTTCTCGCCCCCCCCGTGATCTCGCCCCCCGGGGGCGAAATCACTAGCGATCTCGCCCCCCCGGGGCGAAATCACTAGCGATCTCGCCCTCCCCGGCTAGTGATCTCGCCCCCCTACCTCGCCCCCCTTTAGCGATTTCGCCCCCCCCCCCAAAAAAAACGGGTTTACATGATATTTTAGAAGTTGATTGGTATAAATCACACAATGCAGTTTCAGAATGATATAAGTACACGAGTTTGATACATAACTCCATCCATAGTATGAAGTTTAACGTAAGTACATGGCAATAAGATAGTTGAACTTGTTTCAGACAAGGAAGGTTGGGTCCCTTGTATTCCCTTTATTGCATGTACCTGAGTCTCGACATGAGATATATTTAATTGTATTCACCTGTCCTCAAGCAACCTATATATCTCCAATATGAAGTCTCTACTATGAATTGACCACAAAAGAACTATGTCATGTCTTTATTGATTATGCAAATAAGGTATTCATTAGAATAATGCACATTTTGGTGTATGCACCTGGCCAAGGGGTATCTTCACCTTCAATACGACTGTTTTTCTAGTATTTAGGAACTGGTGTTTTACCCGTGTTTCTTAAGACTGGTACTTTACTGGTTTTTTTGTAGTATTTAGCAACAGGTATATGAACTTGTGCGTAGATAGTGTTTATAATGAGAAACGTTAACTATCATTCAATTGTGTTTTTCTTAGTGCTTTGGAAATGTTTTCTGCACAAGAAAGAAAATACTGCGACAAATTGAAAACATATAGCTGACGTATTCCGTACCATAGACGGTGTTGATTTATACGTTCACAATAGCATTGTTTTCTATGCCACCTCTGCCATGTCAGCTGCAAAAAAAAAATGTCTTTTCAATGTAGTGTTTGCACCGAACAAGGTATGACATCTTACGGTAATAAGGTGCCATATAGGTACCAGGTAACACACCAACTATGTTACTCCAAGGTGCAGTATAGTACCAGGTAGCGCACCTAATATGCAGTAACCAGCTACTCTTAAGACCCCTCCGAGGAATACTGAGTAATGTTCTGGGGGGGGGGGGGGCGAAAACGCTAAAGGGGGGCGAAAACGCTAGTGATCTCGCCCCCCGGGGGGGCGAGATCGCCGGGGGGGCGAGATCGCTGTCACACCGGTACCACTCCGACCTGAGCTTTATAGACACTATCCTTACCGTGGTGGGGAAAACAATTGCTAGGACTAGATCTAGGGCAATCAGAAGAAATCTGCTAGAAGACTTGCTAAGAAGTTTCCCACATGTATATTCTAAACAGATTTTTTTTACTATTATTTACCAAAGTAAGTGCAGGTTTTCAATAGAGTAGGCCTCAAATGTCAAGAAGGGAGCGTGTGCCACATAGTTTCTAGATAGATAACATAAAAAAGGCAATCAAGACCATAAACTTACCTCAATATTCTCTAGAAAGTATCCTGATTCATTGCCAAGAACAACGAAAAATGTTGGGGTCCTTAAACATTTACAACGTATGTTATCTACCAATCAATCGTACGCTTGCATCATGATCATGAGTTGATGCGTGGCAGCTACCAAAATGCACCAATACTGCATTACCAAACATCTACCAAAGCCCCAAGTACGTAACTGAATAACTCGCCTATCTACATCCCAATACAGTGCTTGTCTATTTCTAGTCAGGTCATCTCCATCCTGGTATATCAGAACCTTTATTCCTCACACACCTTAGCTGAAGAACTGCCTTCCGTATGTCGGCTACATAGTGCAAACGCCGGCCGAATTCATAGATTGGCCGAAACTCCATGAATTTAAAAGACCTCTGTGTGTCGACCGTTTTTTTCTCGCTGAAATTTAGACCCGTCACAAATGTGACGGATCTTCGGCAACGTCCGTTTTTTTCCTAATTTGCGACGGCGGCTGTAGGATATTGTGAACACCGGATACTTTCAAAATTTTAAACGTAAATTAAGCCACTCTAATCGTCAGCGTCATATTACAAAAGCTCTCATATTTCGCAAAGATTAGAAGTAGGTAGCGATACCGTGTACCGGTACAAAACCATTATTTTTTGTTAGATTTGTTAAGAAAAACTGGACCTGGAAAATCAGATGATCGGATATTGGCCCAATTAAAAAAAAATATTATGCTTCACGTGTCTTGGGGCTTATAGATCCACGAAAAGACCAAGAGCGATGTAAAGGAGAGTTGATAGTCATTTTTGACAGGCTTTTATAGTCAAACTTGGTCTAAAAAAAGAGCCAGTTATAAAGAAAGTTATCGCACGGTCCAGAACACCTGTATTGAACGTCGATTTGGCGGCTCAGGTATGACATAAATGTTGTTTACAAGACTCATATGAGATTTTAAAACGTCAATTAACGTCGGAAAGTCTACCAGAATCCTTTTGGCGTTGTGGCGAAATAAACCACTGTTTTAGATATCACCTACTTACAAGTTTTCATAGATGATTAAGTCCAAGTCCTCTAGACCTGTACCGTACCGGTACCTGAATTTTTAGTGCCGTTACCCAGCCCTAGCACAAATGCTTAGTTTATGACTTAGTAACAGCACACATAAAATGGATTTATAGCCATTTATTCGGTCCTATTCACACATCCCTGTTTACCACTCACTATAACATTTTATAAAATCACATAATAGAAAATATAAAAAATCCCCATTATTTTGTTTTGCAGTTAGAAAACATACTTCCCTACATCCAACTGTTGCGTTTTGTTTGCACTATGAAATTAAAAAAAGACAATAACAATATCATTTTTAGCAATGCTATAAGTCAAAGGTGATACATTCAGCAAAACACAGTTCCTTACCTTCCCAAAGATGTGGCTGATGACCGTGTCGTGTGGCTATGAATCGGCCTTCTACTGCTGAATCAAAACCCAGTGCATTTAATATATATTCATCTGAAGTGTAAAACTAGCAAAGGAAATGTCCCCAGAAGGAATATAGTATGTTTACTTATATATTTTTAGATATACAAGTGTTCGCATATTGACAAACCTCTTACATTTGCATGCTCCAAGCCAGGAGAAAAGGTACCAAATGAAGTTGTTTTTTTTACCTCACCGGTCTAAACCGGATGTACGATTATGATGATGGTGAAAGTTAAGATAATTCTATATGCACTTCGAAGCCTTTGTGTATTTCATAACATTGGTAAGGTGACAACCAAAAACAGCGCTATATAATAAGTGATTGACAAAATAGAAAACAAACCGATTCAAACAGTTTTAAAAATATCGAAATAAGATGTACTTACACATTTGATATTAGACATTCTGTCATTGTGGGTGTCGCATATAACTTAAGTTATGTTTTGATATTTTTAGTAATGATATGTGTTTTACTAAGCTATCTTAGAAGAAGGATATAGCAGAATCCAAATGTTTCCATACAAATGGTTACAAATGCATCTATGATTTGTACCTACGAGTCGGTTTTCCCGTCATCGTTGCATTTGATAAAATTTGACCTTTGAGTGATGTTTACAAGCCTATTAAGGATAATATAAATGTATGACAAGATTAAGATTAATTCTACAATGCAACGTTTTTAGAAATGTTTTCATAATTGTCGTACGTCCTGGATACCAAGTATATATACGTATAGGCCATGAATTTTTAGAGGACAATAAAATTATTTTTGGATGCTGTTTACACACCTCTTGCCAAACATATTGCGGTATGGAAGGACCCAGATGTTTGCAATTATTGCAAACTTTATCATTATATGACCAATTTCTAGATGCCAACTTAACAGCAACTTGCTTTTTACAGCCTAGTTGTCAAACATTCTACGGTTGATTGATGTTTACAGTCTTATCGTGGAGCTCGTAGCGAGTTGACAGAGTTCGGATATCAGTAATACCAAATTTTAATAAATTGCATTACGATATGCAACAACGTCCCGGGCTATGATTAAGGGAAATTTGTCGGGAAAGAAAAAAAATGCCGCGGAAGGAAAATATGTCGGGGCGAGTACAAGCTTCCCGGCATATATTACTTTTACGGCATTTTTCCTTTGCTTAAATATTTTTCCGCGGCGTATTTCCAGTTAAAATCACGCCTACATGATAAATGATCCTAGTATATAGTAACTTGGTATTTTTATTCCTATTTCATTTCCTTTTATCCGAGAAATTCTTTGAAGCAATGGTAATTTAATCTCTCTAGATTTAGATAATGAATCAAAGGATAGATAGAATAGAATACAATCACTTCACAAGCTTCTTAAAGCATGGGCTGTCTGGTAAAAAAAAACAATCCTTCCATTCTTTGGTTTTAAAGACATATTTATCAGGATATTCATTATCAGGCAATCTGGCTACAGAAACAAAAAAATTATTTTCTGATGAATGTAAAGGTGCAACTTTAAATGCAGAGTTATATTCTATAATACCATTTATCAAAAACTGAAAGGAGACCGAGATGTTGTTAAACAGTACTGTCCTGACGAATCAAAATGTAGACAGGTCTGCTGGTGCCGATACAAGCAAAGGCATGCCTCACAAGACTATTCACTACTATCTTAGTGCAAGAGAAACATACAATTGCGATTAACTTCAACTAGATAGTCATCGTTGGTTGTCAAATTTATGCCTCCATGTGGCCATATCAAGTGCACTAAACTATGGTAGGTACATACGTGCTACATGGTACATGGAACCACATGAATCAAAGCTAGGACAGGTCTGAACTAACTACTATCCCGTAATGAACTCAACACATATAATATAAGTTCCATAGAAACATACTATAAAATTCGGTCAACTTCGACATGGAGGTACTCGTATATATTCTTTTCGTCTATGTGTCCTCACTATGTGCGCCAAGATATGGTAGATACATACGTGCCACAGGGCACTCAAAACCACGTGGCACCCTCGTACTGTCGGACAGATTGGCCTCCAAGTCTCTCCAGGTATCTGCATACCTGTCATGCACATATACCAGATTTATGTATCCTTCCTGGGAGTTGCTGGTACAGGTTAACAGTATGTGCAGCTGGTTCTCCAGTACGAAAAGCTTTAGAGCATTGATACTACAGCTTCTCGGGTCCGGCCAATCTTGCAGTTCCTGCCAGGAGTCTGACTCTGTATCATACACAGCAGTGAAGTTACCATCTGAGCAGAAAATCTCTGTTCCCATGACCACAGCTGAACAGATGTCATCAGTGGTTATCGGTGGGGTCCGCTTGCTCCAACGGTCCTGGCTCGGGTCATAGCAATACAATTCTAAGCCTGTTATAACATAGAGGTGTGAACTGCAGGACAATGCGGCACTGAAGTCGTATATGGTATTGTCTAGTTTCAGCTGTGAACACTCCTCCCACTGGTCCGTGTGCCGGTTGTATTTTCTCATCTGCACAGACTCATAGCCTTCAACTCGATGGACAGCAAGATAGAATAAAATCCCATCAACTTCAACAAAGTGCTCATTGTAGTAACTACGACCGTCCAGTTTTTCCAGTTTTAACCACTTAGATACAGAGGACATACCAGCATCTTCCCACACATTACCCGCATGGTTGTACTTAAACACAGACAATTGATCGTCACTGTCTCGTTCACGAGACAGGATGTAGATGTTGTTGTCACTGGTAACTGTCACATCTGTGACACTAGGGAAGTCTTGAGTTTTGTATCTGCAGCTGATGTACTTCCCTTCTCGAGGGTTCATAAAGACGAGCTTTCTGGAACTACAAAAAATAGAAAGGAATAGAGTTATACATAGTAAATTATCATGATCTAGAATGTCTTACATATTTAGGTTCAAATCACAGCTTGTACTGCTGCTATCTATCAAATATTATGTTTTAGTCTCAAACAAAATGAGATTCAGTATACATATGTATGTTGGAGATAGGTACAGAGTCTATTTATATTGGGACTGTAAATATGAGTATTGCAGGTCCTCAACATATGGAATAACCTTGTATATGGATAGTAGAACCAAGAAGTCAAACGATAAAGAAGTATTTACTGACCTGCGTCCTGTATCAAACAGCAGAGCCATCTCCATGGTTACCTCAGGCCCCGGCTTCACGTCATGGTTCCTTTCCTGTACCATAATATTCCTGATGACCTCAGAGCTCCCAGGATCTTCCTTGACAAGGGGGTGTTCCAAGATGGCTGCCGTGTAGTCTGAGGACAACAGGTTGAACCGGATGTGAGAGAGGATGCTGGGTAGGTGGTGCAGTCTGTAGGGTACAGGGTAGGGGCAGATTTACTTAGCTTCCTGATATTACATCAGCTTCTTTATTAATCATTTATGCTAAAAACACAATGTGCACCTATAGAAAGAACATCTATACCCACCTTTCTTCCCTGCTGTGCTGCACCCATCTCACCACAGCCTCCCACACTGTTGTCTCCTCTTTAACATCCAGTTCATCATGGCTGATGATCTCAGTCAGCTGATTCACACTTAGGCTGCAAAACTCCTTGCTGGAGACAACCTGTTGATGTGCAGTGTACATGTTGGGTAAGCATTAACATAATGCTTGTTAAACAGTTGACTAAACAGTTACTGTGAAAAACAACCTTTCATTGGTAAAGCTTTCGAAAACTGAACAAAACAGCACTTAAAAGCACGTACTAGTAGTATTCTTTATATGATTTTGAGGACAGGTATAAAGGTTATGAAATCTTTATCTGTAGATAAAATACTTGTAACTCCATTTATGCAAGGCATGCTACTGTACTGTATTTTGCAAAAAATTTTACAATGACTTTCTACTGCACATCTCATTCAGATAGACTTCAACCATCATTCTTTAAGAGGGAAATCACAAGATGAAATGACCTACTATCAAAGTATCAGACCCACCTCAAAAAATTTTCTATCAATGCACCTCAGACAAGATTTTCGGACATTCACCAGAGCGAAGAAATCAGCAAACTTGTACAGGTCCACACAGGTGGAGCACTCCACGTTCATGGTCATGTAGCTGCTGCAGGTGTTTCTCACATAGTTCAGTTGGAGGAGGTCAGCTGCCTGGTACAGGGGCTGCACTTTGTCCAGGGACACATGGAGGGTTCCCGAGTAGATGTAACTCAGGATCTCCCCAAAAATGTTTGCATCCAAACCCTGTAAAACAATCACGTAACAATGTTTATACAATTATCTGAAAAAAAGTATTATTTAGATATAAGAGTGTGCATATAGGCAATTTCGTTTAATCATGTAATGAAGGTCACATTTTCCTTTCACTCTGCTATCCTATCAACATAACCTATAGTGCTAAATGCGAATATAGCGATGAATATTCTCTGCATCTGCATCTATATAGCTGGTGTATAACCGCCATTCGGCGTAACACACCAGCTATTATGTTATAGCTATTTTGTTAGAATTACTGTAAGCAAATCTAACTTTAAAGCTAAGAAATACAACACACCTGCCTTACCTGTAATGTACCTCATCTGGTCATACCTAGTCATTATTCAAAGAAAACACACCTGTCTTACCTGTAATGTACCTCATCTGGTCTTACCTGGTCATTATTCAAAGAAAGCACACCTGTCTTACCTGTAATGTACCTCATCTGGTCATACCTGGCCTGTAGTCAAAGAAAACACACCTGTCTTACCTGTAATGTACCTCATCTGGTCATACCTGGTCATAAGTCAAAGAAAACACACCTGTCTTACCTGTAATGTACCTCATCTGGTCATACCTGGCCTGTAGTCAAAGAAAACACACCTTTCTTACCTGAAATGTACCTCACCTGGTCATACCTGGTCATTATTCAAAGACAACACACCTGCCTTACTTGTAATCTACTTCATCTGGTCTTACTTGGTCTGTTGTCAAAGAAAACACACCTGTCTCACCTGTAATGTACCTCATTTGGTCATACCTGACCTGTAGTCAAAGAAAACACACCTGTCTTACATGTAATGTACCTCATCTGGTCTTACCTGGTCATTATTCAAAGAAAACACACCTGTCTTAACTGTAATGTATCTCATCTGGTCATACCTGGTCATAAGTCAAAGAAAACACACCTGTCTTATCTGTTATGTACCTCATCTGGTCTTACCTGGTCATTATTCAAAGAAAACACACATGTCTTTCCTGTAATGTACCTCATCTGGTTTTACCTGGTCATAAGTCAAAGACAACACACCTGTCTTACCTTCAAAGTACTAATATTCAACATGGTATTATCTTGTTTATATACAATGGCCACACAACTATGTGTGGGTATTCCCAGTCGATGCCATACCCGGTTAATACAGAGCCATGTGCAAGTTATATCTAAAAAAACTACCAAAATAATTTGTAAGAGTAGAGCATTATGTCTGTATTATTACTGGTAACATCTTTTGAACGCTGTTCCGTCAACTCAAACTGGCATCGACTGGGAATACCCACACATAGTTGTGTGGCCATTGTATATAAACAAGATAATACCATGTTGAATATTAGTACTTTGAAGGTAAGACAGGTGTGTTGTTATGTGGGGCCGAGTAGCACAGTGGTAGTGTATTCGGCCCGTGACCGAGAGGTCGCCGGTTCGAATCCGCCTGCCGTGTAGCCGGTCTTGTGCCCTTGGGAAAGGCACTTTACACGACTTTCCTCACTTTACTCAAGTGAAAATGAGTCGTCCCTCGGATAGGACGTTAAATGGAGGTCCCGTGTTTGGGGAGAGCCACACCCCGGGCACGTAAAAGAACCCGCCACATGTGCGATGGTGCGATGTGGCGGATCAAACCATTCCGGCCAAAATGGGGTAGGGAATTTCCCGAGCAGCCTCGTAACCCATGCTTCGCCTATTGAGTCAGTGAAGTCAAGCTTGATGTTTCTGACTTAGGGAGAAGAGATGCTGCTACAGTTATCGCTATGGGCCGCTCTTCATCACCATGATGGTAACATCAGGCCCTACGAACATGATTTAGAAAAAAAAAAAAAAATGCGTGACCGGAAATGAAAATATGGGCCTCGCTAAAACCCCATATAGACCCGTGATGGTACTTCCTGTATTCGGGCTCGGAAACAAATCCTCAAACCCTGAAATGTGTTCAAGTTTTGACGCCAGAAATTCCGTTTTCACGAAGTGATCTTCACGAGGTCTTCAAACTCGTCTGGAAGAAGAGTTTAACTCCATATAACTCATCAAGAGATCCTCACGACGTTTTAAAAGTTGGCTGGAATACGGTGATAGTCTTACATATAATATGGCCGGCCGTGAGGGTCGCCCCCATGTGCAAAATCTATGAAGTAGGGGCTGGCCGCGGACAGAGCAAGCCGATGGCAGGGAAACTGGCGGCCCTCGACTTCAAGGACGACATCCTGCAGTACCCCAGCCTTTTGTAAGTCGTCCACAGTTTCAAGAAATCCGTGCAGATAGCTCTCATCTTGGTAGGAACGAGGACGAACTGCGCTGACGTGGGGTTCTGGGTGTGCGGCAGCCATGTTGATATTGATGGCATGAATCCAAGGTCAAAGGGTACGGAGACAAGACAGACACTGATAACCCATATAATGTAGCAGTAATGGTGATGCGCCATGGCTTGAGATGGAATGTTTAACGTAGTGAAAACACTACCCACGAGTTACAAAAAGGAGTTTTCACAATTAGTTTTGTTCCATTGCGACTTTTTTGCCGGTTATTGATCTTACAACATTATTTAGTAATTAGTTGTTGGTCCAGCTGGTGGGCTTATAGTTGAACAACTGTTACGCCTGTATTTTCCTTTGAACATGACATTAACCTAATTGACTTACAACGGGACTTGAAACAGAATAGCACTCGGCAATATTCATGTGTAATGTATTGTTCGCAATCTCAATAAATCAAATCAAATGGACGATTTTTGAATATATCAGTAGATATTTATTACTATGATAGAAAAAGATATAACGTTAGATTGTAAATGAGAACGTAAACTGGTGAAAATAGTAGTACGGGTAACTTCCAATCTCGAGCAAGACATGTTAAACTTTGGATACTGTTAACTTTCAAAATGGCTTCTTCAGCAAAAGTCCTGAACTCTATTGAGTCAATTCCTGATGGGACTGACCAGTGGAGGACTGCTAGAAGTGAAACTTAGACAGGCTAACATTATATATCTAATATTACCAGGCTAACATTAGATGATTAAAAAATATTGCGCTACCGGAAAATACATAGAATTCAAAAATAGAACACATGTACAATAATCGTTAAGGAGAATAATGATTATGTCTGTTAATAACTGACGTTAAGACATTTATAAGGGAGAATTAGCGTTATTATCGAGGATCAAAGTGCTACTAATAAAGCATTAAATGTTTCCCCATTCCAATGCATTAATTTTCCCATTTCAAAGCATCAAATATTTCCCCATTCCAAAGCATTAATTTTTTTTCCATTTCAAAACATTAAATGTTTACCCATTCCAAAGCATTTAATGCTTCCCCATTCCAAAGTATTAAATGTTTCCCCATTTCAAAACATTAAATGTTTACCCATTCCAAAGCATTAATTTTGTCCCATTTGATTTTGTTTCCCATTTCAAAGCATTATATGTTTCCCTATTCCAAAGCATTATATGTTAAGCCTTTCATCATCATCATCATCGCGGGCTGCTTGCCCGGACCAAGTCCACCCTCTCCTTCCAGACGTCTCTGTCCCCCATAGCGTTCTTTAGGTCTTCGACCCGAAGCCCCACATCACGGGCAAGCTGGTCTATGTAGCCTTTCCAAAGCATTAATTTTGTCCCATTTCAAAGCATTAATTAAATTGTAATTATTGTAAATATATTCGTCAAAACCCAAGATCTAAACAAAAATGTCATAATAAACAATCCTGTTAGGATTACAAACGATCGGGTTGTGTTCTCTGTGGGTGCTTATCCTGCAAATCAGCGCTGAAAAAAACATATACGAAGCAATATGTTTTATGTCCCCTTCAGATATGGCAGGTACACACGTGCCACGGGGGCACAACCATACACATGATATTTCTTATCAGGCAGGGTGGCCTTCAAGTCTCTCCAGGCATCAGCAGACCTGTCATACACATACACGCGACAATCTATTGACGACCATGTCGGTGCCTCTTGGCTGGCAGTGTCATAGACTTTCAACAATATATGCAGCTGGTTCTCCACTACAAAAAGACTTGGGCGGTAAGTAATACCAAGGTTTCCTGGCTTGGGCCAGCCTTGCAGCTTCTGCCAGCAGTCTGACTCTGTGTCGTACGCCATAGTCTGAGTGTTGTGAAAATCTGTGCAGAAAATCTCTGTCCCCATGACAACACCTGTACATACTTCATCACTGATCATTGGTGGGACCAGCTTGCTCCAACGGTCCTGGCTTGGGTCGTAGCGATGAAATTCCCACCTTGTGAGGAAATAGAGGTATGGGCTGCATGACAATGCTGCAAAGTCACGGTGGTATCCACATCCCTGTAGTTTCAACTGTGAACACTCCTCCCACTGGTTCATGTCCTGGTTGTACTTTCTCATCTTCAGTAATGGTCGATGTTCTTTTGAATCAATGGCAATGTAATAAAAAATCCGACCAACTTCACAAAGGCGTTCATCGTCGGAAGAAAAGTCATCTCCCGGCCCCTTAGATATTGAGGACACACCTGCCTGTTCCCACGCGTTTTCTGCATGGCTGTACTTAAACAGGGACATTTGGGTCTCCAGGAACATCTGATTCTCATCTTCTAACTCTTCCGTTTGTAGGATGTAGATTTCGTTATCACTGGTGACTACCATGTCTGTAACACGAGGGAAGTCTTCGGGCTTGTAAGTGCAGCTGATGTACTTTTCTTCATGGGGATTCATGAAGAAGAGCTCATTGGAACTGGAAAGACAAAAACACATCACAAACTGTCAATCAAAATGGACTGGAAACTCATACCTTTCTAAAGTGATGAAACTAAAATGAAGTATGCACTGCTCTATTTATTACATTTTATATTGTAGCCCCTAAAGATATATGAATACAATCTAGAAGGATTTTTATTCCAGTATCACAAACGGTGGAGTGATATTGTGCAATGCTTGTTGGCAACTAACAAAGTAAAAAAGTTTTTTTTCTCTTCTTTTTATTCAAATTCTGCTGCAAAATCATTGGTATGGAGCAGCTGCTGTAGACAGGAAGCCTCACTACGTGAGCTGCGGCGGATCCTGAAGGACACTAAACATCCCTACAGAGTACAGTTTCTGCCTCCAGTTGACTGAGTTGTAGAGACTTGCTACAACTGCGCTGCAATGTAGGACTGTAGCCACCACGAAGCAAAACAAACCGCCATAAGATGTCCTTAATTCCACATACTCTAGCTCACAAAGCTCTCTGTTCACCTAACTGCTGATGTTAATAGATTTTACCATTTTATATTCAATATTGTTTTATCCCGCTTATATCTTAAATTATTAAAGTGCAATTATGTTGATTTAATTATTATGACGGCCTTTATGAATGCCGTAAAATCAATGCAATTCAGCCCCTATGTATACAGGGACTGCAAAGTTGATTGAGAAATAAAGTTTCCAAAGTACCAAGTATAAACTTTCCCCCTGGTTGGATTGAGCCAAATAGCCATTTCTGTAGTCATCCCAAGCCTCGGCTTTAGGTTGTAGTTTCCTTTCTCTACCAGATTCCTGATGACCTCAGAGATCCCAGGATCCTCCCTGACCATGGGATGTTCCATCATGACTGCCGTATCGTCTGAGGTCAGCAGGTTGAAGCGGGTGTGAGAGAGGATGCTGGGAAGGTGATGCAGTCTGTAGGGTACAGGGTAGGGGTCGGTCAAGCTGATATCTTCGTAGTCAAACACATTTGATATCATGTAAAAACCACAATATGCAACTTCAGAACACATATACCCACCTGTCCTCCCTACTGTGTTGCACCCATCTCACCACAGCCTCCCACACTGTTGTCTCCTCTTTAACATCCAGCTCATCATGGCTGATGATCTCAGTCAACTGAGTTATACTCAGGCTGGAGAACTCCTTGCTGGAGGCAACCTGTGGAGGTACAGAGTGTACACATACCTATGTACTGCAGAGATGTGTGAATTAGTCTTGATCTAAATCGGACATATGAAAGCTACAATTGTTTACAAATATATACTTATAAAAAAAAGCAAACACTTTCTGATGTTTACCTGTATGGCCAGTATAACTGGCAATCTGCATAATGCATCAGCTAAGCAGAAGTCAGTCTGAATAACCAAACCACGGCTCAGATAAATGCTGACAACGATGTAGCTTAAATGATCTTAAACAAGTTTTGTTTGATGTCTCCTTTCTCCAACTGTTTTTGTTGTGATGCGTCTTCCAAAATATTACATCGTAACCTCACTGCAAGCTTCGTTTCTGACATTACATCATATAATTTCTGTATTTCTTTTCATCTCCATTGCAGTTTGTGCAACATAAATACCATTTGGGACGTTTGCCTGACCAATTATGAAGACCAAGGAGGTTAAGGTAATATAACAATATCTAATTTCCTTACAAAGACGAACCTCAGTGAAGTGTCTGGCGATCCATTGCAGAGAACATTTCTGAACATTGTCCAGAGAAAATACATCAGCAAACTTGTACAGGTCCACACAGGTGGAGCGCCCCACGTTCATGGCCATGTAGCTGCTGCAGGTGCCTCTCACATAGTCCAGTTGGAGGAGGTCGGCTGCCTGGTACAGGGGCTGTACTTTGTCCAGCGACACATAGAGGGTTCCCGAGTAGATGTAACTCAGGATCTCCCCAAAAATGCCTGCATCCAAGCCCTGCAAAATAATGTAGCAGAACAAAGATGAAACGTTTACCACACAAGGTACATGTACTATCATAAGGGTATTAATAATCAAGCAGATCCTACGACAGCATAAGATAGTATCAAAACGGTTGGAGATTACCATGCACGCGCAGGTAAGAGGAACTCAGGGTATTATGGTAATAAGTTGAAGGCCCTCAGATATAAACAGTCTTGTATCATTGTTTGAATTAGCGTAACAGTGTCCGGAGAGCAATGGCGTCTGGAAAATGGCGGAAAGTTCTAGGTCTGGGGCCTTCAACTTTGATAAATTACCCAGACTTCCCTCTCACCCGCGCGTGCGTGTTAACCCGTGTGAGAGGGCTTATAGATAGAAGGGAATTGTATCACACACATCTTAATTTTTCATCCCATTCTGCTTTTCTATCTACATATTCTTAACTACTTCTTGCATATAAATTAGTCTGTTTTCGATATTTGGAAGCAATTATTTTTTTTCTTCAACTTGAAATACAAGGTAACAGAACACAGTATTAATGGGCGAACCCCGGGGTCTATGACGCGGGTACATAAAGTAGTACGGATAAAACTGTTGAAGGGGAGCTAAAAAGCCTTATTTGAGGGGCAGCCAGATACAAGCTGCACTGCATGGTCACGGAATGTGCTGACTCTGAGACTGTATAGTTTGGATTGTAAATTTTTAAGTTTTCTATTTCGTGTATAACTGCGCCCTTATACGCAACTGCCCTTCTAGTGTGAGCCGGTTGTAGTTATGTGACCTCCTCAGAGCGGCATTTCAAAGTTGGCGTGAGAAGGCGATACGCTGACATGATTTTGCTGTTTTCTAATATTTTGTGGCTTGTACCCTGATCTTGAGCATATCCGTTTTTGGTATTCCTTAAGTGCACCCTACTATATTTTTTCCGAAGCCAGTCATTTTGAGGCCCTTAACTCTACAAATCCCCACAGGCCGAAAAATGTGTTCTACAACAAACTCATTATTCTGAATGTGACCCGCTAAGCTGACCTTTAACCCCTGAACACCGACAGCTTCAGTAAGTCTGGGGAGGGGGGCATTCATAGAGAAGATTTTGGTTTGGGTGAACGATGGATTTCCCTCCGTTTTCATGTTCTCTATAATACGCATAATATTTGAAAGATCCCCGTTTCATTCTATTGTAACCACGTCACAGCAACTGTACCTGTAAAACAACCGTCTCCTGCTGACTTTCCGCCATGTCACTTGTAAACATGGCCCTGAAGTAGGGGCTGGCCGCGGACAGAACAAGCCGATGGCAGGGAAACCGCCGGTCTTCGACTTCAAGGACGACATCTTGAAATGCCCTAGCCTTCTGTAAGTCACCCACAGTTCCAAGAAACCCGTGCAGATAGCTCTCGTCTTGGTAAAAACGAGGACGAACTGCGCTGACGTGGGGTTCTAGTTCTGGGTGTGCGGTAGCCATATTGATGACCCCGAAGGTTAAAGGTTGGAAATTATCTACACTGATTATCCACATAGTCTAGTTGACTTTGAGGTCAAGGGACTATGTAGGTAGAAGTTGACATCATCATCTCTCGAGATGCAAGGGTGTTCGTGTGTGTGTGTGTGTGTGTGTGTGTGTGTGTGTGTGTGTATACTATGGCAAGTCATCACCAAATGTGAATAAAAAATTATATCATATTATTACATTTAATTTAAAGCCTACGTTATACCTACCTACGTTATACCTACATACAGTTGAAACAAAGAATGGCTCTTTGTTTCCATCAGTAAATACTTATTGTTTAAAATGATACCTGTAATATGGAAAGATATCAACTGGCGTAATCTATATGAATTTACATAACGACATCTGGCTTCTTCAGCGACAAGTAACGACAAACAGCATGCAGATTGTGCCACTGTTCTCGTTCCCGTGTTTCATTGTACTCCTGAAGGGCATGACCAGTGGAGGGCAGCTAGAAGTGCATCTTAGTCGGGCTTATATACTAGTATTAAGTGGTCATCAGATACGAAGTTAATTAAACGACAGGAAAAATTCACAGGATTTAAAATAAAACAGTTGTACAATAATCTAAAAACGTTAATGAAAGGTAATATCATGATTCCTACCATTGTCTGGTAATTACTGTTGTTACAGTTTAAGACAAGGGACAAAGGGGTAGACATATAATTTCTCTTATCAATAAGAAAGAAGCAAGACATTTTGTCAAAGATCAAACTGCTACTTCAAAGTACAAACTGTACAAAAATGTCCCACCCATCGTAGAGGTCTTTGGCAAAATCAAAGATAAATATTGGGGTTGTGCTGAAAAGAGTCAAAAGTGGTCTGATTTTTCGCTTCCATACAAAATGATATATGGATGAGCGTGACTTGCAATTGGCTTCAGCAAAAGTAAACAATAGCATAACTGTAAACTGGTCAACACATAAAATGTTAAGCACACCTATAACCTATATATAACGTATAACGTAGAAAAAGACCAGAACCGTTCAATTACGGATAGAATGAATATAATTTAAAAGCTTCATAAAGAATACACTATCCTGGCCAGGGTTTTATTAAAAGTACTTAACCAGGGCTGCCATACTCCCCATTAACTAACTAGATAGTGAGAACGTAGTATGGGAGACCCAGTAAACCAGGATAGTTACCTGGTTAATGAATTCTGGTAATCACTGCTGTTAGACGTTAAGACATTACTGCAATCCGTTATAGAACGACGCCCATGATCCACCCCATTGTAGGCGCATTCGACATGAGATATATGATATACACAAAACATTGTTGATCCATCCTACCTCGTGTGTCCTTATCCTATATACTAATGCTAAAAAGCTTTAGAAGTGATGTGTTTTATTCCTCCTTAAGATATGGCAGGTATGTGTGCCACAGGGCAATGAGAACTACGTGCTATATACGTCCTACTGGGCAGGACAGCCTTCAGATCTGTCCAGGAGCCAACAGACCTGTCATACATATATACAATGCGTTCTTTTTCATCATCATCATCATCATCATCATCATCCCAACCATTACGACAGCTGAACCAAATGTACAGCTGGTTCTCCATTACAAAAAGATTGGGATTGAGATCAACATCACGGCTTCCCGGGTTCTGCCAGCCCTGCGGCTTCTGCCAGCAGTCTGTCTCTGTGTCATACACCATAGTGGGTTAAATAACGATCTGTAAGTAAAACAATAGGACTGGAAACTCAAAGGGTAGGTAGACGAGACAAACACTGATTACCCACGTAATGTAGTAGTAACATTTATGCGTCACGGCTTGAGATGGACGGTATAACGTTGTGAAAATATCACCAACAAGTTACAAAAAGGAGTTTTTACAATATTTTGTCCAATGCCAAGTCTTGGACGGTTTTTGGACCAGCTGATGGTCTTACAGTAGAACTAACGTTACTCCTGTTTGAATTTTCTTTGAACATGACATTAACCTGATTACCTTTACAACGGTATTTTGAAACAGAATAGCACTCGGTAATGCTCACGTGTAATACATCGTTCGCGATCTCAATAAATCAAATCAAATGGGCGACGTTTTGTATATCAATAGATATTTATTATTATGATAGAAAAGATATAACGCTACATTGTAAATGAGAACGTAAACTGGCGAAAATAGTAGTACGGGTAACTCCCAATCTCGTGCAAAACATCTTAAAATTTGGTTCTTATTCATAAACTGGTGTACTCTTGATGAACATGGATAACACTAACTTTCAAATTGGCTTCTTCAGCAAAAGTCCTGAACTCTATTGAGTCATACCCAGATGGGACTGACCAGTGGGGGACTGCTAGAAGTGAAACTTAGTCAGGCTAACATTATATACCTAACATTACCGCAATATGATTCAACTCACATTACGGGACAATACATAGACTTTGAAAATAGAAACACATGTGCAATAATTGTTTTAGAGAATAATGAATATGGTGTCTGATTATTACTGATGTCAAATTCCAAGACACAAAACATCTAGAAGAGAGCTAGAATCAACGTTTCTATTGAGGATGACAGTGATTCTTTAAAAGCATTAAATCACAGCACGAAAACGAATATTTAAGCCTCCTTTCCGAAATAATTAAATGTAGCCTAAAGGTTGGAAAATATTTCCGCAGAGTTTACGGTATCGTAAAGACCACGGATACCATGGTTTTACATTTCCGTAACCTTTCCGTATTCGTTAAGGCAAATTAAATACATGTGATATCTTTACATATCCTTTAAGCATCCTTATATGTGCCGTATAGATGAAACGGGTATTGCTTATGTGCAAAAAACATCTACAGGCTTTGAACCGACTAAACGTTCACATGCAATTAGTTGAACTTCGCCTTTTTTAATTTTTTCGTAGTTCTCTAAGGTGGAAATAACATATAGGATATAATATCTCTCCATTGCCTTTCCGTTACATTTCATCTCATTTTAGCTACTCTTATTATTATAGGTCTATGGAGACGTCCCCCACCTTATGTATGTATAGGTGCAAAAAAAAGATCAGAATGGTAGCGTTTATCTTTATTTTTTAGAGGAGGCATTGCTTTTGCCAAATTAAGAGTATTTTCCGCTCAATATACCCCATGCGCCTTTCACTAAAGCAGCGGCTTAAAATGATCATGAATAGCTCCTGCTGTGTTAGCGTGTTTAGTTTAAACAAGAAAAGAAAATCTCCTCCCGTGTGAAACCTACATATAACAGATACAATCTTTCCGACGTCATTCCGTTACATTTGAGCTGACTTTACATAAAAGGGGGGAGGTTTAAGCAAACCTCCCCCCTTTTATGTATAGCTGAAAAAAAGATGTCGGAAAGGTAGCGTTAATCTTTATTTGAAGAAAAGGCATTGCTTTTCCCAAATTAAGAGTATTTTCTGCTCAATATACCACATGCGCCTTTCACCAAGCAGCGGCTTCAAATGAATAGCTCCTGTTGTGTTATTTTAGCGTGTTTGGTTTCAACAAGAAAAGAAAATCTCCTCCCGTACCGTTTGAAACCTACATATAACAGATACAATCTTTCCGACGTCATTCCGTTACATTTGAGCTGACTTTACATAAAAGGGGGGGAGGTTTAAGCAAACCTCCCCCCTTTTATGTATAGGTGGGAAAAAGATGTCGGAAAGATAGCGTTCATCATTATTCTAAGAAAAGGCATTGCTTTTCCCAAATTACGAGTATTTCCCGCTCAATATACCAAACACGGTGTTCGGTTGCTAGGGTATTCTTTCCCGTTGCTATGCGCGTTCGACAGAATATCGGGTTACTGGAGGCCTACTTTTGGCTACCCGTAAAATATTTAAAAATAAACAAAATGTTTTGACAAGGAAAATGTTTCCGAAATAAGATTAAATTAGCAATTTTACATACATTGAATGTTGTCGTTTGAACTTAGATAGCTGTTTTGTTTCGATGTTACTCAAAAAGACGATCATTTTCTGTTTTCAGGAAGGCCTTGAATTTGACCAAACTCTTGATAAGATAGGCCGCATGTATCATCGAAAATTCTCGTTTTTTATATTTTTCATCATCTATGAGGAAAATAAAACTTTCTGTTTTTGGGATTTTTTAATTTTCAATTTTGAGCAAAGTTACAGTCGAAAATATGCTTAAAAATGACATTTTTCGCACTTAATTACCAATAATTAGAAATCGAAGGCATTTTCTAAAAATCCCACAAACACAAATCTCGGGAAAATCATGGCGGTCATTTTGAGCCGTCAACGAGTTAATTTGGACTCTTCTTGGTCGCGATCTTAAACGAAGTTTGCACGCATGTTATGCCGCACGGATAGCGGGAGGGTGTAATTGATACCGGTGTAAACAACACTTATGATATTCAAGGTCACCAACACAAATGTCAGTAGCTTCGTTAAATATCACAGGTCCCAAAAAAAGTGATAGCATGGATGTACTGTCCAGAAAATTGTTTATATTAGTGAAAAACTATCTTTTTTGGTTGATTCAAGGTAGTTTGGGAAAAAAGGCCAGAGAGCAGTGTTTACCGGCAACGACCGCAGATGACCCCAAATAGAATACGGGTTCGGTTCGAATTACGTCAGATGGAATATCGTGGAACAAGGTTCCAATTCGACTAGACATGGGAGGTTTTGAGCCCGTATTAGACCACCGTGAAATGCGCTCGTCTATAAAGCAGCGGCCTCGCTTGAATAACTCTTTCTGTGTTAGCGTGTTTGATGAATTCAGGAAAATCAAAATATTCTCATGGGTGAAATCATAGATATAACAGATGGTATCTTTCCGATGCTTTCCGTTACCATTGAGCTCACTTTACATAAAAAGGGTCTATGTACGGTTGCAAGAAAGATGTCGAAAATGTAGCGTTTATTTTTTCCAGAAGTATCGTCATCGTTCCGTTACCTTTGAGCTTACTTTACAGACAACTCTCTGAAATTACTTTACAGAGCTGGCGTTGAAAGCAAGGAGGTTAGATATTAACCTGCCATGTTGAAAAGAAGGAACAGTCGCCGGGAGCACTGCGTACATGCCCCCGAGGATTCGTGTTCAAAATTACGGTGTGATTCCCGTTCAGGGTAAGAGGAATAGTACTGGGCGGCCTGTCCAGTATGTCGCTCGTGGATGGCTGTGCCCTGCAGCTTGGCATCCCGACGACATAGCATCCTCACTACCCGGTAACGTATGCATGGGAATATAGTGATGGTCGGGTTTGCTGTTCGGAGTTCATATAATCCTTGATATAATCAAGGAGGTTAAAAATCAACCTCCTTGATATAATTGACAAAAAAAAAACTTTCTTAGCTCCTTGTCTGGAAGAACATTTTTTATCTACAAGTAATCATGTTCTCCCAGAAAGGCTAGTATTTTCTAGTGTGGTAGCAGTTGTTGTGTTTAGCTAAACCTATGCTTAACAGCGTACAAAGGGGATGGTGTTTTTTCAAATTCAAATTTATTCGCCGTCAACTATGAATAACGAACAACGCGGCATTGAATTTCTAATTAGCAGCTCCCAGGAGAAGTTCACGTGTGTCATGTGATGGGGCGTTATCCAATGACAGACAAGAGTGGGATTTTTAAACCAAACGATTATGCCAGAATTTATAGAAGAAACCAGTTTGCAGGGCGTCTGTTTCAGGACAAGTCACGAAGGAGCCTTGGACCCGTTTTAACACACGGATTATCGGTGTGGTCATGCCGCATATGGATTCCGACAAAACTACAAGACGGAACGAATACTAGGACACTCACGGCTTGCTGGAAATGGAGTATGCTGGAGAGTTTTCAACGGGGCACAACAGGGTGACTTCAAGAATGTGTCGTCTTGACCAGCATCAGCTGGCGGAGACTACATGGAGAGCACGGCCATCACGAAACAGTGCCCATCTTCGGGAGTCCGACAGCGGATTTTCCTACTGTGATGACAAGATGGAACTAAATGGTGCTTGAAATGATGTCTTTCCAGTCGTATCGCCCGACACTGGACTCCAAATTGTGGACTTGAATGTAGCGGAGATTCGTGGATACTGTACACCGATTGTTCCCTCGGTCGACCAAACCAAGTCCACAATAAGAATTAAAAGATAGTTAGACGAAGAAGCCTCAGGTACTTAGTAGGTATGATTCGAACCAAATGAGACACGCATACCCAAAGCACATGGTGCGGAAAGTTAAGCCACACAAAACACATAAAGCAAAACTAAAGGTGCGGAAAGGTTTAAACTTACGCCGCCTTTACTAAAAATAAACGACAACTATAGTCCAAGAAAAGATCACGGAAAGCGTTCGGATAGGTACGTTTCTGCACACCTTCACGTCCCTTTCAGGCTGTATGAACGACACATAAACGTGGGAGAAATCGTAACGGAAATCGAGTGTAAAGGTGGTCAAAATATCACGGAAAAGTCTAAAGAAACGCACACTTTCCGCCCGTAAAGGATATGGAAATACCGTTATTAACGACGACTTTAATCGTCTAATAGTTGCGGAAAGGCACGTGAATAAGTGCAGAACCGTACCTATAAGTGCCAACGTAAAGGTAACATTAAAGGGAATCTTTACGTTCACGGAAAGAAGTCGTTAAGTGGCGGAAAGGGTGCAGAAACGTCGCGTTTACGTTGATATTAAGCTTGCTTAAATACCAGATTTCGTGCTGTGAATGTTCCTCCATTATAATGGTATTCGGCAAACCCAAGATCTAAACATATGTACTGTATAGTGGACTAAAATACAAATCTTTACTTTTCTACATTATAAAAATTATTATCGAGAATAAATCAAACTTTACCGGCACATGAGACAATTTGATATATGGCTGAAATGTCTTTTACTGTAACAGTGTTATAGCCATGGAACTGAAACTCCAACTAAAAAGACTAATGAGTAACCGTGACTATCTTAGATCAAAAGTAATCTCCTAGTCCAGGTTAGACTGGGAACTCATGTGAACCAGGTAAAGTTTGTTTAATGTTTTTCTTCGGTCTGTAATGAAAACAGACAGACCGAGGAAAAATATTAAACAAACTGTACCTGGTTCACATGAGTTCCCTGTCTAACCTGGCCTAGGAGATTACTTTTAATCTATGAGAGACGGTGGACAGTAATGTGAAAGGCAGCGCAGTCCTTACTGAAAAAGGGTTTGCAGTTCTAGTGAAGATTGTTAGGTTACGCTTTTGATCATTGAACACATAGGTGTTATAGAGGGAATACTTTTCACAATTGAAAAGAGCTCTCTATGTTTCAGAGTTTGTTTTTAACATTCATGACATTGAAGGTTGATAATCCTATATCGAGGACCGAATGCGATAGCTAAAGTAAATATAGTGATTTTATGACGTCATTTTATGACGTCATTTTAACGCCATCGTGTTTGCTGTTATTGACAACAGAAGGAATGCCAAAAAAGTCTGGGGAGGGTTACATATATAGATAGCGACTGTTTGATCAGGTCCTTTGTCTATTTCAGTAAAACCAAATTAAATGTGATAAGAATCTTCTGTCACATGATTTTTCAGGATGCGTTTGTCTTTATATGCGTACATGAAGAAAGTACAATTGTAGGTGTAATGATAAGTAACACTTTTCTTTTAAGAAAAAAAACTGAACTCCAAGATAGGTGGAGGGCAGGAAGCATACCCATACACGTACGTCTGCATGGAAATATATGAATAAACAGTTTCCGTCAAAAATTCCAAGATACTAGATAATGAAAACTTCAGTTACACCAGAAATACAACGGCACTTAAGGCATCCGAAATATACATGAATTAAGTTTAGGGTTGTGTGGTATAAACAAATCAACATAACATGAAATTAACGACAAGAATTGTATCAAATGAATACATTGCATGCGATCAACTGTTATAGTTTTAAATTCATCTGTCTTTGATGGAATGTAAAAATACTCAATATTACTCAATGCAATATTGTTTTACAGAATCGTTGTATTATATAACTAGAGTTCAACAAACCCATCTCTTCGCCAAATAATCATGCCTTTATTTAAGACTTTAAGGTCTTATTCATGTATTACTAAATAGCAAATGACTGCATGAACTGTGTTCCTCACAAACACACAAACATTACCAAAACCAGACTGTGACCTGACAGATGACCTGGTAGCATCCCTGGTCAATCAGACTTTCATGCTTGTCAATTTAGACTTTGTCCCCAGTGTAAGGGCGTCCTCCAGCAAACCATCTGTATAACAGCTGTGTCCATAGATATAGGTCAAAATGAGATATATAGAGCACAGTTTATTTCTGTTAATAAGTTTTGCTGCAGTACCTTAGGAAGCCGCTAGGGGGCCCACTATCAAAATTTATCTTCGTTTTCCTGACCCCTACCCACCTACCAAATATCATCAGGATTTTTTCAAGGCTTCTCGAATTATGCATTCCACAAACAAACGGACGCACACACTCGGCCCGCTACCGTCCTAACGGAAAATGCTACGTCAACTATTTTCGAACACAACCTTCCTTTCCGCAGCCGCTACTTAAATACTAAATATCATGAAAATCCCAATTCTTTTTGCTTGGAATAGGAGGAGAATCATTATCAAACATTTTGACAATGTCTTTTGTTGATTTACGGCATGGGGAACTCGACCCACACATGTCTGATCACAATTTACACATCTTTTTTCTCGCCACTTACCTTCTGATTTGCAAGACACGTTTGCCTGTAAAGTAATGACTCCAATGATTTGGAATTTGACGGATATTGATAAAAAGCTTCATACTATGAAGTTGTGCCTCAAAATTTAAGTTGTGCTTATTATTTCTGGGTGAGGCAGAGAACTTATTGATCACCCCTCGTATGTCCTCGGGCTCTTTGTCTATTATTCGACAGCCTTGTTGAAATTTTATGTTTTTCTTTCATTCTTTTCTTCCGTCTTTCTTTCGTGTAGCGTTTTTCACATGACACGTTAATAACTAGCTGTAACCATGTACGGTCAGCATAATAACCTGCCACAGAAGAGACTAAGAAAGGATTTGTACTTCTAATAAGCTTCTTTATTGTCACTATTGAGCTATGTTCTTGCATACCAGCCATGGTGGTTACTAAAACATTTTACATTACAGAAGCTAAGATCACAAGACAAGGACTCAACTTAGTCAAACAGCCCGGTGTTCTCGTCATACCATATGCACTACCAGTTCGGATTAATTATCGAGTTTACTTAGATGTCCTAAAATCAAATTTCTCAAACATATACTGTTGTTCACCATTGTGCTATTTGATGGTTGTCAAATTCAGATGCTCAAGTATTGTCACACTGGTCAGACTTATAGTGTTTTTCTGCTGTTTGAATTCGCATGTTCGGCAAGGTAGACACGGTACACACACTCCCCACACATGTAGGTGCGTCATTAGGTTGTGTGTTGTCTAAGATTGCTGTAGAAATTACACCTACTTGTTGCAGAAAAGCCAAACTGGGCATTCTTTTTTTTACATTTGTAAGTCTTCATATTTTGAGATAAGCTACACATGTGAGTTGCTTCAAACTTGATTTAGTCACACTGGTCACATTTGTAGCTTTATTCACCAGCATTAGTTCTCATGTGTTTCGCTAAGTAAGACTTTTTAGCTGTCCTGTACCCACGACCCAAGCACATGTAAGACTAAGGCTTATCACCGGTGTGTTTAGATACATGTCTGTCCAAATTGAACTTTGTTGCAGAAGAATAGTCACACTGGTCACACGTGTAGGGCTTGTAACCTGTATGAGTACTCATGTGTTCGGATAAATGAGACTTACGATAAGTCCTGTATCCACACTCCCCACACATGTAGGACTTTTCACCAGTGTGCATGGCTAGATGTTGGTTTAAGGTGGACGTCTGTGCAGCAGAATAGTCACACTGGTCACACTTGTAGGGTTTTTCACCAGTATGAGTTCTCATGTGTCGGGATAAATGTGACTTTTGAGCTGACCTGTACCCACACTCCTCACACATGTAGGGCTTCTCACCGGTGTGTCTGGCTAGATGTCTGTCCAAATGGTATTTCCTTGCTGCAGAATAGTCACACTGCTCACACTTGAAGAGTTTTTGCCCTATGTGAGTTCCCATGTGCCGGCATAAGTGAGACTTGTAAGCTGTCCTGTACCCACACTCCCCACACATGTAGGGCTTATAACCAGTGTGTTTGGCTTGATGTTGGTCCAATTGGTATTTGCTTACTGCAGAATAGTCACACTTTTCACACTTGTAGGGTTTTTGCCTTGTGTGAGTTCTCATGTGTCGGGATAAGTGAGACTTGTGAGCCGTCCTGTACTCACATGTCCCGCACATGTAGGGTTTGTCACCAGTATGTTTGGCTAAGTGATAATCCACATGGCTTTTCTTTGCTGCAGAATAGTCACACTGTTCGCACTTGTAGGGTTTTTCACCGGTATGAGTTCTCATATGGTCGGATAAATGAGATTTCTTAGCTGTCCTGTACCCACAAGCCCCACACATGTAGGGCTTCTCACCAGTGTTTGCTTCCGGCTGACCGACCAAACTCTTTTTGCTCGCTGTGGGCTGGTCTTTTCTTACGCTTGCATCTCGGTCTAATAGAAATCCAGTAGGAGAGCCATCACAAAAGGTTTGGTAAACAGCAGTATGAGACCCATTACCTGCTTCTGCCATGTCGAACCTAATGAATGGACAAAAAAATGTTAGAAAAGAAGAAATATACCAATTAAAACTAGGTAATGGCAAAACAAATAATGTGCATCTTTACATTTTCTTGACTTACAAGATATTCATGGTAAGACTAAGAGGTTGCTGTCTTTTTCTGTTTGTTGTAGCTGTTTGTTGTGTTTTTGCAATTACAAAATATATGTTTCCAGTGTATTAATGACGTCAACTACAAGTAAACAGTGACAGGAAGCGATAAATCTGACACGGTAAGCAATTTATTCCAAAGAAGACATTAGTTGTTGTTTTTCTTTCCACAATTTGTCACAAAATGTTCAGCCTTAAGCCATTCGTGATTGCCTACAGCTCACAGTAAATCATCCGTCTTAAAAGCGTCATCTATATTACAGTAGACTCTCCCAATGACATACATGACGCAAGCGGCATCTTGAGTAGATTCATCGGTCACCTGTCGGGAAGGCCCTATACTTGCAACATGTAACCGAACACCACAGGGTGTTGGCTACACCCCCTGTAACTATGTTGACTGGTCTAGGTTATATATACATACCTTGTTTGTCTTGAGGAGCAGAAGGTAACTAGGAGAAACGGAGCAAAAAAAATAATGTTTCCTTTGTTTCCGTGAAGGTTTAAATACCCCCCTCCGGCTCCCCACCCCCATTTTTCGTCACCCTGAAAAGTCTTACAGTTCTGGCCAATGTAGCCCACGTATAAGAATTGAAACGACCACTACCCACTTTAGCTCATAAGAATGCAGTCATTTTGAATCTATATCTCGTTCCTACCTGCTTCCAGTGTTGACAATTACCTCCGCACAATCATCTTGCAAGCGTCTGTCTGAAGCAGCCAAGGGTGAAAGGTGACTGGCACTGTGGGGTGAAAGGTCAATTCCATGCCTGCTTATAACAGTGTGTAGCGTGTTCCGCCTATACTTCAGAGGAGCTGCCTTCTCTCTATTTTTCTTTCTTTCCATTTCTCGCTTCCTTCTTATCGTGTTTTTACATAGCACAGAAATAATCAGTTAACGAAACACATTTGAGACCATGTGTGCCTTGTTTTGCCAATTTTATAAACATTTGTAAATATTTCTATTAGTGATAGAATCACGCAGGTGTTTTGAAATCTATTGCAAATAATGAGATATAAAGCAATTCAAATGAAATTGAATTTCCATGTTGAAATTTTTGAAAACATTTTAACTTTGATGGCTTCGATACGCTTCTATTTGGAACAATTAACAATTCTTACAAATACCGTCTAAAACCATTGTGGTCACTTAGGATGCGTCTATGTCAATTGAATAAAATTGACCTGTAACATATAGAAGACTAGGATCGTTGCGGTCAGAAAGGAAACTACAGGAGCTAAAGAACCTCGAGATGGACAGGATAAAGTGGACAGATTAAAAGAAAGACTGATTGCAGCTACAGGATGAACTGACCACTGCAGCAGCAGAACATAGTGGAATACCTCTGTGACAAAAGATTATAAGACAACCAGATAAGAGTCAACAGACTGAGAACTGTACTTTTATTAAACTTCGTTGTTTTCACCTATTAGGCCATGTTGATTTGATTATATGGATGACATCCGCGCTCGCACCAATTTTCGGCCGTTTCCAAAAAAAAAAGTTTTCGACCACACAATAAATTGTGCAAAGCAGCTTTAAAATGAGCAAAAATATTCTGTAGATTGAAAAAATAGTATCAGAAAACAGATAACTAATCATAGTCAAATGCTATAGAATGCCAAAATAAATCTTAAGTCAAAGAATAAGGTGTGAAAAAATCTACTGTTGGTAGGGATTGGTACCAGGACAGAAAATTCAGGTCCCGCTCAGGTCCAGAGGATCATTTTCAGGTCCGGATCTGAACCTGGACCTGATTGTCTGTGGAAACTTGAGAACTGGCAATGCTCAAAACAATGGTAATTGGTCAGTTTTGCTACAAAGGAATCTGTTTGGTGGATTATTGGACTCCCACTGGCAAACTGGCAAAAAGTAATAAAGGCTAATTGTCTCTGTACCTTTGACTGTAGAAACTTGGTACAATTGACTATAAACTCTACTCGACTTCACTCTTGTTGTCTTCTTGGCCCTCGGTAAGACCCCAAATGCCTGCCGACATAGTGTGTCCATTTTGTAATTGGCGAAACCTGTTCCTCTGATTTTTTTCCAGGTTTGTTTTTTTCGGATTATTTCAACAAGAAAATAATGTCTTGCACCCGTATAATGTACTGGTCCCTACACCAAACTGTTGGTATACCATACTATGTGTGTTTAGTCCTATGTTCAACCTTCCTGGCCACTTTGACTTCATACTGGAGGCAACTTTTTTTTTTACCAAACTTTTTTTTTTATTCGCTCGCTCGCATCAGTTTTGGAGTTCCCAGAGGATGTCATCCATATAATCAAATCAACATGGCCTTATCAGTTATGTTCTTGCATGATTACATATCAGCCATGATATTCACTGAAACTACTTTTTAAAAAGTTAACTGTATAATAAATAGATACATTTTATGTCACAGAGGCACACTTCAAAAGACAGTGCCTCAACGTAGTCAAACAGTCCTGTTTTCCCGCCATATGCACTCGGCCGAAAACTTCCCCATGCAGACTCCTAATATAAACAATCCAACATGGCGGCCAGACATTGCTTTGATCTTGAAACCGGTGAATTTACATAAAATAACGCTAAATACTTGCTGTGTTTTCTAAATCCATAAATGCATAAGTCAGAGCACTACACAAGGTTGTTGTTCCCTGTACATTGCATATTAGAGCGGTTTTAGGTCGTTTCAGGTTGTATTAGGTCGTTTGAAGTGTTTAGGCACACCGTCATGTGAGGTGCGTCTCAGTGTGTGTGTTGTCTTAGATGTCAGTCAAAATTACATTTCTTTGCTGCAGAATGGTCACACAGGTCACATTTGTAGTTTTTATGTCATGTGCGAGTTCTCATATGTTGGGAAAAGTTATAAATGTATAGATTTATGTGCAGCAGAATAGTCACACTGATCAGATTGTTTATTCTTTTTTACCGGTATGAGTTTTCATATGTCTCACCAGGTCAAACTTCCGAGCTGTCCTGTACCCACACTTCCCACACATGTAGGGCTTATCATCAGTGTGTATGGCTAGATGTTGGTCCAAAGTGGATTTCCGCGAAGCCGAATAGTCACACTGGTCGCACTTGTAGGGTTTTTCCCCTGTGTGTCTTCTCATATGCCGGGATAGGGCAGACCTCCGAGCTGTCCTGAACCCACACTCCCCACACATATAGGGCTTGTCATCAGTATGTGTGGCTAGATGATAATCCAAAATACTTTTCTTTGATGCAGAATAGTCACACTGGTCACATTTGTAGGGTTTTTCACCGGTATGAATTCTCATATGGTCGAACAAATGAGACTTTTGAACTGTTCTGTACCCGCATTCTCCACACATGTAGGGCTTGTCTCCAGTGTGTTTGGCTAGATGTCTGCCCAAATTGTATTTATGTGCAGCAGAATAGTCACACTGGTCACATTTGTAGGGTTTTCGGCCTGTATGAGTTCTCATGTGTTCAGATAAATCCGACTTCTGAGTTGTCCAGTATCCACACTCCCCACACATGTAGGGTTCCTCACAAGTTTGTTTCAACATAGACGTTTGTGCAGCGGGATAGTCACACATGTCAGGTTTGACACCAGTATGATTTCTCATATGCTGGGATAAATTTGAGTTGTAAGCTGTCCTATACCCACAATCCCCACACATGTAGGGTTTCTCACAGGTGTGTGCTTCAGGTTGACTGACCAAACTCGTTTTGCTATCTGTGGGGTACTCTTTGGTCTTGGTTGCATCCTTGTTGCATGAAACTCCAGGCGGATACCGATACCCATCATTTAAGTTCTGGGGAACAGCAGTAGGAGACCTATTACTTCCCTCTGCCATGTCTAACCTAATGGAATAGAAAAATATTAGAAAAGAAAAAATAAACCAATTAAAACTATATGATTACAAGCAAGTAAATAATGTTCATATTTACATATACATTGTATAGCCTTAGAAGCCATTTACGTTTTTTTTTTCTGTTTGTGTTTTTGCAATTCAACATGCATACTAGTACTGTATATACATGTCCTGAATATACTAGTCAGGTTCACTTTAAAGTGACCGGAAGTGATAAAAATAATACGGTAATGAATTTATTCCCGATAAACAATTTATTCCCAGGGAGATCTATCGTCTAGAGTGAAAGCTTCAAGACCTTTGTGGTTGCCAAAAGCACATATGAAATCACCTGTCATAAAAGCGACATCCATTTTTCAGTAGGCTTTCCCAATGATCTAAATGAACACAGCGTATCTTGAGTTTGCTTGTTTGTTTGTTTGTTCCAACCTTTTTTGAGTAGATTTATCGGTCGTCTGTCTGGTAGACTAGCCTTTTTTAACCAGATTTCTTTAGTCTTATACAAGCACATTCATAATCTAGCCCCTCGAGCTTTGTCCTTGTACTTCGTACAGTACATGTAACCGTACACCACAGGGTTTTGATATACCTCCAGTAACCATGGCGATAGCTGTCTGGCCACTTCATTATTTGTTTGGACAAGAAAATGAGGAAGTGGTAGAGTCGATTCCACATTACCAAGAGGGTCTTTCTTGCCTTTTGTTCCAACATTTTGAAAATCTTTATAACATTCTAAATGATAAGTAACTGTTTAGAACTATTTATAACATCTGTGTGATGTTCTAAATATTTTCTATAGTGTTCATACATGTTAGAAACATTTCTAACATCAAATCCATTATTTCTGTTAGTTTCTAAACTGTTCCAACATAGATTTATCATTGTGATCAAATGTGATCATATGTTCGAACAGTGAAACAAAATGATGAAACTGGATCAGTGGGCTGGGAAGAGGGCTATTCACACATCCCTGCCAAGTACAGGAAATTGTGTCTGTCTGACAGCTTTTCACAAAAGAGCCACTATTGTCTACGAAAGAAAATCTAAAAATACAAGACCCAAACAAAAGGCCCATCTTAGCAGCTTCGTTAATAAAAGTTTTCATGGAGGAAAAAAATGACGCAAATTGTTGGAACATATGATCACATGTTCCAACAATAACAAAAACACATAGATGTTTCTAAATTGTTCTAAATAAAGAAATATTTGTACCATTAATTTCCCAATGTTTCCAACATATATAGATAGGTTCAAACATGTTCAAACTTTCATTTTCAATTGTTTGAACAATTTAGAACTTCAGTGACTGAAATATGCTTTTGCTTAGAATAGTTCAAACTTATTACAAATATTATTTCAAAACCCTCTCGGTGACTCGGAATCGACTCTAGAAACGGAGCGAGCAACAACAATGTTTTCGTCTGTTTCCGCGAAGGTAAAGATGCCCCCCTCCCCACCCTTTTTTCGTCACCCAGAAAAGTCTTACAATTCTGTCTAACGTAGCCCACATACCGTAAAAATGGCCTCTACCCCGTATAGTTCATAATAATGCTGTCATGTTGTATGTATATCAAGTTCTCACCTGCTTCCAGTGTCGATTATTATCTCCGCACAATCCTCCTGCAAGGGTTTGTCTTGAGCAGCAAGGGGTGAAAGGTAACTGACTATGGGGTGAAAGGTCATTAGTTGCCTGCTTACCTATTATTGCGTTACACCGACCGCCTACACTATCGGGCAAGTGTCATATAAACTCGGCACAAAAAGTTTGGAGTATTAACTTCGGTTGGTCATATTTCTTTTGTTTCTGCATCAATTTCATTTTATTATATATCTATAGAAAGCTTAAATGATTTTCTTTCCAATGGTATCAAATCCATTATCATCGTTAACTCACAGATCACGCACTAGACCTATTTACGTTAGAGGGTCACAAAAAAAGTGTCCCGATTCCCCCGTTTCTGTTCAACACTGCATCGTCCGGTTGTTATGGTCGCGGGTGACAATGATTCAATCAATCCTTTTTTCACCCAACGTTTGGTAAACAGAGCATCCAAGTTTATTTTTAGCATATAACGTTATTAGTAGATTATTTTACGATTGTAAATTTATGGAACGAGCACCAGGCCTGCTTACGTATAAAGATCACAAAGATAAAGTGACAAAATTACCATACTTCCGGCAGTATTCACTTTAATGGAAGGCAAGTTGAATAAACAGGACATGTCAATCAAAATGACTGTTGCTCTTTGTTCCAAGAAATTAAATTAAACTAAGATGTGTTCAATTGGGTACTAGCTATAAGCCGTAAGAAAGCTATTCCATCCTAAGACTATACTCGAGCATCCAACGGTCCTTGCTCTGTGTGGACTGGTGTTGTTATTTTGCAGAATGGCATTTGGTCCAAAATTGAAGGGGTAGAATATTGCGACTGGATGGAGGATAGTGTCCCTATATATTACTACATTGAAGTTGCCTGGAATGATGACGAGTCTTGTTTTTCCTATGGCGGATATACCACGATGACGCTGCCTCCACCACCAAACGCTGAAAGTTACTCTTCAACATGTACTCGTGTTAGCGTGCGGTTCTCATTGCCACCCCCGCTTTGATTCTCCCATCAAAGTACAGAAAGGGCACTGCTAGATATACTCTACTGAAGTGTGCTCAAAGCTTGTATGTTCTGTATACCAAATGTGACGTGAAAAGAGGATTGTGTGTTTTGGTAATCCAACTGAGCACCATCTGTTACACTGCAAGCTGTATAATGTTGAAAGAACCCATATGTTACGAGAGGCGTTCAATAAGTAATAACTCTGAGTCATTTCCCATAGCAGGAGATTAATGAAACTTGGCACAGTTATTAGTCTTTCTCTTCATAGGAACCACCTCTTCATAGGAGTTATGCATTTCTCGGGTTACTCCCATCGTTTCATACAGCTCTGGACACCGTTTTTCTAGGACACCCGATGTTGGTCCTCCAACAGATGCCTCATCAATGGCAGAAGAAGGACGACCAGGTCTAGGAGCTGTTTCCACAGACTTCCGGCCATGTTTGAATTCAGGATGCCAGCGTTTTACAAGGTGATATGATGGGGCATCATGACCATAAGTTTCTTTCATTTCATCAAAAGTCTCATTTGGTGTGTGTCCTTTCAAATACAAAAACCGGATCACTGCGCGACACTCAACTGGCTCCATTTCACACCTGGTTCATTTCACACCTAACTCAGTTCAAACACCAGTAAATCAGAAACCACAATTAGTTCAGAGCTCTTTTTTGCAACATAAACTATATAGATATGAATCATTACAAACGCAAAATTTCATCTAGATCAGACAACTGGAAGTGGGATATTACTTATTGAACGCCCCTCGTACAATCTATAGCCTGTTTCAACCTGAAAGAAATACTCTCATTCGACCCCCTCCATTCATCTGACTGTACCGTATGTACCCTACTCCTTATGGGCAACCCCTCCCTCCCATATTCCATAAACTGTCAAATTGTCGACCACGTGTTTAACTATATTTCAAAGACTGGAAGATTCTTTTAGTTCAATTTTATTGTTAAGCCAGCCTTGCTGTGCCTGTACAGTCGTTTTTAGTTCGTCTTTATTGTAACTCTGCAATTATTACTTTTCCTCCGTTGATGTTCATTTAGCTTTTTTAATGTCAACCTTTGTTATTTGTCTTAGTTTCTGTTGACTGTTATTTGTTTTATGTTTACTGAGCAGAAGACCCACATAAGCAGACATGCTTCTTGTCCTATGCGCATTAAATCAATGCGAATAAAAATAAATAAAATAAAAATCATAACTGGTATTAAAATCTCTGGTGTACCATGTCTCTCAAACTGGAGTAACGGTGTCCGATTATCATAACTATGTTGTGGTACTGTCACATTGTTGTTGTTTACAATGTGTCTCCATGGTGACAGTGGAACCAATGGCGGTAGTCTGGAGACTGTTGGAGTTTTCTGTCCAAGTTCAAGCACTGGCAAATTTTGCAGTGATATGATTATCTACTGTAGAGTTGTCTTCAAGTCCCTAAGCACGCCTACGCATTCAGGGATACTAATTGGTATGTTTATACAGCTAGATGACATACAAAACTTGTACGCTACCTGCTCGGATAAGGGACTTATCTTACATGTCCGAAATCACATTCCTCAGTTATGCCCGTTTTTTAACGATGCGTTTTATAATGGTTGTCCAATGTAGATTCCACTGCAGTAGAATAGTCACACTGGTCACACTTGTAAGGTTTGTCAACGGTATGAGTTCTCATATGTCGGGATAAGGTACATTTCTTAGCTGTCCTGTACCCACACTCCCCACACATGTAGGGTTTATCACCAGTGTGCACGGCTAGATGTTGGTACAAGGCGGACGACTGTGTAGCAGAATAGTCACACTGGTCACACTTGTAGGGTTTTTCACCGGTATGAGTCCTCACATGATCAGATAAATGAGACTTATTAGCTGTTCTGTACCCACACTCCCCACACATGTAGGGTTTATCACCGGTGTGCTTTGCTAGATGTTGGTTCAATGCGGACTTATGTGCTGCAGAATAGTCACACTGGTCACACTTGTAGGGTTTGTAACCGGTATGAGTTCTCATATGGTCAGATAAGGCAGACTTCCAAGCTGTCCTGTACCCACACTCCCCACACATGTAGGGTTTATCACCGGTGTGTTTTGCTAGATGTTGGTTCAATGTGGATTTATGTGCTGCAGAATAGTCACACTGATCACACTTGTAGGGTTTTTCACCAGTATGAGTTCTCATATGATTCACTAAGACAGACTTCTTTGTTGTTCTGTACCCACATTCGCCACACATGTAGGCTTTATCACCGGTGTGTTTTGCTAGATGTTGGTTCAATGTGGATTTATGTGCTGCAGAATAGTCACACTGGTCACACGTGTAGGGTTTTTCACCAGTATGAGTTCTCATATGTTTCACTAAGTCAGACTTCTTTGTTGTTCTGTACCCACACTCCTCACACATGTAGGGTGTATCACCAGTGTGCATGGCTAGATGTAGGTCAAAACTGCATTTTCGTGCAGCAGAGTAGTCACACTGGCCACATTTGAAGGGTTTGACGCTGGTATGAGTTCTCATATGTCGGGATAAGAGAGACTTTAGAGTTGTCCTGTAACCACACTCCCCACACATGTACGGCTTATCACAGGTGTGTTTGGCTAGATGTAGGTCAAAACTTTTTTTGTGTGCTGCAGAATAGTCACACTGGTCACACTTGTAGGGTTTTCACCGGTATGAGTTCTCATATGATCGGATAAATTAGACTTCCGAGCTGCCCTGTACCCACACTCTCCACACATGTAGGGCTTGTCACCAGTGTGTTCTGCTAAATGTCGGTTCAAATTGGATCTTCTCGCTGCAGAATAGTCACACTGGTCACACTTGAATGGTTTTTCCCCTGTGTGTGTTCTCATGTGTCGGGATAAGGTAGACTCCCATGCTGTCCTGTACCCACACTCCCCACACATGTAGGATTTCGCATCGGTATTTGATTCCGTTTGACTGGCCGAAGTAGGTTTTCTCGCTGTGGGTTTGTCGGTTGTGCTTGCATCCCTGACACACAAAACTCTAGTCGGAGACCTATCGCCACAGCTCTGTGGAACAGTAGGAGACCCATTACTTCCCTCTGCCATGTCGAACCTAATGCAATAGAAAAATATCAGATAAGAAGAAAAAGACCAATCATGATGATTTCAATCAAACAAATAATGTTAATTTTCACATGGTCTAGCCTAACAGTAACAAGCCATTTACGGTTAGGCATTGTTTTACTTTCTTTTTGTTTTTGTGTGTTTTTGCCATACAAAATATACATGTTTCTGATATACTAGTCACTTTTACTATATAATAGTACTATATAGTGACAGGAAGTGATGAAGATGAGACGATAGCAATTTATTCCCATGAAGGCTTAAGTTATTTTTTTCTGCGTCACAAAATTTACTGCTGTCATTTTAGCTCCAAACCTTTTGTGATTGCCTACAAAAATTTACAGCTCATTCTTTTTTTTTAGCCCGAAGCCTTTGAGATTGCCTACAGTTCATAGTAAATCATCCGTCATAAAAGCGCCACACATTTTTTTCAGTAGACTCTCCCAATGACCAATATGACCCCTGTGATCTCTTGAGTAGATGTATCGGTCGCCTGTCGTGTAGACTGGCCAATATCTGTTTAGTCTTACACAAACACATTCATAATCTAGCCCCTTGAGCTTTGCCCTGATATATACTTGCTACATGTGACCGAACACCACAGGGTTTCTACCACAACACCAGTTACCATGGTGATAGCTGGTTGTACATCTTATTTGTTTGGAGAATAAGAAGAGAAAGTGGAAGAAACGGAGAAAAAAACAATATGTTTTCCTTAAAATTGTTTCCGAAAAGGTAAAGATGCCCCCCTCCCCACACTCACATTTTCGTCACCCTGAAAAGTCATACATTTCTGTCTAATGTAGCCAACATACCATAGAAATTACCTCTACACCCTATAGTCCATAAAAATGAAGTCATTTTGCGTGTATATCTCGTTCTTACCTGCTTCCAGTGATGATTATTACCTCCGCACAATCCTCCTGAAAGCGATTGTGTGAACCAGCAAGGGGTGAAAGGTAAATATGATTGTGCGGTGAAAGGTCATTTAGTACCTGCTTACCAATCACTGTCTAGTACGTCTTTCATTCTTTTCTTCCGTCTTTTTTTTCTTTCTTGTAGTGTTTTGTTCTCAAATAGCACGTCAATAACTAACTGTGACCATGTACGGTCAGCATAGTATTGTGCACCTGCCAGAGAAGAGACTGAGACAATGGAATGGAATCTGTACTTCTATTAAACTTCTTTATGTTCACTTATCAGTAATGTTCTTACATAACAGCCATGGTAGCTACTGAAACTTCACAAGACAAGGCCTCAACTTAGTCAAACAGCCCGGTGTCCCCGTCATATCATATGTACTACCAGCTCGGATTAATTAAAGAGTTTTCTTAGATGTCCTAAAATCACATTTCTCAAACATGAACTGTTGTTCACCATTGATATACCATTTATATCTATCTTGACTATGACATTATCGCATGTATTTTCTGTTTTTCTTATATGTCACGGCTAGTGATGAGTTGATCATGCTTACATGTATCTTTATTAAAATTTTGTTATCTCGTATCAATTCTATCAAATTTGTACTGTGATTAACATCTGTTCAGTTCAGTTCAGTTCATCCTCATATGAGGTGCCATTAACAATGTCTGACATCTGTTAAGTTAAATAAATGATGACAAACGTTTTAAGCGACCCTCGTGACAACATTATGTCTATACATCATATCCTGAGCGGGTCACTCGTTCAGCCTTCCCCTTACAAATGAAGGATCTAGTGTCTCGTTCGTCACAAGCCACGTCATACCATTGGTCAGTTCCCCAAACATTTTTCATCACTATGGCAACACAGAAGTTGATCTCGGCCCCATCCGGTTGTGGAAACCCAGTGCGGATATCCACAGGCGACCTGAGGCAGTGGGAGTGAGCAGAATACTTTTGTGACATGATTATTCTATGGACGGATCAGAATATACAACTAACACATCCTGTGGAACAGTACGAAGAAAAGCGGCTAAAAGTTTTTAAAAAAAAGACAGACACCTTCCAGTCTGCAAGACAATTATCATAAACAACATCAACTAGGTGTGTTGTTAATATTGCAGCCAGTGTAGGTATCCAGTCTGAGTAATAAGGCTGCACTGCGTGCTCGAACATGGTTAGTCTTCGAACACTGGACCCCCATTTCACTTCCCTTTCGAAAGACTAAACCAATTCCTCACAAGAAACATGTCGGATTCGACCGTGGGATTGGGTCTAGATGGCCAAGCAGCGGACTTGCATAACATGTCGACCTTTGGCCACTTAGGTGCGAACACACACACACACACACACACACACACACACACACAAACACACACACACACACACACACACACACACACACACACAAACACACACACACACACACACACACACAAACACACACACACACAAGCACGAAAAGCCCGTTTACCGCTTTCGTGGACAAGATTCATAGATTGATACGAAGACAAATGTTATTTTTTTGCCCCAAGACGTGCGTTAAAATCCTACTTACCAGTCCGTGAATGTCACGGGGGTACCATCTGTCCAGGCGAAAGTTCGATTTCTATAGATGTCGTACAGACCTTGGGGAGACGAAAGTACATTTAGCTTGCGCAAATCCCTAGACCGATTGTTTTAGATACGAATGTGAACGCACGTTTACATTTACTGTAGCCAAAAATTACATTGACTTATACATGTTGAGGTCAGTTGTAATTTCATTTTCTAGAACTCCTATGCATTCAAACTTAGGTTCAGCCTTATGTAGTGAAATGTTTATTGAACATAGAGACAAATCATTTGTCCTTAGCTATATGAACATTGTCGCAGCTTAGATATGATAGATGCCGGAATACTAACTGATATTGATATCTACTCGTATAATATCATGATTTCTATATTGGCAGCGTTTCTCTTTAAAAGACGTGATGTTAAGAACATGCCTTCTTTCAAACCTGTTTCATTTATATGCAATATAATCAATATAATCTAAATAGAGTCATGACACGTTGTATTTTATACCTATATAAAGTTTTGGATCAGCAATACGCTTCACAACAACGTTGGTGACCAAAAGCAGGTGCAGAAACTCCATTTCCTGTCGGTCAGCGACGCTGGTCAAGTTGGCACCAACCTCTCGGCACTTAGCGTCTGACTCTTTCCAGTTGACTGGTACGTTGTGCAGGAAGGTCTGGTAGCAGTTTCGACGGAACAAATGCCAGCCGCATGGGCAAATGAACCCTGGCAAATAAGATTATAAAAATTCACATCTGGATGTTAACTCATCTGTTCTCAAATAACAATCTTAACCTCCATCAAGAAGACCATGTGTTGGAAATCACAATATGAAAGAAGACTTCATATAATCAACGCTGCAAATAATTGTGACTCTGTCAACCTTGTTCACGGAATGGAAAAGTCTGTTACTATGTCTGAAATTGACTTTGAAGGCCTCGTAATTGCAGCAACGGGTCGTGAGTGGCAGATAAGCTGTATCGCCGCCCGTCACTGTTCAAGGACAGTGAGCTCGCATGTACATGTGCACAGCCTCCATAATTCATTATGAAAACAAATCCGGCTCAGAATCTATAATACTAACCTCAGAGGCGGCGGCAGCAAATTTCGCATGGGTGGGGGCGAACTTTAATGACAGAACTTTGCAGCGGCGCTACCCGTCTCGCCGGAGGCGCCACCATCCTAAAGGGGTCCGGGGGCATGCTCCCCTGGAAAATTTGAAATCTTGACCCTCTAAAACGCAATTTCCTTCGTTTTGACGGGCAAATTTTGCTGCCAGACTAAGGTAAATTTGATGGAAATTCTGTATGAAAGACATAATATATAGTTTTTTAATAGCGAGGGCGATGCCCCAAAAATATTTTCATGATTTCGAGTACCGAAGGTGCGAGCTGTCGCAAGGTTGGTCTGGGGAAATTTCGAAATCTGCACCCTCTGAAATGCCATTTTCTGTATTTTAGGGACAAATCTTGCTGCCAGACTAAGCTAAATTTGATGGCAATTCTGTAAGAAAGACACATGGTTTTTAATAGCGAGGGCGATGCCCCAAAAATATTTTCATGATTTCGAGTACCGAAGGTGCGAGCTGTCGCAAGGTTGGTCTGGGGAAATTTCGAAATTTGCACCCTCTGAAATGCCATTTTCTGTATTTTAGGGACAAATCTTGCTGCCAGACTAAGCTAAATTTGATGGCAATTCTGTAAGAAAGACACATGGTTTTTAATAGCGAGGGCGATGCCCCAAAAATATTTTCATGATTTCGAGTACCGAAGGTGCGAGCTGTCGCAAGGTTGGTCTGGGGAAATTTCGAAATCTGCACCCTCTGAAATGCCATTTTTGTATTTTTGGGGACAAATTTTGCTGGCAGACTACGCTAAATCTAATGGCATTTTTGTCATAGAAAGAAATTGTTTGAGGGCGATGACCCACACAAATTAAGTTCGCCATGTCGTTGTGAGCGCCCGAGGCGCAAGTTATCGCTATGGAGGTCCGGAGAAAATTTTGAAATCTTGACCGTCTGAATCGTCATTTCCTGCATTTGGGGGCCACATTCTGCTTGTAAACTAAGCTAAGTACGATAGTTAAATTCAGTTTAAAAGATTTTTGAGAGCGACACTCCCGCAACATGTTGTCCTTCGCCGAAGACGCGGGCCGTCACAAGGTAGGTCTGGCGAAATTTTGAAATCGGGACTCGCCATTTCTTGCATTTTCGGGGGTAAATTTTGCCGTTAGACTAGCTTGATTTAATGAAATTTCCATCATCAAAAAAATACACAAGGTTTCAGCTTGCTTTTGGCATATTTTCCGCCGCCACTGAACCTTGAACATAGACGAGGGGTGACATTTGCTATCTGACACCACCCATTGCTGCAGTTACGTGGCTTCAAGGTCATATTCTGGAAATAGCAAAAACGGCCCATTCCGTGGACGAGACTAACGGAGATCGATCGGGCTTGGATTTAAGATGGATCGATTTAATATGGGACATGGTCTGGAACATTCAACTGAACCCCAGATTTTTAACCTATCACAAATTGTGGGCTTGTTTCAGTCTACATATCCATAGTCTAGTAAAACAAATTATGTGTTTTTACCTGCATCATCCGGAAGGTTTTGTACCTGACCGCTGGCGATGAACGTACTGATGTTGAACGTTGCCATAAATCCACGAGTGCCGCCGACATCACCACCACTTCGTGTCGCCAGCATGGCCAACTGCATGTCATTGGAGCTGGAAACAAAGAGCCTCTGCTCGTTTTCACCACGACACAGCCCGTGGATCGTATTCCAGCCTACCGTCAGGAACCTATCCCTGATTTGCAGCACACGGCTGGTGCAGGCACCTCCTGAATATCCGGGCAAATCTACATCCAGCAGTACTAAACTGACGTAGCTTCCGCTCGGACCGTCGATGGTCCACAAGCAGATGACTGAAGAAGGAAAGGCAGTTGGGTATCCGGGAGAGTAGATCAGCCCACAGCGGTATTGGTCAGAGCTGCCACATCGGACATACCCACAAGTTGTCTGATGTGCCATACAATCATCACACACTAATTGAAAAGGGGAAAAAAATTAAGTATGATTAAAATGTATTTCGTTGAAGTGATTCATTGAACGGAGTGACCTAGTTCTCGCGAGAGTTTTGAGTACTAGGTCGAGACTTGCGTAAATCTTCTACCCCCTCACCCCCACGCAAGTCTCCACCTAGTTCTCATAACTCTTGCGAGAACTAGGTCACTCCGTGAATAAGATGGACTGATTGCCATAAAAAATTTGGAGGTCCGTGCGTTTTACCTTTAAGAAGTAGTCACTGCTTGATGAAAATTCGATTAACCGATTAGAATGGAATATTGACAAATGATAGGCATAAACGGTACATGCACTGCGTATTGGGTATACAATCAATACTAGGCTACACCACTACCTGCCATTGTTAGGTTCTCTCGGTTTTCGTACCTGTCATATCCGGAATATATGTGTGAAAATCGTCTCTGCCAGCTATTAGATCAGCGTTGTTACACTGTTCACTATCGTTGGCATCGCCTCCGATATTGGATGAAGGATCTAAAGAAAACCAAGCCCTGTTGTTACATATATGGTATCTTCAGTATCAAAAGCCTCCCTTTACGTATACTTTCCTATCGGTGCACGTGGATGCATTATGATGACGATTCAAAGAGTATTTTTCAAAATATTGGGGAAATATTGGGGAAGTCTTTTTTAACAATCATGAAGAAAATTTTGAAACATCGACTGCGTCATCAAAATGCCTAAAAATCATCACTAGACTATATTGTCCTTACATATGCAAACCAAACAATTTGTCCAGAATTGTGCCATGTTTGCTTTAAAGTAAGGCAGATGTAAAGTTTGTTGTAACAATACCTTTTTCGCATATAAATTCTTTTTCGATCAGGCTACAAGGTTGGAGACTCCAGGAATCTGTAAAAGTTCATGGGTATAATCGGATGGTTAAAGACTATAAATATAAATCGTAATGTAAAATTTTACGGTGACTATATTCTTAATACATATAGAATACAACACGGTGTATTCTGTATCACTCGAGGTACCAGCCCGACCGCCTGTAGGATCGCCCGAAGGCCGGAGGGTGATCAAAACCGCGGCAGGGCTTGGACCGAGGGTGATGAAGAATACACCGTGTTGTATTTTATTTATGTCATACCCACCTGAGGAATCACATGTTTCGATGCACCATGCGCTAGAAGTTGAGATAATTTGGTGCCCACGAACAAACATTGTTTCAACAGTAATGTTCCAACGTCTAAATCAGGTGTCCGAATTTTCGACTACGCTGCGCTGGCGTGCACAGAAACCGTCCGAATTATTTTATAGAAGCCTGTGTGATATAACTTCGAAGCCTGCATCTGTGTGGTACGGCTTTTTATCACACTGTCCGGAACACTTGTATCAAACGTTATCGCGGTCCAAGTTGTTACAAATATGTAGGTTAGGCATGTAGAACGGGAACTAAGGGGATAGTGGCTAGTGGTGATGTAACATGAACGTACCGTGCTCTTCTAGGAAAGCACAGAAAGGGTCGTTGAGTCGCCAAATGTATTCCTGGAAAACATCGTATGAGATGTTCTGTTCCCGGAAGGCGTTTCCGGCAGGACTTCCATCACTCCACGTCAAATTGACTATTTTCTAAAAAGGACAAAAAAATGTCAGGAGTAAGAGGTGTGTAGGGATTCTCTTTTTGCTTCTTTTTTTTAGATTTTGGCCGAAGTGATCGTACAAATGCTGCGTAACATAGCAAAATAGCGCCACAGATCTGTCGGGTAACCGAAAACATATTAACGTATTTTTCTTAAGCCTATAACTAGAAACTCCAGCCCAATTCGTTACCATCTAAGAGGTACGCAAAAGATTGTGATAACAACAACAAATCATCGAGAATGAAATACATTCCATAGGTTAAACTGTGTCTACAGATTGATTTGACATAAATGAGCCATAAGAGAATAGTAATAATAACAATGATAATTATGAAAATGATAATAATAATACAACTGGAGAGAACCATTTCACAGCCTGTTGGCTGAATTGCACACTCCTTTCTCAAGTGGTAAGGCACATAAAGAACAATTTGCAAAATCGGATACCTGTGTTTCGTTCTTGATGAAAATGGCATCAAGCGTCAGCCCTATCCACCCGTTTCCTAAGCTGTTGCGGATGAACTCGTTTTCCTGTGGCTTGTTGACTGCAGCCAGATGACCACCCAGAGCTTGGCAGTACCTCTCAGCAGCCCACCAGACAAGCGGGGAGGGAAACTTCTGGTAGCAACGTTCTTCAAACATCGTCCAGCCTTTGCCACAGGACATGTCCTTAACACGTTGCTCTGAGATTCGAAGTGACTTATTCAATCATCCAATCCATATGCCAAACATTTTTCAAAGAAATAAATCTGCATAAACATTGAATTTCTTTTATTCTTCTTTCTTTATCCATTTGACTGAATCTGTAGACTGGATTAAAATTACATTTTACATGTTACATAATCAACATGTGCGCATGTGACAGTATATTATTTTGTTGATAAAGATTATTGATATTTCATATAAAGCACATATATTCATGTATTCCATATATCCATGTAATAGTTAAAACATACTCACTATGGCTTAAGTGTAAACAAATACCAAAAATCAAATTGTCTTTAAGATACACCATACGTACACACTGTGTTTCAGCATACAAATGACAGTAAACAATGAGATGGGCAACTCATGCAATGACAGCAACCATACGTCAGCAAGCCTTTGTCAGGAATATTTTCAATGTAAACGTATCTCGTGGTCAAAATTTCAAATCATACCTTTGATAGGACATCCCAATAGTCCTACGTCCAGAACAGCCATATCCAGCCAGGACTGTGGTATTAGTTTCACCACTTTGGCATGGACTGCTATGTCCAGGTAGTACTCAACTCTAGCCGAACTTCTCGAAGGTGTTTCGAATACCTTTTGCAATCAAAGGGACAGGGACAAAACATTTTGCTTTAGTCAGTAGGACTGTACTATTTGTAGATCTGATGGTACTCATTTGATTCCTAAATATGTATCAAGCATTTAAGAATTGAGAACCCTTAAGATGAAACAAGTATGGTTGCATCGTCAAATATGTGCACTATTCATTCGTCAAATCTCGCAAATAAGAAGGAAACCACTCTAAAGCAGCGCGTGGTTATAAATGTTATAATTTTTTTTCCGTGGCAACCTATGTCGATTGTTTTTATTTTCTTAAATATGATTTAAGGCTATCATGTTTACGGACAAAACACTATGTGTATTTTCCAAATAATGCTTTGTCTTTGAACCAACGTCGTCGACTTGATATCCCTACATACCTTTATGTAATATACTTACAAACGGTTATAGATTACCCCGGGGGATAAAGGCTAACTACTGTTACCGAGAACATCATAGTCTACACAAAAGTAAAGGCCTCAGTATCAAACACCTTTGCTCTGTCCCCCTCCCTGTAAGTCTTCAAACAGTCAGCTCCCATTCCGTACTTCAGGGTAAATGTGTGAGGCTGCGACGACTTGAACCCAGAAGCAACTATTCCAGTCAACTGTACAGCGGTTTCCAACGTAATTTGTATCCAGTCATCAAGACCTTCAACCACCCATTGCGTTAAGGACAGATCGCGCCTAAAATTGGTGGAGGGACTTGTACTTCCTTCAATGGAGTACTCCTCAAGGAGTAAAGGCACTGGAAGTAAACAAGCTCCAATACCTTGGAAGAAGAGAAAAAATGTATGTAGTGAGAGTTTGAAGTCCTTATAACTTCGTGAGGCATTTTTAGCCTTTGTAAATTAGGCATTTGTAAATATTTTATTCTATCTTGTTTCCTTGATGCTACGAATAAAGCTGTAATTACCAAAACCTATTCCAACTGATGGTCTCTACCAAAGACACTCATTTCTGAAAGTGACTTCTAAAGTAATTTCGACTTTCTACGCTTTTGCTGATTTTACGGTTAGGTTTTAATTGTACACCTCGATTGATACATTGCAAACTAGTTTTGTTACCCTGTTACCCCTTTATTGTTTCTGAATATCCATCCTGTATTCCTTGTTGTATTCTTACTCAAATTAATTCTTTTTTAGTTGGCCTCTTGTAAGTATTATGCTCTTTGCCCAAAACGCCATATATATACAAATCTTACTAAATTGAATACAAAATGAATAAATACATAAGTACATTAACTTTTGCAAATTTTGGTAAAACTGTATGACCCAAGGGCTAGGGAAACGGAAATGCACTCCACCCATACACCGTACCATGTGATAGAAACTGTCATTCACACATAGGACTGTTTAGCCATAGCCAAAGCTTTGGCCAAAGCTTTGGGGCTGATGTCAATTAGCCTAAGGATTTTTCCATTGTCATCACTGACCGAAGGATGCGATATATATTCACCATATCGTGCATAAGCATATTTCGCTTGTACGCATGTTTAAAAAATGTCATTAAGCTTACTAATACAGGCATCTTCGTCTGAGGTATCGGAGCAGTCCGGTATCCCGTCACAGATGTTCTGGGTTGAGACAAACCGATTGGATGTGATGCATGGGAGTCTGTCTGTATACATAGCTATAAAAGATACGTTGATTGTGGATTGTGGGAAAAGCTTCCGAACAATATTTGCTACAATTTATAAGCACCCATTGCAAAATGAATAAACTAGGAGCGTCACTATTAACTGTTAGTGTCACCCAGCGTCACTAGGCTGCGTCAAGGGTGACAAATGAAAAAAAATCTCCAACGTTACAGAAAATACATTTTTCTAAATAGACCAGGTTTTCGACAGTTCAAATCCAGCTTTGTCAAGGAATAAGCGATCCAACACAGACATACATTGTCATCTTGACACTTGGTCTTACTGGAGAAAGTAAGAATACAGGACACAGAATCGGACTTTTTTGCAGAGGAATAAAAGTAGCCATCTACATCAAGGCTTTACAACCATTCCTGGACAAAAAAAGAGGGGCCGACATAGACTTTCTAACCTATATCAAGAAATGAGCAATCCACTGTTCCTGTGATGTCACGATATACAGATAGAGTACCGGACTAGGTGGTCAGTGGATTGTTCATTCCTTGACATAGACATGTTGGACTGTTGAGTTACTTCAAATCTTCTTGAAGCAATGTCTGTTTTTAAAGGTCCTGTACATACCTCCAAATTTTCGATGGCTGACAGTCCATCTTGCTCACGTAGAATGACCTAGTATCGATCTCGCGAGAGAACGCGAGAGAACGCGAGAACTAGGTCAGGCTTGCGTAGATCATCTGCTCCCTCCCCCCCCCCCCCGCCTCCTTGCAATTGCGGAGTAGGGGCAGGGATGACTCGGGCAGATCCCAACCCTCATAGATAAGTCCAATCTTGCTAAGTTTAACATTAATATACAGAATAACACAATACTTACCACATTTCTTTGGGCTCTCGTCTGCGCCCGATCTGCAGTCGGCTTTACCATCGCAGTATTGAGCGCTGCTGATTTCTTTGAATGTATCGACACCTATCGATGTATCCCTGCATTCTGTCAATTCTAGGGGGAAACAGCAATAAGTAAGATTAAAATATTGATGTCAACCTGTTTTGTTTATTGTAAGTCTTGTGTTTGTACATTTGCATGTGTATCCATGTAAAAGGAACTTAGTTAGTTTTTGTGTTCTACACGTATTGTGTGTCTCAGCAAATGGATACATAGCGGTGATCATAAAACGATGTTGCAGTCGTATCATACTATTATTATTACTACTGTAAGGCAGTCCAGTTATATGACTATCATACGATATGAACAAACCTAAAGATCGATTATTACTCTGCGTATTGTGAACGGTCCATGTGTGTTCGCACCTATATCTCTATGTTCCGTTTGCCGCATATTCGTATGTGTTTGGCATGTCGTCTGTACTCAGTTGTGAAATGATGCATATTCTTTTTTTTTCCGCGGTAGCTGTTTATATAAACGATGTAATAATCGACCCTATACTTTCTGTTATCTATCGGTACAAAAGAACAATAATGCCAATATTGATTCAAAAGATATCGGCTATTTCCAAATAACACCCACCACAAATCTCTTCGTCAGTAGCATCCAAACATCCAGGAATTCCATCACATAACAGAACATCTGACAGGCACTTGTTTGTTGCTTCACATTTTACGAAGGGACAAGTCACTGACACTGGAAAGGTACGAAAAAAATATTAAGCCTGATACAGTCAGGGACGCTTTTGTCCAGTTCCATTACGCACGGGTCGTATTTGAAATGATTATACTAATCATTGTTATCATTCTATTACCCAAATTCAAATAGATGAAATAGATAAAAGAACCCACAAATAGAGGTATTTGCATCGATGCTACCTGTGATGTCATCTGTGTTGTTGCCGTGTTGCAATTTAATAGATAAATGAATAAAAAAAGTTCACCACAATCTTGTTCATCCTCCCAGTTCCCGCATGTGTTGACATCGTCACACAAGTCGTAACTTCCAGCGCACTTTCCTGAGCTGCAGGTATGATTGTAGTAGTCTGACACTCCCAGATACTCCATCTCCATCGCCATAGCTGTCCAAAACCCGATACAACTACCTGTAGTGGACATGAAAGCTCATTTAAGTCGAGTTGATTTGTAATGGCATCTTCACACAAGAGCAATAATGAGCCGGAACGTCGTCAGAATAAAAATTATTTTCTATTCCTAGGGATTCGTAGTGTATTCTAGAAATTCTCACTGCATTCCAGATATCTATTCTATTTGTGTCCGCTCTTGTGGCTGGCCCAAAAGGTGCTGAACTGCGAAAAAAGCGTATTCTAAGTGCAGTATGACCGTATTCTATGGCATTCCAACATTATTCGAAACACTCTTATCTCATTCGATGGAGAACCGAAACGGCAAGCCACTTTGAATTCTGCCAGAATGTGGCCAAATGAATATCTGGAATGCAGTGAGAACTTCTAGAATACACTAGAAATTATCAAGAATAGAAAAGAATCTTTTTTCTGGTGGCATTTCGGCCTCAAACATGGCACGAATTTTGCAAATACATTCATTCATTCCGGCTGGTTCTGCTTGATTCCTGTTGATTCGGTTTCAGTGCAAAGGTCCTATAAAGGAATAATCATCCGCCCCAATATGTTTATGGTGCCACAACGTTATAAAGACTGAATAAAATCGACTAGTAAGCTTGCATTCCAGAAGACAAACTGATGAGAATTATAAAGAATAGACACACAAAGTAGCTGAAATTGAAGAGCCGACCTGAATGGTAGCTCCATTGGCGGTGATACTCTCAATAGTTTCTAATTCAAAGCAATAAGCTCATTCGCTATCTCGAGTACGCATGCGAAAGGTCAACGGTTTGGTCAAGTCTGCCTATGTCAGACTCAGTTTACAATACAGTCTTGACCAACCTTGCACTTGGTCCACTTCTTGTGGTTGTGGCTCATGTGTGTCTTTGAGGCCGCGCTAGGCAATAGTTTTATAAGTAGTGCTGCCCAGATTATGCTTTCGATATATATATATATATGACCTATATTATGACCTGTATTGTATGTATTGATGTTGGCTTGTATGTTATTGATTTGTATGTACTGGTGTCATTTTCATGTGAGGGAGGGCAACTTGTAAAGGTTGTTCGAACCTGTTTTGCCCTCCCAATCACTGTGTGATGAATTCAAATAAACAATAAACAATAAACGGTGAATGCTACCAAGTCAGTAACAAAACACTCTTATGCTAATCATTCAACATTATAATGCAAATGGCCCTAATACGTCTAGACATTTATAAAGCATGTTCAAGAAAAGAACAATTCACAAGTCAGGTGCTTCATCTTTGACTTTGCGCATGCGTGCTCGGAATGATGAACAAGCTTGTTCTCTTACAACATTGTTCTACTATTGTACAGTGTATTCTTGTCAACAGTTTCTTTTTCATTTCTGCATTCCTTTGCATAGAGAATGTCTGTTGTAATAAAACATTGAACTAAGTATGCAATAGATGCAAGAGAAGAATTATAATCATTTACCACAACCCTGTTCATCTGCTGGTGCGCCCGAGAATATTCTAAAGTCACAGTCGGGATGCCCATCGCAAACTAGATGGCGCTCTATGCAGACATTCTCACCACAATCGAAGCCACCAACCGACTTGCAATACTCATCTGTAATGTTAAAAAATGTTGCAAAGTGTCAGTTAGGTTTTACTTAGCATTCAACAATAACTTAATCTACGTTTTCCTCATAGCTGAGAAGCTGACTTTTGAGCCAGAGGCGACAGGTTTCGTTCCTAACGCTCCTAGCTAGAAGTTGTATCCTTGGGAAAAGGTACTTTACATAGTTTTCCTCACTCCACCCAGGTGAAACAATGGGTACCTGATCTACATTGTGTTGAGCTCCACCGTCCGATACCGTACCGATATACACATGAATGACAACCTGATGCCCCGACAGTACAAAAAAGCTTATGGGACTACATTTATGCTTTTTTAAAACATACCAAGCTTATCATATATACGACTAGCTCCATGCGTACCATAGTAGTGCAAGTTTCATTATCTTGTCTGTTTGCCAAGTGAACATTTAGGTTCCGAAGAAGAAAGTCGTTAGGAATGTGGCGATAGAAAATTACCGCAAAGCTGCTCATCGTCATCACATCCTTTCCCATCCGGTGAAAAACAAGTGCTGAAGCCATTGCAGATGTTTTCGGCAAAGTAGCACTTGGTCAGCTGGTCACACTGGCATCTCCATCCACCCACGGACTCACAGAACGCATCTGTTTTACGAGTAAGTAAGACAAGAAATGCTTTTTAAAAAGTTGGCAACGCAGCCTGAAATTATTGGCGAATGAAATGGCGGGAGAAGGTTTTGAATGACTAGACACATAAGGAAAGGGCATAGCTATTGGATTCGCGCAATGCTTGATGGGAGAGAAAGCGTCCCCAGCGATCCATTGCTTCTCCGCAGCATGACTACCAGGAAGGGTCCCATGCATGCATGCAGGGAGACGATCCGCAGGAATGCTAGTCCACAGGACTGTTTTGAACGTTTCTCCTCACCAAAATCTTCACAGGAAGTATTACTGCCTTAGAACATGTAGTGGTAGGAAATGGGTCATACAGGCTCCAATTTTACAAACACTTTTTATTACATGCCAACTTTGATGCGCAGTCGGGATCCGACTCTTTTTATTACATTTGAACAATAAGTTAATTGCGCACCATACGTATACAGACGACCCGAATACGACATGATGCACTTACCACAGTAATTCTCATCCTCCCCTGTCGCACAGTCTAGTAGAGTATTACAGCGTTTTTTATGTGACAAGCAGGTATTCTCTCCAGGGCACTGCCACTGCCATTCTGTACAGTCATTGATGAGTCCTGTTTATTTCAATAGAAAATAGGTATATCATTTATACAGCTATAAAAGTTTTATGACATGTCTTAGTGCGTGTATAACAGTGTCACTAAGACAGTTGAAAGATATTCCCTGAGTCGTTTGTGTGTGTGTGTGTGTGTGTGTGTGTGTGTGTGTGTTGCCGTGTCTGTCCAGTAGTTAAGAATAGAATAACATGATATTTAGTATGTGGGTGTTGTGTGGGGGTCGGTAAAATCAAGGGGTTCAATTTTCAATGAGTAAAACTTCCTAATTTGCATCAATATCTTTTTAATCAACAACTAATATGTGCTCTTTTTACTGGTCGGATTCTTTTAAACGAAGGGCAATTGATGCTCGAGCGGATATTATCAATACATGGCCTAATGATGAAACAATGCTGAAAACATCAATTTGGACCATACCTTGCACAGTGATTTACAGCACTTTGTCAACAACGCCTTAATTTTTTTTCAGATTGTTGCTGTGGTATTGCAGCGATACTGCCATAGAGTATTGCGGTTTTCGTGTTTTTGAGGGGCCAAAAATTGAGGGAAATGGTCAAAAGATTAGATAATACTGTGGCAACCATGAGTTTTGATAAAAAGGGAAGGTGTTTTCAGGGATTGTAGACAAAGTACTATCCGGGAGCGAAATATGAGCCAAATAGATTTTTGGACCCTGCTACCATTGACATTGTTTCATCATTTGTGTTTTGAACATCTTATGCTCTAAACATGCTACGGTCACGATTTTTAGGTAGAAGATAGCTCTTGTTAGGTACTAGTATATACCTTGAGCACAGTTGGTCTCGTCTTGTGTAAACCAGTCGTCTATCCCATCGCAGACGTAGTCATTCGGAATGCAGCCATCCTGATATATTCCTGATGAATCCTCTCCCTGTATGACCAGGGCGTTGTCCCATACGTTGAAGCCAGCCATTGCGTCTTGTCCACAGAAATCTGCGTACAATCATTGGAAAAAAATCACGTACTCGATGAAGACGTTCAGAATAGCTTCACTAATGAATGAATTTGTAATTTTTTTTACAGCAGAGCTAACTATAGGTCGCAACAAAGACGAACATACATATAAAAGTATCACATTTTATCATCGACATAAATGTTACAATCTACGACGAATTGCACTTCATCTTCTACTGCACAGATACCATGCGCATGCTTATGACTTCCTGGTTCAATTCGTAGTCTTATAACTGATTCGTAGTTTAGCTCTGGGTTTTTTAAAGCAATTTTCAAAGACAGTTCTTCCTAATGCTGTATTCCTTGGAGAGATAACATACAGTTATACAGTGTTAACATCCAGTTGTCAATGAAACGCAGTGCTATCGTAAGGGATATCTCAATGACTTTCCCTTCGCCCTGGGATGGAAATGTTCTTGTTGGGACAAACGAACATATTAGTTTTAAACGTCATAAAATAAAATTTCAGAACTGATTATTCATAAACAAATCGTAAAACAAACAATAGATACATCTGTACTGCTGTAAAAGCAGAAAGTTTAATGTTCGCGGTTTTCGTGGTGGCCGCTTCACCGCGAACTTAAAACCACCGCGAACAATTTCCATGGCAGTAAGAGACTACAGTGCAATGTGCTACCGCGAAAAGTCATTTTTCCCAATACCGCGAAATAAAATCCCCGCGAACTTAACTACATTTACAGTATTTATAACCTTACAAGACCGACGAATGTTGACATACCACAGCCGATCTCATCGGAGTAGTCTCTGCAGTCCACCGCCCCGTTACACCTGTCCTGGCGCTTGATGCATCTCGGATAGGGAGGGACAGAGCTTTTACAGGTCCAGTAGCCAATAGATGTGCACACATCATCTTGATTTTGGACAAAAGCAAACTTCTTTTAAAACTCCATTTCATGTTATATAAAAAAAATACGTTTATGATAAACTCTGTCAATTGCTACCAGCATTAATTCTGTACAATTTGTTTGAAATAGCATTGCCTAAAAGTAAGAAAAAATTCAAAACAGAGGGCATTTCAAACTGTCATGATTATAACATTAAAAAGCTTTTGACAGTTGATGTGAAACTATGTAATAAACATTGTACATTGTCATCAGGTCATTAACATTCCTGTGCTTGTCAAATATATACAATGATGAAGATAATGATTCTGATGTCGTAAGGCAATTCAGTTTTAAACTGTTAACTCTATTTAAATTCATCCGAAATCTACAAAAAGAAATAAAGAGAAACAGTTCCTACCATTCCCATTTTTTAAGAACCGTAATTGGAAACACAACACTAACGTTTTCGTATAATTACCACATTTGCCGTGCCGTCATGGACAGTCATAAGTGGTTGATTACAATGAATTTTCCAAATCAAAGGAATGATGTTTCGATGGTCCGATGCACAATTATGGAAGAATGTTGAAATTCGCCACAAAGGAGTATGTGTATGCAAATTGAATAATACTGTCATTGTTGTTGAATAAAGTAGAATTGCCAATTGCAGGCATTTGGAAGTTGAAGGATGAACAAGATATGCTTACCACTGTGACAGTTCTCTTCGTCCGATCCATCCTTGCAGTCGGCAATGCCGTTACACAGAGACTCTCCCTTCACACAGCCGGAGGAGTTCTGGCACTTCCAGTAGGCGGCATCGCCGAATGAACCATGGAGGGAGCAGAATTCATCTTTTGAGAAGAAAGCACAAACATATGTAAACGCAATTGCCATGGCGAAGGTTTTATTGTTTATAAGCATTAATGATTGTTGTTTTAGGTGTGTTGTATTTGTGTTTTATCCTTTCGCCTGGCTGTATGTATGAAGATTGTTTTACGCGATGGATGTTTGTAGTGCATTGCTGTAAACATGAAAAGCGATCTCTTGTGACGAGAGACCTGTTATAAATATTTCTTATTGGTCAAACCAAAGAGATTCTCATTTGCATAAAAGATATCAGTTGATCATCCCCTTTACCTTAATAACACCGTGTTTAAAGTATGAAAGTCTTAGCAAAGAAAGCTATTGTAGCATTTTCTCATGAATTATGTAAATGAGACCCTAATTTGTATGACTTACTTACCAAGAATGACATTTTTTGTCATTTAACACTATAATTTTAATTCCTCATTGATTATGTTAATCACGTACCAATTAGCACAATTAATGTCAAAAACTTTTACAAAGGAAAGGGCAGCTATCATCCATTTACCCCGACAAAAATTGGTACAAAACGAATGATTTTTAAATATATTCCTACCACATTTGATCTCATCCGAGCCATCTGAGCAGTCCTCATGGCCATCACAAACTTTTGTGACATCAGCACAGCCTGAAAAATCACGGCACTCGATGACGTCACGCCCCAAAGAGAAGTGCCGAAGTTTGAAGTGGACGCAGCTGTCTGTGTAGTAAAAGAACACGCCTTGCAAGTGTGATTTCGTATTTACTGTACTTAATTTCTGTCGAACGGATTATCAAATATATCTTTAGTGTCCTCTATTTTCTACACACACGCAAACAAACAGACACAAATACAAACAAACAGAGACTCAGACACACATGCGCACACACAGAGAGACAAAGAGAGACACACAGAAACACACAAAAACGCACAAACATACCTTCATACACATGCACACACACACACACACACACACAAGTACACGCAGACGCCCAAGGTTCCCTCGCTGAAAAATTATTGTAGGGTGGCGTTTACGCTTAGGCCTTTTTGTTAGAAGCCATCAATCACTTTAGTCGTAAAGGGTTCGGTGGCTGTTGAAAGAAACTCAGTCTGTAAACATAGCGTGTGGTATTACACACTCTGACCATACCCCGACAGTCCCGTTCGTCCTCCGCCATCTCCCCACAGTTCCGATCACCGTCGCACACACGGCTGGGGCTGTAGCAGCCTAGTTCTCCGCTGCACATCCGCCTGTGTTTCTCTGCACAGCCGGCATACCCTGCAAACAAAATATATATAGATAGGCAGCTACATCGGATCGGTCCATGATGTGCCGACATTACTGTTGACATATCCTCTAACATTGGAGTTGTTTGCATCTCTCATTTTCTATCACTGTCTTTCTGTTCTTCCTCTCTCTGTCTCTCTCTCTCTCTGTCTGTCTGTCTGTCTCTCTCCCTGCCACTCTCTCTGTCTCTGTCCCTGTCTCTGTCTCTCTCTCTCTCTATCTATCTATCTATCTGTTTATCTATCTATCTATCTGTCTATCTCTCCCTTGTAGCTCTATGATATAGAATACACCTCTTTCACATTTGTAATATCATACAAAACGTTAAGGTGTCACTGAGAAGACAACAAAACAGGCAAACTGTAAACAAATTCGTTTCTTTTCAATAGAATCCGTTGAGCGATTTGTCGTTGAGCGATTTAGGTTGCAGAGAGGTGAGAGCGCGGTCCTAGAGAAAAGGGGATATAATATAGAACCACCGCCCACTCAGCGGCACACATTTACTCATTTTGCAGCTGCTGTGTACTATCTAAAGTATTCAAACCCTGCTTTGGAAATGGACAAAAACCAATACGCTTCCTCGAATGCCATTATATAATCAAAACAACATGGTCTCATTTAAGTCACAATATTGAAAAAGCCTATAATTACGATCCGTTGTTTTTTTTTATTATTCCCTGTCTAGATGGAATAGTGTAAACTCTACTAACAACAGTTCCGCTCGTCAGTGTCATCATCATCTCCGCAGTCTAAGACTCCGTCACACACGCTGCATTCTGGGATACATTTCTCGCTGTAAGGACAAATGACCTCATCGTCTTCGCATAGACGTTTTTCTTTAAAAAAAGGGAAGAAATCAATAAGCAGACAAATCTATAATTAAACAGAATGAGGGATTGAGAGAGTGAGTGTGCGTGATTGAGTATGTGTGTGTGTGTGTGTGTGTGTACAGTATGTGCGCGTGTGTGTGTGTGTGTGTGTGCGTGTGTGTGTGTGTGCATGCGTGCGTGCGTGTTTTCGTGTGGGTGCGTGCGTGTGTGGGTGGGTTGGTGACTGTGAGTGACTGTATGCGACCAAGAAAACTCTAGAATGGCTGGATGGATTGTCTTGATATTTCGTATATGGATAACTCTAGACCTCGAAATGGTTAGCTTTTGTATTCCCTGGCGGCTTTCCATGGTACTGCAGTGGAAATTCCGGTTTTGATATATCATGTTTTGCACAAGCTGTGTTCACGATTCTTGGTTAGTCGGTAACTCTTGTGGTTTCTATGGGAGAATGGGGAAGTCTGGCTTTTCTTCAAACGCTTACATTTTCTTACGAAAACATAGATTTTTAAATAATCCGCCGTGTTACCCTTTTGAATTGCGTAGCACATCGATTGACCTCTCAACCCCACTTGGCAGACTTCTCTGTCAATGGATATCCTCAGCACGAATGCCCGGTAAGAGGAGTCCACACCCCAGACCACCCCGTCACCCACGTCCACCTGCTTCAGTGTCACGCCTGGCACGGGCACCCATGCTTCACCAGGGGCGGTCTCCTGCAGGAAAGTGCCGGCTCTGTGGTGCACCATACCGCCCGCGTCCACCACCCACACCCCGGCACGTCCCACCGACACGGACGCGAAGCAGCCATCGACGGCCTCCCAGTCGTTTTTCACTGCAAGGGAAAATCATAGGTTTGATTCAGTACGATACAGATCTCCATTAGTAGTCAGACTAATAGTGTCACTTTTCTTCCTGGAGTCTGAGTGATTTGTAGAGAATCGCCAAGTATAGACGAAGGATTTGCACCATCGCACACAGCACCATCGTAAATGTAGTGGGTTCTTTAACGTGCGTGGGGTGTGGCTCTCCCCAAATACGGGACTTCAATTTCACATCTTATCTGAGGGTCGGCCTTAGCCGAAGCTAGCTATTTAAGGAAAGTCGTAAAGTGCCTTTCCCAAAATCCAGTTACACCCTTGGCAAAGGCGATTTCACCGCATAGTTTCAACTGTGTGTACTAGACTAGGACGGCGCTCTCGCCGCGCTCTCTCTGCGACCAGAAATTGGATAGGTAGCTCAACAAATTCTATCAAAAACAAACTAATCTTTTTGCGCTTTGTATGTTTTGTCGTCCTTCAAATCACACTATACATTCTGTATGATATAACTAGTATGGAATCTAAGATTACACACATCCGTTTAGGTAACAGAGAGAGCGCAGCGCGATCGCCGTCTAGTGGATAGGGGGCATAAGCTTCGTCTTACCTGAGATTTCACAATAGAAAGGTGCACGCCAGACTCTACCGCTGAGTTCCACAGCCCACAGCTGCCCGGTCCTGGAGCTGATGCTCACTTCTTTCATGTTTACCGCCCCTACGGCTTCCCAGGATGCACCTGTAGGTCTCTTCGAGTTGATGCCTGTTAAGACATAGTGGAAGCAATCAAACATGGAAAATCGGACATTTTATCTTTACTCGGTAATTTAGATATCAGGCCACAGCCCACAATTGGAGTCTGATATTCAAATACATAGAAAACATGTAAGAAACCTTCCTGCAGAAGAAATTATCACGGCCAAACTCGTACTCTTGACTGTCTAGGACACCAAACGGTAGATAGGTAGGAAGCCCATTTTTCTTGCAAAATAAGCCAGAGCACTTACCTATAATTTCCAGCACCAAAATGCCAACATTTCCCAAAATACAGGCTTCTTACACTTACTTTTACAAGACATCTTGACTAGCATAGAAATCCCTGTTCTGCGCAGGTCTGTAACTGTGACCTTTCACATCAAATGGATGTCAAAGCAACAAACGCTGTCCGCCATATTGGCGCCCATCTGTACGCAAAGTTAAAAGTACAGATGACAAATATACAAAATGGACACTAACATGGCGGCCGTTGCCATTCGAACCGGTGACTGACTGATTGGTCATATCTAAGTGTATCATTATTGGGGAGACTAACAAGAGGCAAAAAAAAAGTCTAAAAGACTAAAAATGCAGTAAGCTCTAAGATTGACAGTACCGTCAAAATTAGCCAACAAATTGGTGAAAAACATAAAATGCAAAAAGCTCGAGTTCGCATCCGAACCCGGGCCAAAATAGATGACCCTTGTTTTCTACGCATTGAAACATCACGAAGATGCCAATTAGATGCCATTTTGAGACATTTTGACACCGTTTATGGCAACGGCCATTTATAAGACGAAAATTTAGCTGTGTTTGTTGTTATTGGGCGGGCCGACTACTCACTCTTTGCAGCCAGGGGCTGAATTGCGAGGAGCTTACAATAGGCGGGGCTAAATCGCAAGGGTCTGGAGCGAGCTGCCATTCGGCGCCACTCAGGTGACCTCAATACGACCGTAATTGCCCCAGGTGCGGCCAAGGTACTGTAGGTTTTGAACCGCTTACACCGCACCATCGCACATGTGGCGGGGTCTTTTACGTGCCCGGGGTATGGCTCTCCCCAGACACGGGACCTCCATTTAACGTCCTATCCGAGGGACGACTCATTTTCACTTGAGTAAAGTGAGGAAAGTTCGTGTAAAGTGCCTTTCCCAGGGGCACAAGATCGGCAGCACGGCAGGCGGATTCGATCCCGCAACCTCTCGGTCACGAGGCGAACACAATACCACTGTACCACGCGGTCCCACAAAGTTGGTTTGACAGGTAACGTTTTATGTTGTACCTTTCCTAGCGATGGTAGATCCTACGGAGAAAGCAGGGTTAGTTCCAATGACCCAAACGAATTCTTTCCCTGCGTAGATCCAATCTATTTCGTGACCAAGCCACGGATATCCGAAAGATAGTCCCTTGAAGTAAAATATGTCGCTTCCGATGTCGTTGATATGTACCGTCTCCCAACCAGTTCCCATTGTTGCTTTGTCTCTGGAATAAACATAATCTGTGACTATTCAAATGGTAAAGACGAAGACATAGTAGTTTGGTGCAACAGACACACACACACACACACACACACACTCTCACAACTATACACTCAAATACATGTACGATTAAAAAAAACACATGATTAAAAATGGTTTGTGCAAACTGTGTTGATTTGGTGTAAGTATAGGCAACAATCTTCTATCGCAACTACCCGGAAGTGATCGCTGCCCTCCCACATAATCCTTGCGCTATCCCTGGTATGATCACATCCCAGAAGCGCTTTTGGGATAGAAGCACATCTGGGATGAAGGCCTATTCTAATTGCGCTTCATCCCAAAAGCGCTTTTGGGATAGAAGCCGTTTTGGGATGCAACAGTGCTCAAACGTTGTAAATATCTTGAAAGATTTGACCTTTGTCATCCAAGCCAGGTGAATACCAATCAATTTAGAACTGACGAAAGATGGCGGGTACTATCTGCAATTCAAAGTTATCGCCAAGATACTTTAACGTAACAGTAAATCACATATGCTACATTTGAATAGCAGTTTCAGAACTAGATTTTAAAGCACAATAAAAGCTGCGCAATGAAACTACGATAGCTGTTAATAATAATCATTTACTAATCATTTAATTTAATGATATTGGTTCTCACCCAAATGTTCCCAGCCGGTACATGAGAGTGGAGTGGTTATAGACTGCCCACACGCCAACACGTCCAACTGAGATCTGCAGAAACCTTTCCGTGCCGACTACTTCCCAGCCAGTTCCTATAAGATAATGGAAAAGCATATTTATTTCCCGAATGAAAAACAAATGTTTTTTTTGGGGGGGGGGGTGCGTTATTCTTCTTTCTCCTTCTTCTTCTGACACATTTGGCGACGCCTCAGCTAGAGTGAACCTTTTTTTTGCGACGCCTCAGTGGCGAGCACCCTAATGATATGCATGTAGCATTGTGTGTGAGTAGCTTGACAAAATACAATTACTCGGGTGGGGCAAAAGGCGTTTTAGCGAAATGTTACCTTTCTAGCTACTTAAACTTTTGCACGTAAAAGTGAACACTTGTTCATAAAGCCTACAATAGAATTGCAAGTAACAATTGTGTTTTTTCCTGAAGCAATATGTTCATTAATTCTTTATAAAATATTATATGGTTTCCCATGAGAACACCTAGGAACACTGCTAAATAAATTTTGCAATCTTAACCAGTTATAGTTACCTTCAGGTGTTGTTGGGGAAATTCCTGTGCGTCGTAAAGGTTTCCCATCGTCATCTAATGCCCAAACTTGATTGGCGGAGGCGCTGACACTGATTTGCTTGATTCTGTCAGAGATCCATAGCCAATCAGAAGAGGATACAGCCAGGACGGATGGTTCTAACATGGTTTGTAGGAAGAAAATATTGTTGGCTGACTATAATAACGTTGATTGTATTGTATATAGGGAATTTCTTTATACACAACCAAGTACTTTATTCAAAATCCAAAACTTCAAGACTGACATTTTTGTTGCCGTCTGTTACCTTTCTCATAGCAATTTTTACTCGTTCTGTAAAGAACTGCAGCTAGATGTCGCTGCTGACAGATACGGTACCAACTGGTACAGGAATATAATTTCACTATTTCAAAAGTTAGAAGAATTCAGATGAAACACATGTGTTGGTCAATTGCTTTAAGCTGTCATCTAGGCCGCTCAATGTCGAAACATTTCACTCAAATCATTAAGAAAACAGACTGGGGGTTTTAAGAAACGATTGCCTTACCTGGTCTGTCCTCCATAGTTTCAAATCGTGCCGAAAACCCGGTTCTGCGTACCACAAAGTCTGCTACAAACCCGACAACAAGACTGTTTCCAAGCGAGACGTAGGGAGCGGGTACACAGCTACCACAATGCCGCATGTGCTCTCTAACCAAAGGATCGTCAATGGCTACATAGTCCCCAGTGCAGTCCTCTACGAATTCCACATCGAAGTAGGTGAAAGTAAGTTTGACGTGTTTGAGTAGTTCGACAGATATGCTCCACTGTTGATACACGTTGTTATCGTGCTGATGTGGATAGTTCATGGAGGAGAACGAGCCAGCTTCCTCATACAGTTCGTGAATTCGCTCATATCCTTGGCGGCCTTCAGAAAAAAAAAGGTTTCCGTTCAATCAAGCGAAATGTAGAGCTTGAGTAACCTTACTTTTGATATTATTAGCTTGCTGAAACAGGAAATGTATCTTTGCAAATAAAATCAATTGGCAGTGGTTTGTGAACTTGTTTCCAGAAACAGGTTCGAGATGAAAGTTCTATTTTTAGGGAAGTCGAAAAGCAAACCAGAAACTTATTAGGATTTGCGAAATTAAAGGAAGGATATCACTGGTGGCTAGCACCATTTCAAGATGTCAGCCCGACTACACTCTATAAGCCTTAGTTTTGACACACTTACACTCAGTCTGAAAAAAGAGCCATACTATTATTGATACGTGTGGTTGAATTTGCACACCTTTTGTATTATAGTCTACATTGTCATTGTCCTTGGGTAGTGTCATAGTCTGCATAGACTGACTGACAGTAGTAGTAGTAGTAGTAGCAGTAGTTTGGTTATTTAACATGTCTCAGGAGGATACAAGTATCTCCTAAATTGAAAAAAAAGTGCCCTCCGTACCCACGCTTTTTTTAAAACAAACATCAGTCGTGAAAATCCGTGCCAGGTGTGTTTCTTAATGGCCTTTGGACGTTTCCAAAAGACGTTGTGGCCTGTTTGTATTTAAACCCAGAACCTGTTGCTTCTGCGTTAACTCCCATAATCACAACGCTACGCGGTTACACATAAAAAAGATATTACAAACATACCGTCTAAAGACTGGGTCTGTACTTGGTATTGTATCTTGAATCCTGTCTCTGACACATCTCCGTCGCTGTGGAAAATGATCTCCAAGCTTGATGTCATCGACACGTATACGAACGGCTGAGACACACCGCAAAACCATTGAACGAACTCTAAAACATCACAGAAAAAGAAAATAAAGTTATCCATTGACAAGTTAGTTCTTATTTAGCCAGTACCACATCATAATCATCATCATATTATCATCGGTCGACGTGCTTACACAAGACGGTGTTATACCGCCCCTTACGGAGTTACATACCCTTTCGCTGACTTTTACAAGACGGGGATGCGCCAGGTCTCCCAATTGCCGCTCGCACAGATGCCATCAATATAATCAAATCTAAATAGCTTTGGAAAAATTTACTTTAATTTGTTAGTATAAACTATATTGATATATGTGCGTCCAATTACTTAACAGACATGCCAAAAAGCAGTTATTCAAGTAACTGGATATGATTTTGGAAACGGTCAAACGTTTCGGATAGTATCCACTATCTTTCGCGATCGTCAGCGAGATCAGTGACACTGATAGTGGATGCTATCTAAAACGTCTGACCGTTTCCAAAATCATATCCAGTTACCTGAGTAACAGCTTTTTGGCATATCTTATTACCTGGATGTCTAATTCTCATCGACGTACTTAACAGACAGTTATCCAATGCTTTGATAACTTACCCCAGTGTGCAGCGTCAACAATACCAAGCCAGTCATAACTGCATCTTGCTGCAAACTCAAGGTCCAGTTCCTGAAACTCCAACACCACCACATTGCCTTCTCCTGCAGTGATTTTCCAGCTAATCCAAACAAAAAATAAACTGAGCATTTTATTTTTTATTTCAGGCAATACTATTAGTGGCCATCTTATGTCAGAGAACGTACAATTCACAGTTTCGAGTGTCCAGTTGCAGCGACGTCGACAGCTGTTATGAGTACTATGTCAAAGGTGAGGGCCCGTGAGACATAAACAAATGGCTTCTGGACTTTTTGCAAGTAGAGACAATGGTCAAGACGACAACTATCAGGCATAAGTGACAGGCATTTACCTTTGATAATTATTATGTTGCCCATAATTTCTGTCGCTGCACATGCGTTATAACTAAATCTAGGCTGGTGAATTCGCTTAAAGTACAAGCATTTCACATGCAATTTGCATTATTACTGTAGTAACGTCACCTTCAAGTGTCTGTCAGAGATGAGTTCAAATTGGAGTAATACTCCGAGAATAGTTTCATCAGGTTGGGAAGTCACGGGAATTTTCTGTCACTTTCCTCATTAAACAATAATTGTATCATAAGGTTGATTCACTTGTAAAATGGTTCACCTCGCACTGCAGCTCTAGGCATCGCAGCTTAAGCCCCCTTCACACGAGAGCACGAATAAGCCGGAATGCCGTCGGAATGAAAACTATTTTCTATCCCTGGCAATTCGCAGTGTGTTCCTGAAATTCTAGCTGCATTCCAGCTTTTTCTGCCAGTTCGTTTGGCTAGCCTGAAAGTTTTTGACAGGTTAAAAACTGTCGAGGTGCAAAAGCTAGGTGTGACGGGTCGTTCGGTGTAAGATAACCAGCTGCTACCGCGCCGCGTGCCTTCGAAGCTTGTGTGTTACGCCGAACGGCGGTTGTACCGGCTATATATAGATACAGATAAAGATACAGAGGTGCATTCGAAGAGGAGAAATATCGAATGGCATTCATAGTAGATTCTAAGTGTATTCTAACTATTCTAACTGCAGTCAGATCACATTCTACGGCATTCTAACATTATTCGAAACATTCTTATCTCATTCGAAGGAGAACCGAAACGGCAAGCCACCACGAATCATGCCAGAATGTGGCCGAAAGAATATTTGGAATGCAGTGAAAATGTCTAGAATACACTACGAATTCACAGGAATAAAATTTTCATTCTGACAACATTCTGGCTCATGCCTTCTCGTGTGAAGGTCCAATTGGAATTCCCATCTGAATGGCCCCGAATGTGGCACGAACTTTGTAAATGCTTCATTCCGGCTGAGTCTGCTTGATTTCTGCTTATTTGGTTTCAGCCCTATCACAGATGCGTTTCTATGTATATATGCAAATGCTTTACGTGTAGAACTGAATTTGTAAGCAATTGTATTATGTGATTCGTTCACTTGTTAAGTGGTTTACTTGGCACTGCTGCACTAGGTGTCGCTGCTTACAGATGCAGTTCTAAACTTGCTATGTATATATGCAAATGCTTTACGTTTCGAACTAAATTTGACACCTATGCTACAGTTCAACGTGAACCAGTCAAAATTGAGTTTAGGAAGATGACAGACGGTCACTTACACGTCGGTGAGAATAAAACAAGGGGTAGTGCACAAAATTTCACCTGGGAGCTATACTTTGATATATTGTATGGAATGGATTACCTGCAATCGACGTTGTTTGGGTAGTCATATGTACGTTGGTCAATTGGAGACCGAATTTCCCCCTCCAGGTCATACAAAATAAGGTCTGAAGGGCACGTAGTGGCTTATATGTACAAATAAAGAGAATGTAGGACTTTGTTAGAGTGCCATTTTAGCTTTAAATACGTAAATGCTTATGCTAGACATCGTTAATACAAAATCACGATGTCGTAACATTAGCTCCTGTGTGTGTGTGTGTTTGGGAGTGCCAAACACACAAGAGAAACTAAGAGGAAACTTATACTTTTAACGGCATCTTTGCATGAAAATCTCGGCATGCATTGCTGTTTAAAGAGAAAATTAACAGCACAGCTAGATTGTGCATGCTTTATCTTTTTCTCTCACCTAATGTTACTTCGGGGTGCCTGCAAAGAAGTAGTCATTATGATTTGAAATTTGGTTGACATTTATGAAATACTTAATGATTGGATCCCCAAATGCAGGTGCCCCTTATTTTTGAGTGAGCTGCGAGCTTATTGACCACCCCTCGAATGTTTGGCAGGTAAATGTACACTTACCCACACAGCTTGGGAGAGGAAATGACCATCTACTACCGGCTTGGCACCGAAGTCTTGCATGGCCCAGCAAAATGTAGCCATCGTTGCATCCGAATGAAATCAGCGAGTCCAGGCTAAAACTGTCTCCAACCCTGTAGCCGTTTAGCGGAACGCCGGGGTCCGGGCAAGGGCCACTGCTCAGTGGAAATGCTAATGCAAAAAGTAAGACAAAAAAGGTTTCATTTTCAGTCGACCTATTCCTTTATCCGGGGGATAACCTATATCCGTTGTTATTGGTGTGATACTAGCAGGTTTAATTTTGAAGTATTCAGCTGTTTGAATATTCTGAAGAAAAATTAATTGATAATGTAATGTTAAGTGATTACGCAAGGTAATATTATCATTATGGTTATGAATCAAATCTGAGTAAGTCTCCAAAGACAACATTTTATCTGGTAATGCACTTTCTTATGAACAGAAGGATTAGACTAGCTGTTTTTGTCCAGATCAATATATTGAGCATGTTGACGCAAGGACACATTTGAAAAGTAACAAACGACCTGTTTTAATTTTTTCAAAGAAATATTCTTGTTTTATTGTCTTATTTCATGGTAAAGGGTTTTGTTACGTATCGTTTCTCACTTCGGGGAGAGATTGAAAAGAGCTTGAGACTTTGACGGAGGCAGAGGAGGAATTCTGATTCCACCAAGTCAGAACGGAATAGAGATTCACATAACTCATTACCGTCATAGAAGAGCTTGAAACCGTCCTCAGCAAAAGAGTCGTCTGTGGTGAAGGTGAGGTGGATGACATTGGACGCGGATCTGATTTCTTCCGGAATGTCCTGCCCTGTAAAAAAAGGATCTTGTAAGTAGGCATGATGATTATAAAACATGGCCATACTGATACTGGCGAAGAGTAAGCTCCAAAATGATAATCATTCCTTTATGATGTATTACCTTTGTTAAGAAGGTTTTCTTTTCGGTGCCATTTGTACACGTACACGTGCACGCGCTCACGCACATGTGTTTTTGTGAGCGCGCGCGCAACTGTGTGTATATGTGTACATCCCACATCGAGAAGATGTGGGATGCTTATCAAATTTGTCTGCAGGTAGGTGTCAGGAAAACAAAGGACAAACTCGATTGTCTTCCCAATATAGGCTTTCCATGGACACGTTAACGTTGCTGTCTGGACACGTTATATGGTCATGTTCATTTTTCAAAGCTTAATATCTTTTGGGCTCTTGAATAGGTGCTATTGGTTTGGAACTCGTAAAACTCTAGCTTAGTGTTCCTCCTGGCATTTAAGGCTACAATGTAGCCGTTGTGATATTGATTTTCGTTGACTTAACTTGGTGAGGAAATGGGCAAAGTGTATTAATATCAAACAGATTTTCAAAGGCCTTTCAGTGTGCAAATAAAGAACCTATCTTTATCACAACTGTCACATAGCTGTAAAACCATGTTCATTTAAAAACCAGCAAAATTACCACTGTATTCTCCAATCAGGGTGTCGTTGCCTTCGTCGTAAATCATAAGCGTGTCAGAACCTTCTTCTAGAGCGAAATCAGCTGGTGATATCTTTATCCCTTCTCCCACGTCAACCTCTATGGTCCATGTACAGTTCAGGTTGTTTCCGTACTGGCCAGGATAGTTTGGAGAAAAAATGACGCCAGAAGATCTACCAGGGAGGTAACCACCACAGGTGACTGGGAATGGAAGAAGACCTGGTCAGAATAAGCAAAAGCAAACAAACAAGCGGTATTTGTGGTTGCAGTAAGCTTTAGAAGTTGGGTGTTTTGGTTTTGTTTATAGGCAGTGAAAAGGTGCGAAAAGGTTTGATCCCGTGTAACGTAATTCTGCCGTGATTTTTTTCTCCTTTTTTTTCTCGTCAAATTACACTTTAGACGCCGCGCAACCATGCCAATGTGAGTTTTTCATGTTTTAAAATCCAGGTGATTTTCGACAGCCTCTTTCTGCCATGATTTCCATTGTTAAGAATAGACAGTCTAACTACCGATTTTTTTTCCTGCAAACAAACGTTCACTGATCCTAGATACGCATGTGCAGTGACATTATTTAGGGGTAATATGCCAAAGGTGAGGCCCTCTGAGATATAAACAAAAGACGCCTGGACATTGTCCTGCAAATTGAGGAAAGGGTCGAGATAAGAACTGTTTACAAGTCAGCCTTTACGGTTCTGGTTCGGAATTTCAAGTGACCAGATTATCTAAATATTCCGTAAGAATAAGAAAAAATCAGAGGTTGTCTCTATAGTTTTGGCTCTAGATTTTCCGGCTACCGCTTTAGCTGTATATTTTCTTTTATACTCCTCTTCTATGCCTGTTCGTAGCGTTTTATGGTGTCGGAGATTTGATCGTGCGGCGAACACTTCCTGGTCATTAGTGCGCGCGATAGCGGTAAAGCGTTTCGTCGCCTGATTACGCAGATCGTGCGTTCTATGTGCGTTTTGGGTGTTTTAGCGCCATCGGAGCTCGCGGAAAACGTATTGGATAACTTTTCTTTCTTTTTACTCAGTATACAGAAGACGTCTAGACCTTCATTGCCATATTAGTCCTTATCCCAGGAAAACTCATTTATACCGTGTAGCGGCCGTTATAAAATGGCACCAAATTAGCAATTTTTGGATGAAAAGCTTATATTTTTGATGGTTTTTACCAAAAATAACATTTCTACAGAAAATGTCAAATGAGTCTGTCGGTCAGCGACAAGGCAAACTTTTCTATCGGAAACATTGTGTTGTCCGTAAAACCATGTTTTGAGAAGCGCTAGTGCTTTTCTCAGAGACAGTCAAATCGACCCCGAATCGTAAAAAAAAAAACTTGAACCGGAACCTTACCTTTGACACAGTACCCACAGTGCACATGCGTACTCAGCACTGTGAACGATGCTTTGGGGCGTCTCTGATTATTCAGCTCCTGTATAAAATCTTGTAACGCGAAGCAGAGACACTGTCTAATCTAAAATAATCACTTATCACCACTTAAAAGAAGGCCGAATTATGAACTGAATGATATTCATTTGCACTGACAGTCGAAAACGCGGACAAAGTAATGAATTCACAAAGTAACTTGTGACCAATCACTTGTGACAATTCACATTATGCAGAATAAGAATGTCAAGCATAGCAACAGTTAGAACGAATCCAACATAATTGCTATATTGCTATGTATCAAACGTTTATTTTTTATTTTACACTGAAGCTGCTGGGGTTTCAGGTTTTTTTTTTATGTTTTGTTTTGATAGTGGAACTTCCAAAATGTCGCGTAACCGCAACGTTGGGGGGTATGCTGGCTAATTTATCGTCGGGAGGACCAAATCACATGCAAATTCACTGGGAGTGTTTGAAAACGCTGAAAAGCATACATGGACACTAATTGTTTGTACAGTTGACCGAATAGCTGTAAAAAAATCATCCATTTAACCTCAGCAAGGGGCAATTCCTAATTCCGAACCTTTTGGACTAATTTTTCCTATTATATCTTATATTTAAAAGAATCTTGTTTTACCTGACTTTCCTCTCATGTAGTTTTCTCATGATCATGCCTGAAAATAGGGGAACCAAAGAAAAACCTATAATGTTCAATTCATATACAATTTTTCTTACTTTCACAAGTTGGCGGAGGATGGTTCCAGCCCCTCGTATGTCCCGTCATGCACCTTAGCTGTTCCTCACCAATCAGAGTAAAGCCTTCGACACACTCAAAGGTGACGATGGACCCCACAGTAAAGGTATCCCCGTACCTGTGACCGCCACGTGGAACTCCAGGGTCCGGACAGGGAGCGTGCATCAAGTTAAATTCTAATGCGAAACATGATTAGTTCTATAATGTAGTAGACCCTGTAGTACATGTTAGAGTTGTGTGTGTAATATTGTGTTGTATCAAAGTGAAAATATAATTTCCAACACAAAAGTGGTCCGAATTTTCGACTGTCCAACTCGTATCTTTATCAAGGAATATGAAATCCACTGCTTCTGGACGTCATGTTATGTAGATAACGCATGTGACTCGGTGAGCAGTGGATCATAAGTTGAAGAAAGTCTATGGCACCCCTCATCTCTAAAGCCCCGGTCACAAAGTGCGTGCGATTTCTTGCGATGGAGTATTCCGCATATCGTAAGATGAGCGCAGTAAATCGCAGCTAAATCATAGAGACCGAGTCTACAATTAATCAATCAATCAATCAATCAACCAATCAATCAATCAATCATTCACAGGCTGATGCATGGCGGCTACAGACATCGACAGTTGACCCTGTATGTGTGTGTTGTGAAAATTCCATTTGCTACTCATTCCTTGACAAAGACTGGAATTGGCAAGTTAAAATGTGTCTAAGTCCAATTTTTATATTGGAACTATTTCGGTTGAAATCCGATTTATAATGACTGATCCAAAAGTTTGAACTACCAAGTTGTGAAATAATCTTGAAGAAACCTTTGTATAAGATTATGAAAATCTTCGTATACGCTTGGGGGATATTTGATTAAGGGTTAATGGCCCGCCTCGTGGTGTATATGGTCAGGACGTCTGGTCCTTTGCTATAACCACCGAATAAAACCACCGAGTGAGCGAAGCAAACTGGTCAGCGTCCAGTGTATCTGTCCTTCTGATTGGTACATTGTTTCGAAAACCATTAACAACCGGTTGTGAATGAAACTATTGAATGACCGGTTGTAAATGTTTTTCGATGTGTTACGGTGCCATAACCAACATGAAAGGGGGCCTTCTGATTAGTTAATGTCCCCTGGCTATTTGATAAATGATGTTTAAATTTAGAATTTTATTATGAGCAGACTGACCTTCGTAGTTAATAGCAAAGCCGTACAGTCGAATGGACTCGTCAGAAGTGAAGACAAGGTGGATGACGTTAGATGATGACCTCACGTCGTTTGGAATGTCTCCGCCTGTTTAATTGTGATAAGTGAACAAACAAACGTATAAGTTTACAAACTTTATATGCGTTGATAAAAGTCATTCTAGATCAAAGTTGGAGAATCATTTCCTACACAAAACCAGGAAGGACAGATCATTAGCAAGATGAACAAAACAAGCATAGTTCTTTACAACCATAGAATTTTTGCACTATTGATCTACTGATCATCGAGTCACGTGCTCTAGCTACATAACGTGTCGTCATAGTACCAGGGAATTGTTTATTCATTGAGAAGTCTGAATTTGAAGAAAAAATGTGTTGGAAATTTAAGTTCAACATTTATTCAGAAGTAAGCGTATAATAGACGAATGTATACATGTAGTCAGAAAAAGTTGGCAGAAAAATATCATCTTAGAAGTGAATGCTATCTATAGTTTAGATGAAAGGCTAGAAAAGCGAGTAGAATAGTCCCAAACCCAACATCATAACCGATAAGCCAAAATGTCCGGACAGGTTGGACTGGTCAGTTTGTGGCGCTTGAACTCATCAGTAGCACACACAACTCCCCCTTTTCTATTTTAGATTCTTCCTCGAAACTAGAGAGGTTTGCAGTCTTCTGGCTCCCGGGGTTTGCACCCAGTCTCGCCAACTGAATAAGCAAACGCCATAACCATAATGACATAAGGCTCTTTAAGCTAAGAATTTGGCTACGCAACGTCTACATTGGTCGTCCAGATCGCCCATCCCCCCTTCACATTTCACTGCTATTCTACCATTACGGCACAAGACATCAGAAAAAAGGCAAATAAAAAGGCAACATTTTTTTTTAGAAATTGCAGGATGTCAAACATACCATACAATTAGGCTCGCACTAAGGGGTCGCCAAAAAGACTCGCCCCTAAGGCGTCACCAAAAATGATAGACAAAGAATGAAGAATTAACGGCAGAAGAATAACATCCAAGCAAAAACAACATATTTCCCTCGGGAAGCCTACCATTGAACTCTCCAATCAAGGTGCCGTTGTCTTCCCGGTCACCGTCATAGAATATCAGCTTGTCATTGTCATCTAAGGATGTCCAGTCTGGTGTCATCTTCACTCCCATCCCCAGGGAGACCTCTATAGTCCACGCACAGTGCAAGTTGTTGTCGTACCGCCATGGATAGTTGGGAGAATAAACAACACCAGAAGCCCGACCGGTGATGTTGCCACCACATACCGCTGGATATTGAATAATATTTTGTTCATTCAGTCCTTTTGTAGTGTCTACTGGCATATTTAGGACAGAAGGTTTCCTTGCTATATCAGCAAGGTATTTTTTAACAAAGCAAGGTTACCACCCTTTCCCCTTTAACGTGATTCGAGGCACTTTACGTCTCAAGTTACGAAAGACAGGGTACAGTCTAAGGCCTAGAGCCCCATTTCGCAACCCGGGGCCCGGCTGGGTAGCTTTCGGACACGAAGAATGTTATAAAAAAGGCGACAAAACACACAGAACGTAAAAAGAATTGGTCTGGAGCATAATTTCTGTATATTCCTTTGTAAACATTTTTATTTTTCGTTTCCGCACACATTCGGCTGTGCCCCGGTACCGTTCCGAAAATGGGACCAAAGACAAGACAAAGTTGACATTATATTACAGAAGAAGCAAATATAACCAAGTATGCACCGTCACAAGTTGGTATGGAGAAGCCCCAGCCCTGTCCGGACACACAGGTCAGAGTTTCCTCGCCAATCAAAGTGAAGCCGTCGTCACAGCCAAATGTAAGAACCGAACCGCCGGAAAAATCCTCCCCATTCCTGTAGCCATTGTCGGGAACGCCGGGGTCGGAGCACGGAGCGCGTATCAAATCAAAAACTGTACCAAGTGGAAGGACATGTCATTCCTTCTGTACCCCAAATCAATTTAAAATAGACAGACATTCGGTTTTTTATCCTTTCATTCATCGCTGAAATATCATTGAAATAAGAGGCAAAGGGCCTGATCATCACCCCAGATACGTGTGTTTTGCTTTATTTTGTCTGATTTATTTCATGCAAGATTTAATTCATTCATAATAGGCATATGGACAATCGCCACGCGTCATTGATGCCTCCTAACGATTTACGTCATTTTTGCAGCTATTTGTGACCTGTCTGCTATAATTACATATACTGCAAGGGGGCAATTTTGATCCATACAGTGGACGGAGTGGATCCATTTTGTCTACTATTTAAGTGTACGGATTCAAAAACACATTTTGGTACATTTGCATTGTAATTAGACTGAATTACTTGGCAATCATATGAGGTCGCAACTCTATTTCATGCTGTCCTTACCTTCATAGTAAATCTTAAAACCATTTTCAGTCCAAGATTCGTCAGTAGTTAAGACCAGGTGCATCATGTGGGATGTGGAAACAAGAAACTGTGGAATGTACGGTCCTGTAAAGAGTGATTATTACATTTGCAAACTGAGAAAACTCAAAAACTCTTAGTTGATAATTGACATTTGAAATGTATTTGTCAGTGTGCTAGAAAGTAGGGGATAAGGGTCTTACAAATGGACAAAGCAGTTGACATTGACTGTGCTGGTGTAATCACCTGTCACTGATATAACTCTTAACTCGTAATACAGTACTACTTTTCTGTCATGGTGTTATGCAGTATATCGTATGGAGAAATGAATGAAAGCATACTGAAAACATTGTCTTGTGTGTCTTCACCGCGGCAAGTACCTCAAATGTTTCATGAAACTGTGACAATGTATAGTACATGCAAGTAGCGAGAAGGAACAGAACACAAAAGGGAAATGTTCGCGTTGGTTTTAAGTTCACAGTGAAGCGAATGCCACAACAACCGCAAACATAAAACTACCGCGATAATTTCTGCATTTAAAGCACGTCAATTGTAAATGTTTCAACCTTTTGGCGAAGGTATGCAGTCATAAGACTCAAACGTACCGCTGTACACTCCCATCAAGTTGGCGTTGAAAACATTTTCTCCATCATAGACCTTGAGTGTGTCGTACTCCATTTCTAGGGAAAACTCCTCTGGTTCTATCCGTATGACTTGCCCCACCTCGCCCTGTATTGACTACTATTGTCCACGTGCAGTGTAAGTTGTTGTGGTACTGCGCAGGATAGTTGGGAGAAAGGATGGTGCCAGAAGAACGTCCGGTAATGTGGTCACCACATTCAGCTGAACATGGACGAAGAGAGATCAGAACACTTGACAATTACAATGTCAGTGAATGAACCCCGCAGTGCCGTACCGGTGCCCCAAGACAAGTGTAGTGAGATACCACCACGTTGATTCAACTTACTAGTATTAAGTCCAGCCAGAGTACAACAGGGAGCATTTATTATGGTTATGGCAGGACCCTGGCCACTTCTGCTTGCTTTTTAAACAGCTATGGGGCAATTTTGTCAATACAGCCTACTCCAATGCTCTAACATGGAGCTGCCTATATTTTGCGAGTTTTACAGGATCCACGCAAGTATTCAATTTTTACGAATCCACACGCGTGTAACAGAATACATACGAGCGTACGGAATACATAATTTACGCGTGTTTTATGGAACGTATACGATTGAATTATTGATAACTTTCGAAATTTATATGAAGTACTACTACAAAACATGCGCAATTACGGAATACATAGGAAGCATTTGAGCGAAGATCCACTTAGTTTATTATTGGCCTCGAACTGTGACCTCACTGACTTTATTAGAAGCCTCCACTGGGGAGGTCACACACGCTGAGTACAGGCTGTGGTCGTCAGGTTGTGATCTTCAAACATTAACAGTTTTAGTCTATCAATTACTTCGACATGCAGTGTGAGATACCAGATGATTCCAAATCCATGGAACTGCGGGGGGGGGGGGGGATTTTGAACCATGCAGCCGACTCCAATATACTGATACAGGGGTGCCGCGGAGTCATTTCAGTTTTGTGGATAATAACGTTATACTAGTTTTACAGAACGCGTACGATCGACTACTAAGGCCCAATCTAGACAAAGTATTTACCGATATCTGTGGAGATGTCGGGAGGGATCTGGAACGTTGGCTGCGGGACAACCGAGGCGCTTGTAGTCATAAACAGCTGTATAGCCTAATGAGCCCTCCCGAAATTGGGACGCATCTACACGCGCGCGGAAGTTGTCGTGGACCCCTGCTAAGCTATCGGGGACCCCTGCTAAGCTATCGGGCGAATGCTCCGGACCTTTCGGGAGAAATTCTACCGATATCTTTATGGCAATATTGCAGTTCCATCTAGATGCTGAAAAAAAGCTGTCGGCGGAAGGTTGTTGGCTCGCAGATATCGGGAAAACTGTGTCTAGATCGTGCCTATGAAACATAAGAGCTTTAATGAATACATACGAGTTTAACATGTTCAGGATCTTTTCAAATGAAGGTTTTAACAGGAGTTTTTGTGCACCTGCTAACAAATTAACTAACATTCGATATGTGCATACAGGAGCTGTTGCATGAGGATGGTAGTATTTTTTCTATGGTCTTACTTTTCCGCTTCAGACACCTGTAGTGTTTTTGTTTTGTATCATAATTTTTAAAAAATCAACGTTGCGTCAGGCATATTTCGGATTGCCAAATTATGCAACAAGGAAATGTTGAAATGGTTCATTTCTAAATAGGCTATCAATATGCTGTATAAATGCAAGGAGGTTATATCTTAGTAAATGCGAACAACGTGATTATGCCTACCGTCCTCTTGAGCGCCCCCTAGCAGTATATGGTGGAACGTCATTCCTGTCACCAGCAGGACTTTCAAAAACCAAAGCATGGCTGAAACTGTTTTCCTGACGCGTGAAGGCTCGCCTCTTCAGTAGTTAATGCAGCTAGATTAGATTTCGAAATATATTTTGAACGGTTGTTGCTGTTTTTAGGCTAAGGTCACAGCAAGTAAATTTTATAGATGACACCCTATGCAGAGTACATAAATAATGAGATAGTGCGAATAAACAAGATGGGTGAAAAAAACAAGTTGGCTGAATTATCCAAAAAGACACCATAGATGTCGTTACAAGATTTGAATTGACAAAACGTGGCATCAAAACTAAGTTTCATTTCTGCACCTACAGTCATGGCTAACTTTCTAGCGTAACTTCTACAAGTATTATTTTAAGGGGTACAACACAAAATTTCGATCTGACCATCCCTGGAGATGTCCTGCATAAAATTTAATTGCTGTGGCCTAACATGTCGTCAAGTGATAAGGTCTTGATCTCAAAGTCAAGCAGGCATCTGCTAGGACATCCGGAAGAAAATAAAAGGTTTTGCTAATCTTCTCTCCAAAGTTTAAAAATCATTCGACTTTGTTATGTAAAGCTCTGAATATAATATCTTGCGTAGTAAGTTATTCTAATTTCTTCTGTCACGTACCAGAGATATGTGCAAAAATAAGTAGATATATAAAGCACGATTTCGTATTAGACAAGGCATATTCTTCTTCTTTATTTGATTTTCAAACATTGATCTTGCAATATATACATACATCCTATGTGGTTCGCACTCTAGACGTGCTCTCAAAAACATGTTTTATTTTATGGAAACTGAGCTCCACCCATTCTGCAATAGGCGCTGTAATGACAGCTACGAGGGGCTCCCCTCGTGCATGGGTCTGGCTTCATAGAGATATGAGCACTGTTGGCACACACTAACATACAGAGTCTGACTCTAAAATAAAGACACGGTACAGTGTTCGCCCTGTATTCAGAGGGACAGGGGTTCACATATGGGGGGGGGGGGGGGGGGGGGCATTAAATCGGTGCTTATATACAGCATATCTAACCACCTACCTTACGGCTTGAGCTTTCTTCCTGCAAAAACGCGGTGCACATTGTCTACTGTTTATTGACTCCTTTAGTTGTTGACAGCTTATCACAGTCTGCAACAACTACTCTTCTATGAGTAAAAGTCTATATAGTCGAAGCACCAGGTGGTACGAAATTAATACCTTAATGAATATTTCAGTGTTTGTGTTGCATTCCAATCGGTCAAATAGCACGAGATTGGTGATGTATAATTTCTACAATCATATGCTACTGGCTAAGAGGATTTGTATTTTCTTAAGACTTGCGACAAGGAAAACTCTCACGTATGCCTAAAAAACATGACGCCCCCTATATTACCTGCTCAGACATACATATAATTTGGCATTGCTATAATAATTACAACAATACGACAGCAGGAATGGTGGGCTGATATCAATTTCACTTGGAATTTCATGCGTTTCGAATTTTCTAACACGAAATGAAATTTGCACTATGTTTTGTTATCGTCTGATCCGCACACCGGAAAGTCACACCGGAAAGGACCCCTTCTTTTTCCATGAGTGTGGTGATTTTTTTTTATATACATAACTTTTTATTGATTTTTCAAACACAAGATACACATATCATACATAGAGCGATAATACTGAAAGTACATGTAGGACACAAAAGATAAATAAAACCAGAAAACAATGAGGATAACTTATAGCAGTGTACACATTTGTATATAACAATGAAATGGTAAACAGAAGTTGTATATATGTTTTTCACTGTTTTAACGATAAAGCTATTTTCCCCCATTTACCAAAGTGTTCTTTTATCTTATCCATCCTTTTTGCTATAATAGACTAATAATAGTCTATGGAAGTATGACATATATGAAATAAAGGCTTGTAAATTAAGAGAGCGTTGACGGTTCTTGAAAATAAAGTGTTTGCCAAGAAGGATAATCATATTGGCAGAAACTGGGCACCGACAATTCAAATCACCAAAGATAACTTTAAACAGGTTCAGATTTAAATGTTCCCCCGTATTGATGAAAAACCAGTCTTCTACTTGCATCCAGAAAAGTGTAGCAACTCTACAATGAAAAAAGAGATGGAAGACTGTTTCTTCATCTTCATTACAGTATTCACATATGGGCGACTCCTTCAAACCCCAAGTGTATAAGGTCTTGTTCACGGTCAAGTATTTGAATAATAGTTTATGTTGAAACATGCAAACACTAGAGTCAATGGAAATTTTGTAAGGTAGGCTATAAACCTTTTGCCATGGTATTGGACAGTTGAAATAATCTTCCCACGTGTACTGTATCCTGTCTGAAGTTTCACATAATCTGGCTTCATTCATGTAGAAAGCATATAAGCATTTATTAATATTTTTACTATGTAGCCAGGTTACATCTCTACAGGCAGGGATGCAAACACGTAGCTCTGAGGAGCCTTGTCTTAGAAAATGTTTCCATTGAGGAGGAATAGCTGACAAAAGTTGATGATACTGATAAGCTGTACAAACATCTCCAAATTTGACTACAAAGTTGTCAAAAGACAAAAAATTATTCTCAGCACCAATAATGACGTTTACAAAAAGTACTTTTTTATTGAAGAAGGCTGAGGAGCAAAGGGGTCGCCTACTTATACAAATATGTGAATTCAAGCAAAGGAGTTGCTGTTTGACTTGTATGCTATTTTCTGGGGGGCGTAGTTGGTATTTCAACCAACTTTGTATAGCCTGTCGAAAAAACAAACTGACTAATTTTTTAATCAAGATTTCAAAGTCATCCGTTTTAAGCTGTGCAAAAGGAAACGTACTGGTTCTAAGAACAGGACTAGAGAAGGACAATAATTTAGAACAAAACCAGTTTTCGTTTTTGTGCAGTTTTGGCACTAGAGCGGCCTTCAGTTTGAGATCGACAGCTCGCAGATTTTGAAGTTTTAATCGGATAATCCACCTTGATCATAATCATTATATATTGTCTTTCGCTTAACTCGCTCGGGTCCGACACGCCATAAGAACTTGAAAATCTTTTTTCATATTTGTCGAAAAAAGCTAACGATGGAGACGGGAGCGAACTTAATAAAAATATAAATTGTGAAACTATAAGTGTATTTACCAGAGTAACTTTCCCCATAAGTGATAGTCCTTTTTCTTTCCAAGGATTCAAAATTTTATCTATTTTCATATATTTTCGGTCAAAATTGATTGACACAATATCTTTAAAGTTTACAGGAATATGGATACCTAAAACTTCTGTAGGTCCATCTGTCCATCGTATAGGCAGAGGAGAGGGTAAATAGAAGTCTGTGTATTTTAGGGAGCCAATGCGAAGTACAGCGCACTTGTCAAAGTTAGGAACTAGGCCAGATAGCAACGCAAAGAGATCTAAATCGCCGGTAAGGGCGTGCAGAGAGCCAAGTGTTGCAGCGAGTGGAAAGTTGGAGTCGTCTGCATATTGAGAGATTTTTGTTTCGATGCCGTGAATATTTAAACCCTTTATTTCGCTGTTACTTCTGATTTTGTCTATTGTCACTTATATTACGTCCTTGTAAAAATCCTGTCTGATCGTGTGAGACAAGGCTTGAGATTACATTTTTCATACGCAAGGCTATGCACTTTGATAAAATTCTGGTGTCACAATTTAGCAATGTTATGGGTCGCCAGTTTTTCATACTAGTGGGGTTTTTATCTTGCCCAGTTGGGTCCTGTTTAAGAATTTGAGAAATGAGACCAATTTTTTGGGACTCAGACATGTGCCCCACCTGAAAGGAGTAATTGAAAGAGTCTAGCATTGGTTGTTTTAAGATGTTAAAAAAGGTCTTATAAAAATCAGTAGGGAGTCCGTCAAGACCTGGAGACTTTCCACTGGAAAAAGATTCGACGGCTAATTTCAATTCCTTTTCAGTTATCGGACTTTCACAACTGCTACATTGGCCAGATGATAAGATGGGGGCCGCTTTTGGAAAAAAGGGTGAGAATACATCACTGTCTAAAGACATGGGAGAATTTTCGAGCGCATAAAGGTTAGCATAGAATTTTACTTGCTCCTGCAGAATGTTTTGAGGCTCCGTGAAGATCAATCCATCTGAATTCACAAGTGTCGTCATGTTTTTCCTTGCATGATACATTTTTCTCCCTGCTCCATAAATTTGGCTCTTCTGTTTGCGATTAAATTATTAGCTTTTGCTTGGTAAATTAATTCTAGTTCATATTTTTTCCTTTGTAATTTATGAAAGGTGTCACTATCTGGGGATGCGTCTAATGTTTTCTGCAGGCTGTCGATCTCACTGGTAAGGAGTGATTCAGAATTTTTACTTTGTTTCCGTTTCCAAGACGAATATCTAATTATCTGACCACGCACGGCACACTTGAACGATTCCCATACCATGTGAGGATTGGCTGAGCCATTATTAAACATAAAGAATTCTGAAATAAAGCTAGAGATCTCCTTAAAAATGTTGGATCATCTAAAAGTTCTTGTTTAAATTTCCAAAAACCAGGACCTCTTGGTATTACAAACGTTACCACAGAAATGCCAATCAGAGAATGGTCCGATCTTAAGCCGTACTCAATCGAGGTATTTGTAACTTTTGTTGTTAAAGAGAATGAAATCAAAAAGTAGTCTAGGCGACTGGCTTGTTTGTTTCTTCGCCACGTATAACGTATAGTTTCAGGGTTTTTCAATCGCCAAATATCAACTAAATCAAGTGTATCAGAAAGTTCCAAGAGTGCCTGGGTAGCATGTGGATGATAGTTAACTGGCTGTTGGCCAGCTCTGTCTTTACTTACATCAAAAACAGTATTAAAGTCACCGGCCAATACCACATTATCGTTACAATTTACCATTGTCTGAATATTTCTTTCCACATTCTCAAAAAAGACTTTGTCGTCTTTGTTTGGTGCGTAACGGGAGGTGCCCCAACACGGTACGCTTTTTCTTGCGCTCAAACTCATGACGCTCCATCGCTAGTTGCCTGAGAGTGGTCAAATTTTGATGACTGAATTTTTTACACATAGATTTCAACAACATACTTGAATAAGAAATGCATTCATGTGGTTCATGAACCTTTCGCGCTGCGTGTTACAAGCGGCAAACACTGTGAGACAATTTCGTGTATGTAATCTTCCAATTTTGTGCTACGCTGGACAGTGTGCCTAACTCGGTACGCTTTTTTACATTTTGCTCTCTTCAGAAGTAAGTGGTAAATTTAAGTACACAGAAAAAAATAATAGTATGATATTTTAGATTTACTTTTAACAGTAAAAGCGTGACTGTATGTACTTTCTGTCTCATATGAGGAAGGCTGTACCTAGAACAATCCAGCTGATGTTTTTACGGCAATGGGCTGAATGCACTGATTGTGAATGCCCGACTAAAAAAAACCATTACGAAAAAACGACACCGCCAACATCAACAAAACTCTGTGTGATTATATGAAAATATCATATACATCTCTCTATCAAGTCTTATTTTCATAGACAGCACGAATCATTTGTTACAGTCAAATAAATCTTTGGAGCGTTCTCTTGTCTGCCACCTTCACGGCCACACTCCCTTGGGAGTACAATGGTGGCAATGTTTATGTCGCTTCCTTTTGGTTGCTTTTCTACTCAACAAACATTTGAAGACCCATATTCATAGTGTTTTATGGAGCTTTATTTATGTGTATCATGGCAGTTGTGTGACTGCTTGGACGATTTCGTATAGTTAGCGACACGAGCCGCCAATACGCAGAGGCCGGTGACCGCAGTGATTCAGCACTGTCAACATTACTGTTAGAATTCTGTTTTTAAAAAACATGAAGTAAATATGTTAAAGTATACTTGGAATGCAAATTAAAGCTGTGTGCATGGACTTGGTTTATTTACCTTTGTAATCAGCATAGTCAGTGGCAACAAACACGGTGTACTTATGGATAATAAGATCAGCAAAAAATCCGTACCGTCTTAGGACGGGAACCGTCTTAGGGCGGCCCCCGTTATATATTAATTAAGCAGATACGAGGTTTACCAACAGTCAAATCTAATATAATGAATCTTCCTTCATTATATAATATCCTTTTTTACTTCATTTATCTGGAAAGACAAATCATTTTTAAATAATACCAAAACCCCGCAACTATTTTCCATTCCATGACTAAACAAAATCTGTCCATCCTAATCTGCAATCCATTCCTTTTCCCGCTCTTCACTGGAGTGAGTTTCTTGTAGGCATAAAACTGAATACGGTTTGTCCTTCAAAAAGGTAAAGATTTCCCGTCTTTTTTCTTTTTTTCCTAAGCCATTACAATTGAAACTAGCTACCGAAAGCTTACTTTGAGGCGGGAAGGAAAGTGAGTAGAAATGGTATCAATTGGAATTTTGACGAGAATATTCCAGTCTTTTGATATGGAGATTTGGTTCGCCAGGTGGACCTCATGAATAGTGGGCTTGGAACCAGCAGGTGGATGGGATTCCAGACATATTTGTAAACTTGCAAACATAGTAACAATTACAGACACAAAAATAAGAAATTCTACAAACAACATAAACAATATCGGCAAATCACGGTCTAACATGATGAACAGTTCAGTAGGATTTTGTTCCCCGTGTAGTTAAGCTTAGGAGCCAAAGTATAATTAAGTTTGAAGCGAGTAGTGAGAATAAATGTCTTATCAGGGCAATGTCATGTAGCCTTTAGAAAGTCACAGGTTTTCCTTTCCCATCTCTCCAATATCCATTGTAGAACCGGTATTTAACACCGTTCGTACGCCTGTTTGACATTTTCCCGCCACTTACGTTTTTCTTGCAGATCAGCACCTGTGAGGTCATCCGTGAAGAAGAAGTTTTCGGCTTTCAGCTTGGTTCTTGCCACTTTCATGATACTGACTTTATCTTGATAGCTGTTTAACTTGACCAGGATGTGTTGAGGGGTACCGTCTGGGCTGTTCTTGGTCGGTCCGTCGGGATGGGCTCGTTCGATTTTCACATGTGTAAGGCCGAACGTCTCATTGAGAATCTTGTCTACAGTAGAGATGCAGTTTTCACCTTTTCCAACTTTGCGACCGATTATTCTGATATTATTTCTGCGGGAGAATCTCTCTAACTTGTTGCACTTGTGTTTCAGCTCTTCCAGATTCTCCTCCATAATCTTCATTTTTTTCTGTGTTCGACTTAATCTGATCAGAGGTGTCGCGCGCAAATTCTTTCACATTTTTCTGTATGTCGGTCGTTTTCTTTTCAACTTTCTCCATTCGTGACTCTAGCATTTGGACATTTTTTTCTAGGTTTTCCTCCAAGGATCTCACCTCTTCATGTAGCACCCTCTGTCCGTCCAAAATCCTCTGGAGTTGGTCGCGCACGAAGGTCTCGAATTCCGATGAAGACGCCTCCGTGTCGCCGCCATGTTTGTCTTCTTTGTCTCCAGCCGAGTCATGTCCTTTCGCCGAAGCTAGACGTTTCTGCCGTGTTGTCATCGTGTCGACTGTTGCGACGGTCACGAGTAATACTTTACGAATGTTTGTACAAAACTACGTGGATGAAAGTTGTTCTAAAACAGGCTCAAATTGCCGTCAAAACTTGTAATCAGACAGGAGCGAGTTCAGACACAACCTACTCCCGTGATGCCATGCGAATCATGCTGGTGATTTCTTTTAGCTAAGGGCACAACCCGTCGTACTTGCAATTTGTCCGTACGTTGTTTGGGGAGGCCACGTCCGCCACTTATTTCTGAAAACGTTAAGGCTGTACAGGGCAGGCGCGTCGCCGTACTGGCACGTACTGGGAGCGAATCCACAGCCCGATGGCACAAACTTTTGCCTTCACGTAAAGCCTTCTACGGCGTGTCTGCGTGCGAGATAGCCATTATACCCATAAGTATATTAATGCTGTAGAGTATCTATAGCTTATTATATCAGATGGCTGCATCAAAGTGTACAATAGAGACCTCCAGTCCTTTTTGGGTAGCGGCAACGAATTCCACAATAGCTTGTCAGAAATTATATAGATATCAAGAGAAAGGATGTTTGAAACCTATGTAACTAAGATAATTCCATCATAGTCTCGGAATGCTAGCCGACTTTCTACCGACATCCTAGAACATATTAAGCCTCAATCAATATAATAAGTGTACATAAAGTGAAAGACAATGATGTTTATTTTAACACATAGTTACTACATATAAAGTATACACCACATGTTTCTATATATATATATATATATATATATATATATATATATATATATATCATAGTAGTGTTTTGAGGATAGTGCTAAGCTCAAACATTTTGAAATGTGATATAATGGCAGCCTATCAAAAATGAAATGTAGTTTCTCTGGCTGATAGATAATGTAGTTACATGACTTACTTGTATGTAATAACATAAGATAACATGGTCCATCGATCTCAGATAAATCCAGGTATGCCTATTTCTGTCAAGCGAAAACAAATAAGGTTATTAAAGGTACAGGTTATATTCCATTTCATATGTGGAAGTTGTAATTTATTCAGTCGGCTATAAAGGTCAGATGTTTTATCTGAGTTGTTATTAATTTTATTTTCATGACATTATGAGGATCAAAAATTCTTTTGCACTTTTTGAGAAAGAAACATACAAACAAATCAGACACTAGAAAAGCCGACATTTGCTTGAGAGCAAATACAGCATATTTCAGCCATCTCCCTCCCCATGCAACAATAGACTATTCCAAAATCACCCATGTGCAAAAATGGAACACTTTTGTTTAAACGTCAATTCTACTAATGACACTTAATGACACCCAAAAATGAATCTTACAAAATTCCCAGTGCAAGAATGGATTCTTCCAGTGCACCCCATGTGAATTTGCAGAATAGACCAGTCTAGAAATACTCCCACTGAAAACATGGCCTTTTGATTTAATAAACAACCCAGTCCAAAGTTGAACTAGGCAAAAAAGGCATGAAAAGGTGAAATAGACAAGTCCAAAAACACTTCCGCTAAAAATGGAATATTGAGTCATCACCCCTTTAAAACTAAATTTGAAAACATCCCCATGCAAGAATGGACTCTTCCTGCGATGCCCCTATCCAAAAATACATCCGCTAAAATTGGACTTGGAGTAATCACCAAAGTCCCAAAAATGGATTTTAAAAATCACCCTCCATGTAAGAATGGACTCTTCCAGCACAACCTACGTAAAATTACAAAATACACCAGTCAAAAAATAACCACAAACACTTTGACATATCAAATCACCAAAGTCCATTAACGATTTTTTTTAAATGCCCCCTCCGTGCAAGAATGGACTCTTCCCGTACACCCAATGTAAAATTGCAAAATAGACTAGTTCAAAAATACTCCCACTGAGAGACTTTATGTAATCAACAGTCCAAAGATGAATTTAAAAAAAAAAATGTTCCCCCTCCGTGCCAGAATGGACTCTTCCAGATAACACCAGGCTCACTGATTGGCTGCCAATACCCTTCGGGATGTTGACTCAGGCTACGTGATTGGTTCCCTCTTTAATCAAGTTACTGGCATATATAGACACTGTGTGCACATGTTGTCTTCAGGTGGGAGAGGTCAACGACCTTGAGGTCGTTGACCCTCTGGCTAGTGGAAAATTACTAAAAAAATCCCCAAATATATCATTTTGAAGTGGTTTATGCCAGAAATTATACATGGGTCATTTGAATGAATATCTAGTGCACCTATTGACCAAAATTTAGGTCATTTGGTTATAAGACCAGGGAACAGCAGCCAAAAGCGTAAGGTTTTGGTCAAACAATGGCCCAAAAATCCCAAAATTAAGCATTTTGTTGTACTGTATGCCAAAAAAAGTTATTGAACCTGTGTGTGCATATATAAATTGCACTTCTATTACAAATTTCTGATCATTTGGTTGTAAAATGAGGGTATAGGAGCCAAAAATGTCGTTTTTTTTAAAAAAATGGCAAAAAATGTCAAAATTAAGCATTTTGTTGTACCGTATGCCAAAACTGTTATTGGATCTTTGTGGGCATATGATCAAGGCACCACTGTACCAAATTTCAGGTCATTCGGCTGTAATACCAGGGTACAGGGGAGCAATATATATACAAAAATTGCAAAAAAAACCATGAATAAAATCATTTTAAAGGCAGATATGGAAAAAATAAAAAAACAAGCATCAAGGTATTGGCTCACTCTACCCTTGTGCCAAATTTCAGGCCATTCGGTTCAGGAACGACGGAGCTCGAGATGAATCAATTTGAAGATTTGACAGGAGAAAGAAGAAACATTACGAATACAATATATTTCACCATACCTATGGTATGGCTGAAATATAATAAGAATGTCGATAAAAGTTTATTATACCTCCGTCGTTAGTAGTTGCGGTGTCACCAAATATCACTAGGAGGCGCTTCGGAATAGTCCAAAAATCGGGGTTAGCGTATCTGCTGTATCCCTGAGAACAAGGAGGTTAAAATCAAGAATGATACTCGTAACGTTTCGTTACAATAGAATGGCTGGTTACAACAAACAACAACACAATTTTTGTGCATTTCTTATGAATCATAGTATCCACATGGATCTTTAATGCTAGAAATACCATTAAATCTAGCCAAATACCCTAAATATAGTTTTTAAAAACATTTAGTAGTGATGCTTTCAAGTTGATAAACGTATATCATCGCCACCACTAAACATATTTACAAGAACATGCATATGAACAAAATGCACTTACTAAACAAACACAAATTGATATCAATTTCTAACAAAACATAATAAACGTGTAAGAAACACATAATACAAACCAACATGTATTTGAAGCGCAAGTCCGAACCCTCACCCGATGAAAAATATCAAATAGTACACACTAAACGTTAACCTTTAAAAAATCAGGAGTTAAGCGTTTGGTAACGAATACTTTGCTAGTAATCCAATGGACATATGTTTAAATCCAGTGAGTAGAACGTTAATGTAACGTCGTTTGTCTCCGTTCAACCAATTGTGAATACGACCCCGTATACGCCACAGTACACGTCCAAAGTCATAAGATCGGACCAGACGGACTTCTTGCCCTGCTCTAAAGAAAACTTGCAAGTCTCCAGCTCTGTACTGACCGTGTATCCTCTCTTCTGCAAGTACTGCTGCACCAACGCGACTCTTACGCGAAGGTCGTCGGAGCAAAGAGGCTCGATATAGTCCTTGTTGTCGCTTTGCAGGCACTCGTGTGTCTGCCAAGACGCGTTCTCGAGAAATCTCGCGGGAACCATGTCGGGTACTACGTCACCGATTTTACTTCTGACCTTCCAACCACTGTCCATCAATAATGCTACCTTTGTAGTACCGGTGATGACTGAAGGTAAAGCCTTGAGAACTCTCTCTGCTAGCATCTCGATGTTTTGAGCCTTGAAGAGTTGCTCCTTGAAGGTTATCTCCTCGCGGACATCTTTGAATTGAGCAAGTTTGTCTGCAAGAACCTGAAGACCGAAGTACTGCGCTTCTATGTACACCTCTCTGGCATGGTTCGGTGGTGGCAGCTTAGCGTGTCGCAGGAACTCCAGAATGTGCGCAAAGGCACGTCCATCCCTGCATGCAACAACAATTATGTAGTCTTTATCTTCATAAACACCAAAGACACATAACAGCAGAAGAGTATACACCAGTAAGAGTTCAATGGTTTTGTGAGCGTATGTATCGTTTGTTTCTTCATGAGAGCTCAAATTGGCCCGCAGGTCGCTTTTTTTAGTTGCCTTCATGGGGGAAGGCGTAAAACAAAGTATAAAATAGAGGTACAGTTTACATCATCTAAAGTCCGGATCCAAATAAGTCTATACACAATACACGTCTTAGGATGCAATATTCCGATAGTTACCTATCGATGAAGTAACAGCCATCCTTGTCTCTCTCTACTTGGTGCCGCCCACTGAACATGGCGGCCAGCATGGAACCCTCGTCCCTCACCAGGGTGGACAGGAAGGTGGAGAAATGCCGACCTCCGACGTTCAGCGGCACCACTTTCGGTAACTGGGCACAGGATAACAGTTGATTATGTTATAAATGAAGGTGTGGAAAAGGCAAATTTGTTGTGGTGTTAGGTACAGGCCAGGAATGAAGAAAAACGTTGCCATGTGCGGTGTAATATCCGGCTTGAAAAATGGCTGTTAGTGCCTAGTAATCCGGACGTATCACTAGTTCCGTACGCGCAGTGTAAAAAGACAAATAAGGCTCCGCCTACAGAGCGTTGGCAAAAAAGGCCTTCTCAGAAATAGGTGCATTTGCGAGCTCTATGCCCTGAGGGGAAAACAGCACCTAATGTGCGTAGCTTTTGTAAATGCAATACAAAAATGGCATTTTCTCACCAACTATCAGGTCGTAGGCTTGAACACATGTTTACATGCAGAACCCGGTTTTGACTTTAAAGTAATTTAGCTAAGCTGCCTGCGTTTGCATGGTCTGAAATTTAAATATCTAAATATAACGTGGCGTAAGACGCGCCATCAAGACTCGAGACCGGAAAAGTAAAGCGGTCATCCTCAGTTACTGACATTAACTTAGCTTTCGAAAAATACACAATGATCATAAGATGCCGATCTAGAAATAGCATGTATACACACACCTGTGACATTTTACGTATTTATCGGGCATTATTAGCCTCCATAGCAGGCTCTCTACGGTCTTTTTTGGCTCATAATACACTTTTGCTGGCCATTTCTTTTTGTACTGGGTCGCTGATTACTGCAGGGCCGGCAGTCAGAAAAGGCCAGCAAACAGAGACCCAGTACAAAAAGGAATAGCCAGTAAAAGTGTATTATGAGCCCCCCAAAAAGGCCCTAGAAAGCAGTGCTATGGAGGCTAGGGAATTATAAGTTATGTAGGTACCTGGTTTTCCATGATGACCTATAAATATGCCTTCTACTGACGTTTGGTGATCTGTGCACTTCAAGATCCCACTCCAAAACCAGCCCAATTCTTCACACAAGCCTCGTCTATCTGCAAAAGCAAAACATTTGTCAAGCCCGGGACAAAATTGCAAATGAGACATACACATACGGGCGGCGGTGTCACAACTACTGTTATTACAACGCCATCAAACCAGTGGTCATCCCAACAATGATTAGCTGTTTGAGGTATAAACAGATAAAAACTGGTATTATGTACACGGTACTGGACATCAATACATAGCGATTGTTCACCGAATATTGTCGAACTGCATGTATCCTGCTTGCAACGGAGAGAGGACGGACTTGCAAATAAATAAGTGTACACAGTACATAAACTCGCTTGCAGCAATATACTGGCTTATGAAATACGAAAGCGACCCAACTGGCCACTCGTCTGTCTGGACCCTTGATTGCGTCATGTAAACATTACGGGTCATGGGAACACATGGGGTCAAGTAAACACTAGCGGGGGTCACGATAATGCTTGAGGTTATACAAACAAAAACGGAACATCTTTAACAGTATCGGGACGGTTCAGTGCTGATCCGGGCCATTCCAAAAAAACCTGAGGGGAGTATTTGGAGAAAGGTACATTCACATTTTTTGGAATGGCCTATTGTAACACAGGTCACTCCCTAATGATGCAAAATAGCCCGGGAGGAATAGGGCCGGCCTGGAATAAAACGAATTTCAGTGATTGGATTTGGCCCCTTATGATTAGTAAACGAATTGTGTTTTTTTAAAGACTACAACGTTTTAACTCACCAGTTATTCCCATGTTTTGTACCGTGTTGTTTTTCTGGTATAAATGCCCGGGATCGTACTGCCACCGAGGAGCTTTTGGTAGGTCAATTAGACATTATTTTGTAGCTTCTGGTCATGTAATTACCAAGGAGGTCTTTATGTAACCTCCTTGTAATTACTAATAAATTTCACACCCTTTTCTTCGTCCAGCTCACAAGAAACACAGACAGAAGACAAAATACACTAGAAAGGCCGACATTTGCTTAAGAGCAAATACAGCATATTTCAGCCATACCCCTTCCCACGCAACATTGGACTGTTCCAAATCACCCCTGCGCAAAAATGGAACATCCTCTTAACAGTACATTATCCCCCACAGTGGACTGGTATTGTGAATTGATTCCAGGTAAAAACAGAGCTTGCTTCTATTTTTCAGAAAATGACAATAATCACACCTTCCATTCAGAAAATTTTCATCATGACTGAAAATTGTTGAATGACTTCATGTAATGCCATTAACAATTTTCAGTACGATAACTAGGTGTAAGATTAAAAAAGTGGGGCCGCGTAGCACAGTGGTAGTGTATTCGACCCGTGACCGAGAGGTCGCCGGTTCGAATCCGCATGCCGTGTTGCCGGTCTTGTGCCCTTGGGAAAGGCACTTTACACGACTTTCCTCACTTAACTCAAGTGAAAATGAGTCGTCCCTCGGATAGGACGAGGTCCCGTGTATGGGGAGTGTTGTATCCAACTTTCGTCAGTATCTAACTTTCGTAATATGCCGAATCCTGGATATCCAGGAATCGTCCTGAGCAGAAGGACGATTCCTGGATATCCAGAAATCGTCGCAAACAAGACGTTTCCTGGATAGACGACGGTGTTTATCCAGAACGTGTACGTGGGGGTGGAGCTTCCTGTTTTCGAGGGAGGAGACTATGCGGAGGGCGGGGGCATGTTGTTTTCGTCAGAAAGCCGCCATCTTTGTATCTCCCCGCAAGAAGATCGTGTAGTTTATTCTGTTGATCCTGGTGTTACAGAACTTAAACGAATGTTGATAATGATACTTTGATGTTAACATGTTACTTACGTATCAGGCCCAAAATGCTTTTTGCGTAATGAATTAACAAATGGCAGTCAAGATGGGATAAAGTTACTGTTGTTTTCCGTATAGCGACACATTCACGGTAACGTGTTAATAGCATCCAGATGGCGTCCCTTTGTCACACAAGGCCTTGTCCACATCCTGGATATCCAGGAAACGGCTTGAACAGGAGGACGCTTCCTGGATATCCAGAAAACGGCTTGAACAGGCTCAGGACGAATCCTGGATATCCAGAAAACGGCTTGAACAGACTCAGGACGAATCCTGGATATCCAGAAAACGGCCTGAACAGGAGGACGATTCCTGGATATCCAGAAAACGGCCTGAACGCCTGAGGAAAATAAGGAATTCTCCCGCCATTTTTGATTTGCAAGCAAGCGGTCACTAGTGTGGTTCACGCACGCACCGCGGGTGCCCCGTAATACTCTGAACGCATGTCTAAAGACAACCGTTGTCCACAACGATAGACAATAACAGTCGCACGACTATATTATGTGTTGTGTGTTTGAACAAGGAGCTTTTAGGGTTTGAAGTTGTTTTTCGTGTAGCGTCACATTCTATTTACGTGTTAGTAGCATTCAGATGACGTCCATCATGGGGAGGGCAGCGGTCACTTCCGGGTTTTAATCTCTCGCAACATGAGTCTGTCGAGGTCTCTCGAGGTCGACCCATATATGGAAACATGGGCGTGCATAATAATGTTTTCTGTACTGTCAATCACCATGATTGACGGCACCGGAAGTACGAATCCTGGATATCTAGTTTTCGTAAGGTTTTTGGACGATTCTTGGAGCCGCCGAAAAGTAGATGTGACAGGTGAGGGCCATACCCTATGCACGTTAAAGAACCCGCCACATGTGCGAACATCCACCCGAGCGGATCAAACCATTCCGGCCAAAATAGGGGTAGGGAATCTCCCGAGCAGCCCTCGTAACCCCTGCTTCGCCTATAGCTATTGGGTCAGTTAGTCCTCACTCATAGTGAGCAATTGGGCTGGTCTCAATCATGATGTTTCTGACCTAGGGCGAAGAGTTGCTGTTACAGTTCCAATCATGTAACCCGTAACATTGAGTGGCCTTCAGGCCTTGTTACGTGGTGACCATTGAGTAAAAAAAAAAAAAAAAAAAGTATAAGCTCCTTGTGATGTGGGTACATTTATTATTGCAGTGAACTTTTTTTATTCAAGTAGGGCATACGATTTAATAATTATCAAGCAGGTGCAGGTACTGTAGGAGCGTTTGTTTTCTTCAAGCTGTAAAACTGTTAAACTGTTTTACTTTGTATGCAATCAGCCATCGAGCCTATTCTTATTTTAGTTTAACAACTTCCTGCCAGACCCGGATACGATTGAACCTTGTTCGAGGATTTATTTTCGTCTGTCTGGTCAGTCTGTTCATACCCTGGCGCTGAGAGTGTTTTATTGGGCTGAAACTCTGGCAGTTTAAAGTTACTTACAATTTAAATGTTCAAAGTTTATGTCAAACAACAACAGCACTAGGAAATGTGGCCAATATAGACAGGTGGTCACTATAGAGAAAATGCTAATCTATTGACTAGGAGCCATACGTTACACATGATTTCAGTACACTGATCATTAATCATATAAACATTGCACAGGTAAGCCAATTGTTTAGATGTACAATTAAGTTCAAATAATTCTGAAGAGAAATATTGATGAGAAAATAATCATTCTCGCCACTGTCTAACTTATAATTACGTATCAAAACTAAACGCAGATTTTCTAACTAACGCACCTTTCGCCGACTTCATCAAAGGACCACCGGCTATCAATCAAACACGGCTGTTGATTAGACTTAGAGTTTCAAACAGTCATGTGCTGTGTGCCAGTTGTCAGCGAACTTCATGCTACGTGATGTTTTACATTGCTTGGACCTTCTTTCCTACAGCGGTGCTTCTACAAAATATTTAAACTGTAACACTGAGTCCCACATGTTTTATAGAATAGAATTTGACGCAAAACAGCGTTTTTTGCTGGGTATTTTTCTTGAAACATGTCCGTGGGAATATCAGCGAGGCGGCGACGTAGGGATATCAGACCGTCAACAAAAGTCGCACGGCGGCTAACGGCGCAGCGAAGATACTAGCGCTATAAATAAGCGCTTCAACTAAGGATGGCAACCGGTACAATATTTTTGTATACTGTTGAGCTAAGTAAAGTTTGTTGTTTATGAGGTTTTAGTTGTCTTTGAAGCTTTGACCGGAAATATTTTAAAATCAAACTGCTGAATAGAAGTAACGTTAAGTGACTGCTACGATTATCGTAGATATGGCCCTAAAAAAAACTGATAAAAGAAGTCTTCTCAATAGTCTAAAATGCAAGAGCTTCCGGGGGGGGGGGGGCTTCGCCCACCTGGGTTCCCCCACAGTGGCCCTGCCCCTGGACCCCGCCAGGGACATTCGGCGGCCCCCGGACCCCTGTCCGACGCTTTGAAAAAATCCTGGCGAGAAGTCTGTACGGCCTGAGTCTTCAAGTTAACGTATTGTGTGGTCCCGCTTATGAATATTAATTAGCCTTCGCTTTCCTCTTCGCTGATTGGCTGAACCATTAATTGAATTAACTCTTCCTGCCGGCTAGACGCAGGTGCAGATGTCGGCTCTGTGGGGTGAACTTCCGAAAGGCCATGGCATGGAGAACGAAAGAAAACCAATTTCCCCTAAAAAAAGTGCTGTAATTAAGCCTTTTACAGTACTTTATGCCAAAAAATTTACTTGGATCATTTTACCAACTATCTTATACCTATCTATACCAATGTTACTCATACCAGGGTACAGGGGTGCAAAATATACCGTTATAAGACCGTCAACAACAGTCGCACGGAGCTAACAGCGCAGCGAAAATACCATCGCTAGCGTTTCAACTTCGGATAACAAGTTATAAGTACTGTTGAACTCAGTAATGTTAAAGTTTGTTTTTAGTTGCCTTTGACGGTTTGACCTGAAATAGTGTTACGCTAAACTCCTGAAGAGAAGTTAAGTGACTGCTGCGATTATCATAGATATGCCCCTAAGAACTGATACAAAATAAAGCCATCTGAATAGTCTAAAATGTGAGTGCCTTAGGCGGGCTTCGCTCCCCCTGGCGGGAACACTGCTATATACGGGATCATGATGCCCCGCTTATGAATATTAATTAGCCTTTGGCCTCCTCTTCGCTGATTGGCTAGGTCTTTGATTCAATTAACTCTCCGGCTGACGCGCACAGGTGTGGCTCTGTGCGGGGTCACGGAAGGTCACGTCAGGAGGCCAAAAGAAAACAAATTTCCCCTCAGAAAAGTGCCAAAATTAATCATTTTAAAGTTGTTTATGTCAAAAATTTTACTTGAATCTTGTTACCAAGTATCTAATGCCTATCTATACCAAATTTCAGGTCATTTAATTGTAATACCAGGGTACAGGAGCCAAAAGTGTCCTTTTTTGGTCAAAAATTGGCCAAAAATCGCAAAAATAAGCATTTTGTTGCACTGTACACCAAAAGTGTTATTGAATTTATATGAAGGGATTATCAAGGCACATCTGTGTCAAATTTCAGCTCATTCGGTTGCAATACCAAGGTACAGGAGCCAAAAGTGTCCTTTTTTGGTCAAAAATTGGTCAAAAAATCGCAAAAATAAGCATTTTGTTGTACTGTACACCAAAAGTGTTATTGAATTTATATGGGGGCATTATCAAGGCACATCTCTGTCAAATTTCAGCTCATTTGGTTGTAATACCAGGGTACAGGGGCCAAAAGTGTCCCTTTTTGCAAGGACGTTACTTTTTGGTCACAAATTGGTCAAAAAAATCGCAAAAATAAGCATTTTGTTGTACTGTACACCAAAAGTGTTATCAAATTTATATGGGGGCATTATCAAGGCACATCTCTGTCAAATTTCAGCTCATTTGGTTGTAATACCAGGGTACAGGGGCCAAAATATACAGTTTTGGTCTAAAATTGACCAAAAAATCTCAATAAAATCATTTTAGAGGCAGATATGAAAAAACTGAGAAAACAGCATCAAGGTATTGGCCCATTCTACCCCTGTGCCAAATTTCAGGTCATTCGGTCCAGGAACGGCGGAGATGAATCACTTTGAAGAGAAAGAAGAAGAAACATGACGAATACAATATATTTCACCATACTATGTATGGCTGAAATATAAATATGGAAAGAGGACAGTCCTGTATTGTTTGAATGTAAACAGCGGTTTCGGTACACTAGGTGGGTAACGAGGCACACGAGAATGACCTTTCAACCCACAGATAGTTCACCTTTCACCCCTTGCTGCTCCAGACAAACGTTTGCAGGACGGTTGTGTGGAGGTAAAAATCAACACTAGAAGCAGGTAAGAATGTCAGATGTACAAAAACAACTGCCTTATCATGAACCGAAGGAGGTATAGTTCATTGGCATGGTATATGGGCCGCATTAGGACGACATAGAAGACTTTTCGAAGTGACGAAATTTAGGTGAAATATAAAGATGAGTTGAGTTTGGGGAGGGGGCAAAATCACTGGTCCAGAAAAACCCGGGACCTGAAAAAATTCGGTGACCGAACGTTGGACCTATTGAAAAATGAACGTATTATATGATCATGCATTCGTTTCAAGGCTTACCGGTCAAGGAAAATAACAAGGGCGAAGTAGATTAGAGTCTTTAGTCATTTCTACCAAGTTTTACGGTCAATAGTACAGAGGCAGTTAGCCCTGTAGGATTTTAAAACGCCAGTGGGAGTCGACTGCTCCACAAAACAGATTATTTCTTTGTTGAAAAATGGACCATTGTTTTTAGTATCGTCCATTCACACGTTTTGACATACTGAATTGAAGTCTGAATTAGGCCCTTAGGTTCACGTCCAAACCTGGACCTGATCCTCTGGACCTGAACCGGACCTGAATTTTCTGTACCGGTACCCAACCCCTATTAAGCACCATGGTATCATCATTGTGTAAGAATAAGAATCACTTGACGGTACTTTTGCAAAATGTGACAGAATTAGTACAATAGAAACCATGTTAAAACAACTTGGGAATACAACTTTCCAAGTCATACCATGAATGGTTTGTACAATTGTGCTCGTGGGGTGACAGTAAGAATTGACTCGGTCGTCTTTTCATGGGAGTAAAGGTTTGACAGTTGCTTTATCAACTTTTTCGTGTTTTCAGTTCAGATTTCAAATTAGCTGTGAAGGTTCTACTACGGGGCCTATCTATTGGGGTTTACAAGACTGCAAGAGGCACGTCCGGACTCAGAATGGTGGACGGGTTAGGTTTACATCATGGGGACTGTACAGTTTACATATGGAGTGGATGTACTGACAATATAACACTACTTATTTATATCATTTTTGGTCAATGAAAGTTTCATCTATCTAAATCTTTGTTTAAGGTTACATAATGGGGACAGTACAGTAGACATATGGAATGGGTATACTGACAGTATACTGTAATACTACTTCTTTATTACATTTTTGGTCAATGAATGTTTTATCTATTTAAATCTTTGTTCTGTCCTTGGTTAAAGGCATGGCAGAGGCAGGAAATGGGTCTCCTACTACTGTTCCCCAGGAACTCGGTGATGGTTCTCCTATTGGAGTTTTAGGTGACAGAGATGCAGGCATTGTCAAAGATCAGCTCGCAGAAGGCAAAAGCAGTTTGAACTGTCAATCAGAAGCACATACTGATAAAAAGCGTTACGTATGTGGGGATTGTGGGTACCGGACACGTTGGAAGCATAACTTATCTCAGCATATGAGAACTCATACAGATGAAAAACCCTACAAGTGTGACCAGTGTGACTATTCCGCAAGGAACACAGGCGGCCTTAATAATCATCTAGCCAAACACACTGGTGACAAACCCTACATGTGTGGGGTATGTGGGTACAGGGCACTTTTGCACTCTACCCTGTCACAACACATGAGGACTCATACCGGTGAGAAACCCTACAAGTGTAACCAGTGTGATTATTCTGCAATAAACAAAAGTAACTTGGATTATCATCTAGCCAAACATACTGGTGACAAACCCTACATGTGTGGAGAATGCGGGTACAGGACAGCTAGAAAGTGTCACTTATCTAAGCATATTAGAATCCATACAGGTGAACGCTACAAGTGCGACCAGTGTGCTTATTCCACTACGCTGAAATACACATTGGACAGCCATCTGCTCAAACATACTGGTCAAGAACCCTACATGTGTGGGGAGTGTGGGTACAGGACAACTCAAAAAAGTTATCTATCCAGGCATATGAGAACTCATACTGGTGAAAAACCCTACAAGTGTGACCAGTGTGACTATTCTGCTGCAAGGAAACACCATTTGGACATCCATGTTGCAAAGCACACCGGTGACAAACCCTACATGTGTGGGGAGTGTGAGTACAGGACAACTCAGAAGTGTGACTTATCCAGACATATGAGAAGGCATACAGGAGAAAAACCCTACAAGTGTGACCACTGTGATTATTCTGCTTCAGAGAAAGCCAAATTGAACGCCCATGTTGCAGAACACACTGGAGACAAACCCTACATGTGTGGGGAATGTGAGTACAGGGCAGCTGTCAAAAGGTACCTATCGAGGCATATGAGAACTCATACTGGTGAAAAACCCTACAAGTGTGACCAATGTAATTATTCTGCTGCACAAAAATGCTATTTGGACCAACATCTAGCCAAACACACTGGTGAGAAACCATACATGTGTGGGGAGTGTGGGTTCAGGACAGCTCGAAGGTCTCAAGTATCCCTACATATGAGAAGGCATACAGGAGTAAACCCTTTCAAGTGTGACCAGTGTGACTATTCTGCCACAAAAAATCCACCTTGAAGAACCATCTAGCAAAACATCGGCAAGAAACTCTTCACGTGTGAGGAATGTGGGTACGGCACAATACAAAGTCTTTTAAAAACAGCCCTACAAGTGAGCTACATTCTACATTCTGGGCAGCCATCTAGCACACTTGAAAAAAAAAACTTGTATGGGAAGTTTGGACAAAGGATAACATGAAGGTCTAAGTACCCACTCATGAGAGAAACCGGTGTAATAGCTGTGTGACTAATCTGAGCAGCTCAAAAGTCAGATATTGTCCGTACGCCTTCTGGATTATCACGTGTACACTGATGAGAAACTCTGTGTTTATGGTGCGGGTACTGAACAATTTTACAAAAGAAGTTTCTAGACATACCTGTACATGTATGCCACACAATTAGGTAAAATATCAAGTAAGCGCATTACTTTATGTGTCACACAGTAATATCTTAGAATAAGTTACTTCACGCTCACAGTTATAAGTGTGCATTGTAGTTAAGGTCGAAGTTACCTTTCTTTGTTCATTAGTCTTTGTTATATGTTTTTACAATGTATTTAGTTTTGAATTCCCAACATTACTCACAATGCCCTACTAAGCTAACTTTTTAATACCCATAAGTATCATAACGCTATAGAGCATCTATACCTTTGTATATATCAAATAGCTGCACCACAGTATACAATAGAGATCTCAAGTCCTTTTGGCAGCTTGTTTGACATTCTATAAATATCAAGATTAAGGAAGATTGAAACCTAATATGTATCTAAGATAATTCCATCTCAAAGTTTCGGCAGGCTAGCCAACTTTTTACTGACATCCTAGAAAATATGGAGCCTAAGTGTACATAAAGTGACTCATTTACTAACTTTAAAGTATAAACTGCAAAATAGTATACATCATAGTATTATGATATTGGTTTGTGCTTGAGTTCAATTTTTTTTTCAATAACAAAAAAGTGTTTTCATAAGTCACTGAAGAGATTTGCTTTAGTCTTCGCCATAGTCTACTAATAAACCGCTTGTGACTTAGTATTGCTTGGGTTGTGTTGATTTGGTTTTGATTCTTAATGTAAACACACACACACACTTGGAATATTTTGCACATTAGACGTTTAATTTATTGGTCAGGGATAGGGCGCTAAAGGTGGGGATAGAGTATACGTACTAGTGTACAATATATATGGAAGTTAAGTCTTTGTAGATATCGGTGACGGAAGGCCATAACATATCAAACCACCTACCTTACAATGAAGCTTTCCCCAAAATACGCAGTACCCCTACATTGAGAAGAGAGCAGTATCATATCGTTACCTTACTAAATGTTTTGTGTCTGTGTCATATTCCAATCTGTTTATTGTTACTAGGTTAATGTTGGGGATTTTTCAATGGGAAACGGACGGGACATAGCAAATGGAATGATGTTCTTTCTGTGCTTAGTAGTCGGCACCTTTGAGTATCGGAAGTGAACATATTCCATTGCCAGTGAACAAGCCTCATTGTGTTGTAGCCCGAGGGCTATGGAAACTGGGATATTCGTGAAATTGAATATTCAGCGTCGGAGTAGATCCTTTATACCAGTATTTGTCAAATCTTGCTCAGTCTATGTCCAAAATCAGATCCGTATCTACCTAGAATATAAACTGTACCATCTAAACGCGCGGTCCCTGGTGCCGAATACTGTTTACACGTTCGTCCGTCTCTGATGCTGAACGCTGTTTAAACGCAAACATACCTGCCTGGCCCTGAACACCATCATTTCCCAAACAGACCTGTCCTTGTTGCAGAACACAACACACACACAGTAAACACACCTGTCCTTGGTGCTGAACACCACCAACGCACAGGCAAACACACCTGACCACTGAACACAATCAACACAAACACATCTTTCCCTGATGCTGAACACCAAACACAAACACAGCTGTCCTTGGTGCTGAACACCAACCACACACAAACACACCTGTCCCTGGTGCTGAACACCATCAACCTACGAGCATACCTATATTCAATATTTCAAAGTTATTTGTACCAAGCCGCCGTTTCGGTTTTCATTTGGTTTATGTTGGCTGTCTCTTCGCTTCGCTTCCGAAGATCAGTGGGTTGTCCTTTCCTCTGCAGACTCTCATATGGCTGTGTAACCCAATCCTTGATCTACATGTGCTGCTGCAGGATGGTCATTCATATAATCAAGCTATTATTATGTTAATCCCTAGCTGATTTACATAATTAATTAAGATAGTTGAGAAATCTCATGCATTACATGATAAGACCTGATTTGGAGGACAGTAGGTTGAGATTGTTTCCAGTGGTCAGTAAACCAAAAAATATAATCATTTTTTAAGAAATGAAGAATGGGTCATGCTTTTTAGTCTCCAAGTAGACGTGTCAACTACTGTAGATGGAACAAGTGCTTTTGAAAAAGCTGACGTTTGCCGTTTATAGTGTTTGTGACATGTCTGGAACCCTCCACGTGGAAAATTTGGTATAAAATGCCACCGATCGCGTAAATGATGAGAATAAACGCGAAACGCTTGGTTATTCTATTAAGCACTCTAGTACTCAATTTTACGTTCGTTTAAAACCCTTTTGAGGGGAAAGAATGTCTCCCTCTGATCCCCCTGTTATACGCATTGACAGACCGTCACCGTTTCACAGAACACAGACCAAAACTTGTGCACTCTTGAAAAACAAGAAAAGCTGGCCGGTGCGTATTTTGGAGAAAGCTTAGATGTTATAACAAAATCACATGAAAAGAGAGCGGTTAAACATTGAAGTCTTGAATTTTCTATTAAAAAAAAACATTACATGGGATTTGTTGAGCAAAAAAAATGTCATAAGTGTCATACTTTGTGCCTAGTACAATTGTTGTGCAATAAAGTCATTATTATATTATTATAAGCGAGGCTCAGGCGATTACCGCAGAATCGTCGTCTGATCGATATTCGCAAAATGTGACAGGGGTATTACGAGAGTCAGTTTTTGGAATCAAAAGCAGATAACCAGGTTTGTACCAAACACACCAATGATATCGTAGTTGACGTAGCCTCCCTTAGCAGTCTCCGAACGGGGCTGTTTGTTGTTGGGGGAGGGGGGTGCAGTTCACGATTTTCAACGTTAGCTAGGCTCTCTCATGCCGGGAAAGGAGCTTGCCGAGGAGGGGAGTTTGCTGTGGGAGTAATCTCTTGAGAACGCATCTTTCAAGCAGTTTTACCAAAACATCTGGTCGAGAGTCCTCAACCTGTGATGCTCCAGCAGCCTTCGGTACTGGTACAACATTTGCCGACTTCCACACTGTGCCCGGCACTGTGTCCTCTGCATAAGAGGTGTTGAAGAGATGGCAAACAATAGGTTCCAAGTCTTTGACACAGTCCTTAAGCACCCAGTTTGGTACGTTTTCCAGCCCACTCCTCTTCCTTTCACCTCACCAATCGAGCACAGGTCGGGACACACGTCTGCAAACGGAAGTGGCAAGAGACTCTCTGACATCAAGCCTTGGCGAAGTACTGACTGATGCTCTCTGCTGAAAGCTCATCTGCGATAGTAACTCTCCCAGTTTATGTAATACAAAGTAACAGAAATCTTGTGTGCGCGTATGTATGTGTGTGCGCGTGCGAGTAAACTTGTTGAGTGTGTGGGCAACTGGAACGAATAAAATATTAAAAGTAGGAACCGCACAGGCACAAAAAGGGATTTTCAAAAAGAAGGATCTTCGAATCCATGGACCAAAAGCATTGACTGGTAGTGTTTACTAGCACTGCAAAACTTAACTAATGTGGTATGACCAGAGTCCGTATATAGAGACAACTTCGCGAACAACCTGCCCGAGGCTTCAGTCCGATTATCCCAATAAAAATATGGGATCAGCTTTCATCTCATCTCTGTGGTTGAAGGTTCTTTAACAAGCCTGTCAAATAGAAAGCTAGACAGGGTTGCAGACAGACGAAAAGGCAGGCAGACAGGCTAGCAGACAAATAGAGTGGTATACAGACAAAGAGAAAGCCAGATAGGGTTGCAGAAAGAGGGAGGGCAGACAGACAGGCTTGCAGACAGATAGAGAGGCAGTCAGACAGGCAGGGTTGCAGACAGAGAGTCAGACAAACAGGCTTGCAGACAGACAGACAGGTAGACAGACAAAAAGAAAGGCAGACAAAGGTACAGACGGAAAGGGTTGCAGACAGACAGAAAGACAGACAGGCCTTCAGACAGATAGAGAGGTAGACAGACAAAGAGAACGCCAGACAGGGTTGCTGACAGACAGAGAGGCAGACAAACATGCTAGCAGGCAGACAGAGAGGTAAACAAACGTCATAGGCAGACAGACAAATATGAATCCAGACAGAGAGGCAGACATACGGGCTTGGGGACAGACAGGACAGCTTGGGAAGAGGCAGACAGGGTTGCAGAAAGATAGAGAGGCATACAGACAAAGACAAAGCCAGACAAGTTTGTCGACAGAGAGGCAGACAGACAGGCTTGCAGACAGATAGAGAGGTAGTCAGACAAAGATGAAGCCAGGCAGGGTTGCAGAGCAACACTAAGGAAGACAGACAGGCTTCCAGACAGACAGCCTTCCAGACAGATAGAGAGGCAGGCAGACAAAGACAAACCCAGACAGAGAGGTAGACAGACAAAGAGAGAGCCAGACAGAGTCGCAGACAGACAGACAGAGAGGCAAACAGACGGGCTGCAGACAGACAGACAGAGAGGCAGACAGACAAAGACGAAGCCAGACGGGCTTGGAGACAGACAGAGAGGCAGACAGACAAAGACGAAGCTAGAGGCACACAGACAAAAGAGGAAGTCAGACAGAGTTGCAGACAGACAGAAAGGCAGACAGACGAGCTTGGAGATAGACGGAGATGCAGACAGACAAAGACGAAGCCAGACAGGGTCGCAGACAGACAAAGACGCAGACAGGCAGGCTTGAAGACGGGTAGAGAGGTAGACAGACAAAAAGGAAGCCAGACAGGGTTGCAGACGGACAGAGAAGCAGACAGACAGGCTTCCAGACAGATAAAGAGGCAGACAGATAAAGAGAAAGTCAGACAGGTTTGTCGACAAAGAGGAAGCCAGACAGAGTCGCAGACAGACAAACGGGCTTGAAGACAGACGGAGAGGCAGACAGACAAAGACAAAGCAAGACAGGGTTGTAGATAGACAGAGAGGTAGACAGACAGGCTTCCAGACAGATAGAGAGGAAGAAAAACAAAGACGAAGCCAGACAGAGTTGCAGACAGACAAAGAGGAAGACAAACGGGCTTGAACACAGACGGAGAGACAGACAGACAAAGACGAAGCAAGACAGGGTTGTAGATAGACAGAGAGGTAGACAGACAGGCTTCCAGACAGATAGAGAGGCAGAAAAACAAAGACGAAGCCAGACAGACTTGCAGACAAAGAGGCAGACATACGGGCTTGGAGACAGACGGAAAGGCAGAGAGACAAAGACGAAGCCAGACAGGGTTGCAGATAGACAGAGAGGCAGACAGACAGGCTTCCAGACAGATACAGAGGAAGACAGACAAAGAGGAATCCAGGCAGAGAGGCAGACAGACGGGCTTTGGGACATACAGAGACGCAGGCAGACAAAGACAAAGCCAGACAGGGTTGCAGACAGAGAGGCAGACAGACAGGCTTCCAGACAGATAGAGAGGCAGACAGACAATTAGAAAGCCAGACAGGTTACCGACAGAGAGGCAGACAGACAGGCTTCAAGACAGATAAAGAGGCAGGCAGACAAAAAGAAAACCAGACAGGTTTGCCGACAGAGACGCAGACAGACAGGCTTCCAGACAGATAGAGAGGCTGTCCGACAAAGACGAAGCCAGACAGGGTTGCAGACAGACAGAGACGCAGACAGACAGGCTCGCAGTCAGACAGAGGCAGACAGACAAAGAGGAAGCCAGACAGACTCGCAGATAGACAGAGAGGCAGACATATGGGATTGGAGACAGACTGAGAGGCAAACAGACAAAGACGAAGCCAGAAAGGGTTAGAGACAGACAGAGAGGTGGACAGACAGTCTTCCAGAAAGATAGAGAGGCAGACGGACAAAGATGAAGTCAGACAGAGTCGCAGACAGACGGGATGATGACAGACAGACATGCAGACGGACAAAAACAAAGCCAGACATGGTTGCAGACAGACATTGAGGCAGACAGGCAGGCTTGCAGACAGATAGAGAGGTAGACAGACAAAGAGGAAGCCAGACAGAGAGGCAGACAGACGGTCTTTGGGACATACGGAGATGCAGACAGACAAAGACGAAGCCAGACAGGGTTGCAGAGAGACAGGGAGGTAGACAGACAGGCAGACAGACAGGCACACAGATAGAGAGGCAGACAGACAAAGACGAAGCCAGACAGGGTTGCAGACCAACACAGAGGAAGACAGTCAGGCTTCCAGACAGACAGAGAGGTTGTCAGACAAAGACGAAGCCAGGCAGGGTTGGATACAAACACAGAGGAAGACAGACAGGCTTTCAGGAAGATAGAGGGGCAGGCAGCCAAAGACGAAGCCAGACAGGGCTGCAGACAGACAGAGACGCAGACAGACAGGCTCGCAGACGGATAGAGAAACAAAGAGGAACCCAGTCAGAGTCGCAGATAGACAGACAGACAGAGAGGCAGACAAAGACGAAGCCAGACAAGGTTAGAGACGGACAGAGAGGTAGCCAGACAGTCCTCCAGACAGACAGAGAGGCAGACAAAGACGAAGCCAGAGAAGGTTAGAGACAGACAGAGAGGTAGCCAGACAGTCCTCCAGACAGATAGAGAGGTAGTCAGACAAAGAGCAAGACAGGCAGGGTTGCAGACAGACATTGAGGCAGACAGGCAGGTTTGCAGACAGATAGAGAGGTAGACAGACAAATAGGAAGCCAGACAGAGTCGCAGACAGACAGAGAGGCAGACAGAAGGGCTTGGAGACAGATGGAGAGGCAGACAGACAAAGACGAAGCCAGACAGGGTTGCAGACAGACAGAGGCAGACAGACAGGCGTCCAGACAGATAAAGAGGCATACAGACAAAGACAAAGCCAGACAAGTTTGCCGACCGAGAGGCAGACAGACAGGCTTGCAGACGGATAGAGGGGCAGACAGACAAAGAGGAAGCCGGACAGAGAGGCAGACAGACGGGCTTTGGGACATACGGAGATGCAGACAGACAAAGACGAAGCCAGACAGGGTTGCAGAGAGACAGGGAGGTAGACAGACAGGCAGACAGACAGGGTTGCAGACCAACACAGAGGAAGACAGACAGGCTTCTAGACAGACAGAGAGGTTGTCAGACAAAGACGAAGCCAGGCAGGGTTTGATACAAACACAGAGGAAGACAGACAGGCTTTTAGACAGATAGAGGGGCAGGCAGCCAAAGACGAAGCCAGACAGGGTTGCAGACAGACAGAGACGCAGACAGACAGGCTCGCAGACGGATAGAGAAACAAACAAAGAGGAACCCAGACAGAGTCGCAGATAGACAGAGAGGCAGACAGACAGGCTTGGAGACAGACAGAGAGGCAGACAGACAAAGACGAAGTCAGACAGGATAAGAGACAGACAGAGAGGTAGACAGACAGTCCTCCAGACAGACAGAGAGGCAGACAGACAAAGACGAAGCCAGACAAGGTTAGAGACAGACAGAGAGGTAGCCAGACAGTCCTCCAGACAGATAGAGAGGCAGACAGACAAAGAAGAAGTCAGACAGAGTTGCAGACAGAAATCCAGACAGACGGGATGGAGACAGACCGAGATACAGACAGACAAAGATGAAGCCAGACAGGGTTTTAGACATCCATTAAGGCAGACAAGCAGGTTTGCAGACAGATAGAGAGGTAGACAGGCAAAGAGGAAGCCAGACAAGGGTACAGACCTTAAGGGTTGCAGACAAACAGAGAGGAAGACAGACAGGCTTGCAGACGGCTAGAGAGGTAGACAGACAAAAAGGAAGCCAGACAGGGTTGTAGACAGACAGAGAGGTAGACAGACAGGCTTCCAGATAGATAGAAAGGCAGAAAAATAAAGAGGAAGCCAGACAGAGTCGCAGACAGACAAAGAGGCAAACAGACGGGCTTGGAGACAGACGGAGAGGCAGACAGACAAAGACGAAGCCAGACAGGGTTGCAGACAGATAGGCTTCCAGACAGATAAAGAGGCAGACAGACAAAGATAAAGCCAGACAGGGTTAAAGACAGAGAGGCAGAAAGACAGCCTTCCAGACAGAATAAGAGGCAAACAAAGAGAGAGCCAGACAGGTTTGCCGACAGAGAGGAAGCCACACAGGGTTGCAGACAGATAGAGAGGTAGTCAGGCAAAGAGCAAGACAGGCAGGGTTGCAGACAGAGAGTCAGACAGACAGGCTCCCAGAGAGACAGACAGACAGGGAAAACAGACAAAGAGAAAGGCAGACAAGGGTACAGACAGACAGGGTTGCAGACAGACAGACAGGAAAACAGACAGGCTTGCAGACAAATAGAGAGGTAGACAGACAAAGACAACGCCAGACAGGGTTGCTGACAGAGAGGCAGACAAACATGCTTGCAGACAAACAGAAAGGTAGACAAAGAGGAAGGCGGACATTATTGTAGACAGATAGGCAGACAGACAGGCTTGCAGACAAATAGAGAGGTAGACGGACTAAGTGGGAGCCAAACAGAGTCGCAGACAGAGAGGCAGACAGACGGGATTGGAGACAGACAGAGAGGCAGACAGACAAAGACGAAGCTAGTCAGGGTTGCAGACAGACAGAGGGATAGACAGACAGTCCTCCAGATAGATAGAGAGGCAGACAGACAAAGAAGAAGTCAGACAGGGTTGCAGTAAAGCAGACAGACGGGATGGAGACAGACCGAGATGCAGACAGACAAGGACGAAGCCAGACAGAGTTGCAGACAGACAAAGAGGCAGACAGGCAGGTTTGCAGACAGATAGAGAGGCAGACAGACAAATAGGAAGCCAGACAGAGTCGCAGACAGACAGAGAGGCAGACAGACGGGCTTTTAGACAGATAAAGAGGTAGACAGACAAAGACGAAGCAAGACAGAGTCGCAGACAGACAGAGAGGCAGACAGAAGGGCTTGGAGACAGATGGAGAGGCAGACAAAGACGAAGCCAGACAGGGTTGCAGACAGACAGAGAGGCAGACAGACAGGCTTCCAGACGGATAAAAAGGCAGACAGACAAAGAGAAAGTCAGACAGGGTTACCGACAGAGAGGAAGACAGACAGGCTTGCAGACAGATAGAGAGGTAGACAAAGTGGAAGCCAAACAGAGTCGCAGACAGAGAGGCAGACAGACGAGATTGGAGAAAGACGGAGAGGCAGACAGACAAAGACGAAGCCAGTCAGGGTTGCAGACAGACAGAGGGATAGACAGACAGTCCTCCAGACAGATAGAGAGGCAGACAGACAAAGAAGAAGTCAGACAGAGTTGCAGTAAGGCAGACAGACGGGATGGAGACAGACCGAGATGCAGACAGACAAGGACGAAGCCAGACAGTCTTCCAGACAGATAGAGAGGCAGACGGACAAAGATGAAGTCAGACAGAGTCGCAGACAGACATTGAGGCAGACAGGCAGGTTTGCAGACAGATAGAGAGGTAGACAGACAAATAGGAAGCCAGACAGAGTCGTAGACAGATAGAGAGGCAGACAGACGGGCTTGGAGACAGATAGAGAGGTAGACAGACAAAGACGAAGCCAGAAAGAGTCGCAGACAGAGAGGCAGACAGAAGGGCTTGGAGACAGATAAAGAGGTAAACAGATAAAGAGGTAGACAGACAAAGACGAAGCCAGACAGAGTCGCAGACAGACAGAGAGGCAGACAGAAGGGCTTGGAGACAGATGGAGAGGCAGAAGACAAAGACGAAGCCAGACAGGTTTGCAGACAGACAGAGAGGCAGACAGACAGGCTTCCAGACGGATAAAAAGGCAGACAGACAAAGAGAAAGTCAGACAGGGTTACAGACAGAGAGTCAGACAAACAGGCTTCCAGGCAGATAAAGAGGCAGACAGACAAAGAGAAAGCCAGACAGGTTTGCCGATAGAGAGGAAGACAGACAGGCTTACAGACAGACGGGATCTGATTGTGTCAGGTATTCCCTGTCATTTCAGATACAAATGTAACTGAAATGACAGGGTATGGTTGGGTCTATGCTGCTGACAGAAGATCTTTTATATATAACAAAAAGTTGATCTTTCTGCATCAAACTACCTCTTACCTCCCTTCGCAAGATGCAAACACTGTAAAACACCATACTCTGTTCAGGTGCATCAGACTACCTCGTACCTCCCTCCCAAAACACAGTAAAACTTACGCTCTACTCTGTTCAGGCCTAGGTGCTTTAAACTACATCGTACCTCCCCTCCCAAGATGCAAACACAATAAAACACAATACTCTGTTCAGGTGCATCAAACTACCTCGTACCTCCCCTCCCAAGATGTTAACACGTAAAACTTACACTATACTCTGTTCAGGTACATCAAACTACCTCGTACCTCCCTTCCCAAGATGTTAACACATTAAAACTTACACCATGCTCTGTTCAGGTGCATCAAACTATTGAACCTCCCTCCCAAGATGTAAACACAGTAAAACATCATACTCTGTTCTCACTCACAGTAAAACTTACACCATACTCTGTTCAGGTACATCAAACTACCTCATACCTCCTTCCCCAAAAAGCAAACACAGTAAAACACCATACTCTGTTCAGCTTCAGTCACGGCATGGAATTTAATGGATACCATCATTGAATTACTTCCACTGTATATGCAATGACTTAACTGTAACAACGGTCAACACATATTAGAACTCCAACTGAAAAAGAACAAATCAAACTGACCAAATTGCCAGCTATGCAACCCTCCAAAAAAATCAATAAACACGGCCAAAAAATAGGGAAAGTACATGTATTCCAAAATCTGATGTAAAAAAAAATACATTTTGTATCTTCTCAGAGATTTCTAACTGAAATTAAACAATCAACTAGAGAAATTCTTCTGTGGTATGATCACGGCTGGAATGGCCTCAAATGAAGATCCTGCTCTAAGGCTTAGTCTTCCTTTTCTCGTCTCCTAGCACCTGCTCTACACATATCCTTAAACCAACAGTCAGCCTGTGTACAACTAAAACACACAATGTGTTGATGAAGAAAGTGAAGTTCATGTCAAACACTGGAAATAAGTATTTTGTTGGCACAGAGCGGGAGTCGGAAATGAAGTGAACTACTTAAAGCAGAGTGATGAAGTAAAGAAACAAAAAACACATCATTTGAGGATCTAGTTATGTCATAAGTCATCACTGACTATCCCTTGTTTGATTATAGTCGCTGCTAATGTCCCTGACACAGGAGTACGCATCAGTCGGCTAGTCTTCACACAGTGCTTCCATGCGGCTCTGTCCAGTGGGTCGACCCCTGTGAGACCGCACACCTTCATGTGCTTCCTAACACACTCCATCCATGTTTTTCTTGGTCTACCACGACCCCTGTTGCCTGACACTTTCAGTTTGGTGATGGTTTGAATACAGTCACTTGGTCTGGTGTTAATACAGTCACTTGATCTTTCTACATGTCCAAACCACCTGAGACGGCAAGATTACAACACTGAGGTGATGTCCGAAATGCCAAGTTTGTTGAGTAGACTGGATGATGGAGTCTCATCCCGGGGTTTGACGCCGCAAATCCGTCGATCATGGAACGGTCATTGTGGCGCAACCACTGTAGATCCGAGGCTGTAGGGGCCCAGGTTTCATTCCCATGGAGCATGGCTGCGCGCACACAGGAGTCAAACACCTTGCCACGGGTTTTGAAAGGCAGGTGTCTGGATGTAAGGATGGGCAGGAGCTTCTTGAATTTACCCACGGCAACACAGGATCTGGTAGTGATGGCAAGCTCACATCCGCCACCAGCACAGAGCATGTCCCCAAGGTAACGGGCATATGGGCAAGAAAAAGAACACATCATTACATCATTTTAAACTTAAAGGAATAACATGTGATGGAACTACGTACTAGTATACATGTATGGACCAAATCATCAAACAAACTGTACATGATGTATGTGACAAATGATGATATAGCTGACAAACGACAAGATATGATAAAGATTGACCATTGGATTAAATCATCAAACAAATTGCACAATGTCATGGTGAATATAGATGGCAAATGATGATACAGTTGATACATAATAATTGGTCAGTCAATACAATGGAAAACACAATTCCTAAAACTTGTTGTGTAACATTATTGAAGAAAATACATTAAAAACCAACAGATGCAATAATTAAACTAAAAAAATTACACATGAAAGTATTTGCACAAAATACTAATGTGATGGCTGTTTCTTTGTTTCCAAGGATAATGCTCATCCTGGACAAAATTAACAGCTGACAATTAAGCTTGAAGACATGGGCAGCCACCAACAAGAGAAATCCCTAATCTTTAAAATTCCATGGATTGACAAAACCAGTTATCTTCCCACAGATGGAAAACTATTAAGTTGTTTAAACTAGAGTTCTTCGACCGCATACGTTCACGAAATGATTTTAACCCTAAGAACTGATATGTATTTCCATTAATTATGCAAAAAAGGTCGACAGTTGCATTAATTGATCATCTCCTGGATCCAAACTGAAGGAGACCATAATGTTGTCTCAATAAAAAATGACATACTTCCTTTTCCATCACTAATATGCAAATAAGGTCTCATTGTAAAATTTCTGTCTAGAAATAGTAGAATATAATGGTTCTCTTTCATGTATTTTGCATATATCATATATTATGATTTACTCTTCGTTTCACAAGACACTTAGGGTGTCAGGCAGTCCCTGTGAAACTGGCTCCTTGTTAGCAATGTCCCCCATGTAAGCAAGACCAAGGCCGTCATAGGAAACTAGCCGGTATGCCGTGAGAGTCTATGTAAGCTTCTTGCTTACTCAGCACATACCATGCTTTGCTCTCCTTTTTTCTTGTGTCAGGCAGTCCCTGTTAGAACTGGCTCCTTGTTAGCAATGTCCCCCATGTAAGGCGAGACCAATGCCGTCATAGGAAACCAGCCGGTATGCCGTGAGAGTCTATGTAAGCTTTCTTGCTTACTCAGCACATACAATGCTTTGCTCTCCTTTTTTCTAATATGTCTAAGGCAGTCCCTGTTAGAACTGGCTCCTTGTTAGCAATGTCCCCCATGTAAGGCGAGACCAAGGCCGTCATAGGAAACCAGCCGGTATGCCGTGAGAGTCTATGTAAGCTTTCTTGCTTACTCAGCACATACCATGCTTTGCTCTCCTTTTTTTCTAAAATGTCTAAGGCAGTCCCTGTTAGAACTGGCTCCTTGTTAGCAATGTCCCCCATGTAAGGCGAGACCAAGGCCGTCATAGGAAACCAGCCGGTATGCCGTGAGAGTCTATGTAAGCTTTCTTGCTTACTCAGCACATACCATGCTTTGCTCTCCTTTTTCTTGTCTAAGGCAGTCCCTGTTAGAACTGGCTCCTTGTTAGCAATGTCCCCCATGTAAGGCGAGACCAAGGCCGTCATAGGAAACCAGCCGGTATGCCGTGAGAGTCTATGTAAGCTTTCTTGCTTACTCAGCACATACCATGCTTTGCTCTCCTTTTTTCTAAAATGTCTAAGGCAGTCCCTGTTAGAACTGGCTCCTTGTTAGCAATGTCCCCCAGGTAAGGCGAGACCAAGGCCGTCATAGGAAACCAGCCGGTATGCCGTGAGAGTCTATGTAAGCTTCTTGCTTACTCAGCACATACCATGCTTTGCTCTCCTTTTTTCTTGTGTCAGGCAGTCCCTGTTAGAACTGGCTCCTTGTTAGCAATGTCCCCCATGTAAGGCGAGACCAAGGCCGTCATAGGAAACCAGCCGGTATGCCGTGAGAGTCTATGTAAGCTTCTTGCTTACTCAGCACATACCATGCTTTGCTCTCCATTTTTCTTGTCTAAGGCAGTCCCTGTTAGAACTGGCTCCTTGTTAGCAATGTCCCCCATGTAAGGCAAGACCAAGGCCGTCATAGGAAACCAGCCGGTATGCCGTGAGAGTCTATGTAAGCTTCTTGCTTACTCAGCACATACCATGCTTTGCTCTCCTTTTTTCTTGTCTAAGGCAGTCCCTGTTAGAACTGGCTCCTTGTTAGCAATGTCCCCCATGTAAGGCGAGACCAATGCCGTCATAGGAAACCAGCCGGTATGCCGTGAGAGTCTATGTAAGCTTTCTTGCTTACTCAGCACATACCATGCTTTGCTCTCCTTTTTTCTAAAATGTCTAAGGCAGTCCCTGTTAGAACTGGCTCCTTGTTAGCAATGTCCCCCATGTAAGGCGAGACCAAGGCCGTCATAGGAAACCAGCCGGTATGCCGTGAGAGTCTATGTAAGCTTTCTTGCTTACTCGGCACATACCATGCTTTGCTCTCCTTTTTTCTAAAATGTCTAAGGCAGTCCCTGTTAGAACTGGCTCCTTGTTAGCAATGTCCCCCATGTAAGGCGAGACCAAGGCCGTCATAGGAAACCAGCCGGTATGCCGTGAGAGTCTATGTAAGCTTTCTTGCTTACTCAGCACATACCATGCTTTGCTCTCCTTTTTTCTAAAATGTCTAAGGCAGTCCCTGTTAGAACTGGCTCCTTGTTAGCAATGTCCCCCATGTAAGGCGAGACCAAGGCCGTCATAGGAAACCAGCCGGTATGCCGTGAGAGTCTATGTAAGCTTTCTTTCTTACTCAGCACATACCATGCTTTGCTCTCCTTTTTTCTTGTCTAAGACAGTCCCTGTTAGAACTGGCTCCTTGTTAGCAATGTCCCCCATGTAAGGCGAGACCAAGGCCGTCATAGGAAACCAGCCGGTATGCCGTGAGAGTCTATGTAAGCTTTCTTTCTTACTCAGCACATACCATGCTTTGCTCTCCATTTTTCTTGTCTAAGGCAGTCCCTGTTAGAACTGGCTTCTTGTTAGCAATGTCCCCCATGTAAGGCGAGACCAAGGCCGTCATAGGAAACCAGCCGGTATGCCGTGAGAGTCTATGTAAGCTTTCTTTCTTACTCAGCACATACAATGCTTTGCTCTCCATTTTTACATTGCAATACATAGGGTATGCAAATGTCCATAGTTGCATCATTTATGACAGAATGTAAACATTGAATTTTGCCGACAGGACATTTTTTTAAACTGCAAGCAAAAACAAGTGACATTAAGTTACATACTGACATTTTTATGGATTCCCTAGCATCAGTTGCTATGAAATATATATTATTATGTACATGATATGTACAGTCCCAGACAGACAAATAATGACAAACAGGAAAGAAAATGAAGCCCTTAATATTACTGGTAGCTTACCAGAACAAGTATTGTTTATCATAACACTGGCACTGACCCATGCAATGTGCCAGGAAGCCACATGGCCTGTTCCAAAATACCGGGAATATATGGGTGATTTCTGGAATTATTACATTGATTATATAACAACAGCTACCGTGTAACAAAGAAACGTGCATCATGGCGCGGCATGAGTGCAGACAACATCCTAACTACACATGTACATACAAATGCGGCAAACAGAAGATAGAGATCATAACAGATGCGAACTCATCACATCCACCAACAGCAATACTCTGTCTTCGGAGGTTACCTTTCGTCAGAGAGTAAATCAATACATGCACTGATGTCATCCTTCTCCATTTTATTTTCGTAGATTCACAGTACACTAAATTTTGTACCAGTCCTGTATAATTTTCCTTTTCTTTATCCCAAAATTTTTCCTGGCTCCTAAGTGGACTAAGATAAATGAAATGGTCAGAACATAAATTCATGCCCAGCTACGTCTAGGTATCCTGAGTATTTGTGCCTCAAAGCCCTTTCATTATCATTTTTGGAGAGTTCAAATTCAGGATATGTGATAATAAAAGTAGGTCCTTTATGAAAGCTGTTTCTGGATTTTATCTCAAGGAAACAAAAATTTGCATGTGTAACATTTGTTAGTATATGGCATATTTGAGGTACTTGCTGAATTAAGAAATGCTTGTCTCATATCTGCCTTGTAGACTAAGATTTGCTTGTGGGTTACTGACCTTGCAAAAGGGATGCCCTGTTCCAGCACCTTCATCATCATTGGTTGGCTACAGCGCAGGCGACTGCAGTGCAAGCTTTCTCCAGTTCAGTCTATCGACAGCGAGTTGGCGAAACTGCCTGGGGGTGATCTGGCCGTGATGACCTCCCATTAGCCGTTGGACGTACTGCAGTAAGTAGTAGGTTAAGCACCTTGAGGAGCTTAAAAGGACTTGGACTGACTTTTTATTACTTTCCAGTCCGCATGCGTCTCACCCACTATGTCTGAAACAAACAACATACCATGTGCAGATTCATTACAACAATAAGAAGTTGCAGTTTTTGTGCTCCAAACAACAGACAAGAAATGCAAACAAGAAAAACATGTTCTTCTATACACAACAAGAGTCTGTAGCACACAATCCTCTTAGTAGTTATTATGTTTGCTGTAGATGTGGTTCAGACAAGGAGTTGGCCAAATGTTAGACCTGTGATCCTTCAAAAGGATCTTAACTTATATATATGTGCGGTGACAAAACCCCAAAAGAGTTTGTAGACCTTATACAGGGCTCAAAATACCACCTGCATATGCAGGTTAATGTAGGTAAAATTGGAGCTGTGCATGTATTTCTGGTGTCTACCTGCACCTAACTTGCACAGTTCCATGTAAAGGGTTTTATAGTATTACATAAATGTCCTGTGATGTAGGTGTATGTGGATTGTTATTAACTGCATTGACTTTTACCACCTATTAAGTATAAAAGAAAAAGTAGCAATATGGTTCCTGAAAAATTCTAGTATGATCCATACTAGTACTTCCTAAATTCAGAGTGTTGCAGGTAAAAGTTTGTTTGGTGCAGGTAATTTGCAATATTTTTGTTACCTGCACCTGTGAGTGAATGTATACAAAAGTTAGTATTTCAAGCCCTGTTTATATATCTCCATGAAATATCCAGAGTGTTTAAAGGGAGTGGGGGGTTATGATGGCTGGGGTTTGGGGTGGGACATGGATAATAGTTTATGAAAGGAGGAAGGAAGAGCAATGTTGGTTTAGAGTTAATTTTAAGAATGAATGTTGTTCATCAGGGAGATTGTTTTGTACTCTCTATGCCAGCTACCCCTGTTTCTAACTCCTACATGTACATGTTACACATTGCACAGTATTATGGTGTGCTTAAGACACCTGCTGTAGATTACCTCATAACAACTGTTTGGACATTACCTGCTAACATCTGCTTGGACGTTATGTGCACATTACCTCCTAACATCTGCTTGGAAATTACCTCCTCACATCTGCTCAGAAGTTATGTGCACATTACCTCCAAACATCTGCTTGGAGATCACCTCCTAACATCTGTTGGGACATTACCTCCTAACATCTGCTTGGACGTTATGTGCACATTACCTCCTAACATCTGCTTGGAAATTACCTCCTCACATCTGCTCAGAAGTTATGTGCACATTACCTCCAAACATCTGCTTGGAGATCACCGCCTAACATCTGTTGGGACATTACCTCCTAACATCTGCTTGGACGTTATTTGCACATTACCTCCTAACATCTGCTTGGAAATTACCTCCTCACATCTGCTCAGAAGTTATGTGCACATTACCTCCAAACATCTGCTTGGAGATTACCTCCTTACATCTGTTGGGACATTACCTCCTTACATCTGTTGGGACATTACCTCCTAACATCTGCTCAGACGTTATGTGCACATTACTGTAAATGCAGAAATGTTCGATTAATGTTCGCAGTTTACGAGGTGAGGTGGTCACCGCGAAAACTGCGAACATTAATCCACATTAATTAAATAGGCTTGCAAAACTAGTGAGCCAAAAAGACAGGTGGATCCTCCATGGTGCCAAAGCTGGCGGATATAAGGCCATGCTGACTTGGATTATAAGGATGACGTCAACACGCACGTTAAATTTCAGTGTTTCCCTAAAAAAAATGTTTCCACCCATATCGGATGATGCTGATGATGGAAATCTTACAAAACAGTAAATGCACCTGTTTTTGGTATGAAGAAAGTTTACATGGTTCATGTAATTAAATTCAATATTCGATGATAATCATGCAAATCATGACAAAACTTCTGAATAAATATCATACACTTAGAATTAGAAAGCCTTCCATGATATTCAAAGATACAACATTTAGAATTTAGAAAGAGAAGAACATTGCTAGATATGAATTATGGAAATTTGCATCATCAACTACTAGTAGTAAACTCTATTATTTCAGTGTTTTCCAATTGCAAGACTTCAAAATACTTAATCTATTCTATGGGCAGGTGCAACATAACAGAAAGTTATAAAAACTAGAAAGGTGACATTTGCAAGCAAATATATAATGTCTACCTTCACAGATCCACATGGCCTAACAGTGACTACTGTTATGTTTATTCTTACTCCAACACATTAATGTTTAGTGACCTGACCACTAAACTCCAGCTCTGTGCTAAGCTATGTTAAACTTAGTTAAAGCCATTTGCTACATTACTAGTATGTAACCGAACAGCACAGGGTGCCTGCTTCTTTGGTGACCATAGTGACAGTCATCTGGTCCAGGTCATTGACCTTACTCGTTTGTAGAAGAGGAAACAGAGCAAAAACGGTATGTTTACCTTCCATGAAGATAAACATAATAATAAGACCTGCAAACAAGTACTTGATGCAAAAATATATGCATAAATGCATGATGTGTGATGTAAATGTAAATTAGTTAAATGTGAATGTCACCATGCATGAAGTTTGTAAATGTTAAAGACACAACATCTAAAAAAAAGGTCTAAATAGTTTCAGGAGGTATGAGGTCTCCGAACTCTTTTGGAACTGGTAGACATGGGAGGGGGGCAGTTTCAAAACAAAGTAGTCATACACTAAAACAAACGTTTGCTTATATTGCCCTACAGATGGATGAATAGCAGCACATTTTCCGGCCATACAGAAAGCTCAGCCTTTCCGTTCTGAGAATAGTTAACGTTATAGTAAGTAAGTTGTTGAATTTGTGGAAGATCAAATGAAAGAAATGTGAAGTGACTGAGCGCATGCATGAAAACAATGACATTTTATAGCAAGCCACATGGCACACAGTTCAGCTCGTACTACAAGACCAAATCAATCTTCATTGATCAATGAACCCTTGCTATAACGTATTTTGGGCAAAGTGTACAGTTTGTTTGGCAGTGAAACCGAATGGAGTTCCCTAAAATGGGCGCCAAATCTGACACCCGTGCAAGCCAAATCTGACACCCTTATTGTCAGACGACAGCAGATGAAACGATGTCAGTCGTTTTGCGTCTTTTTTTAGGATAAGTCTACACGATATCTCCTAAATATCTAAGACATCTATTCCTTCGTCTGTTACGTATTTTTCCCGTTAATGACAGTCACAGACAATGTAGAAATTTCCGAAAATACTCACCAAAACCACACGTTTGCATCGAGCGGTTACTGGACCACCGCCATTTTGAATCTGCTTTTCAGTCTCTACTTCTGACCAATGAGGTCGAAGTATTTGCACAAAAGCAGAAAATATGGAAATTAGTTACCCTCCAAGCAGAGGTTGAATCGCGCAGATATAATAGAAGTCGGAAATATTACACGGAGAGAAGTTATTCGATGATTGTTTGTCTGTTTGCTCAAACAACAAATGATAGGGGTTCTGGAGGCACTTTTTTTGTGTGTGTGAACAATACATAGTCATGTTTTCTTCAATTAATACTAATTGGGGTTTTGGGGTCTGCCTAAACACGGGTTTTTAGGGTCTGCCTAAACACGGGTTTTGGATACACATGTTTTTGTGAGCATTATTATATACGTTTCAATATGATAGGGGTTTTGGAAACTCTTTTGTTAACAATATTTTCACAAATGATAGGGGTTTCTAAAACGCTGTTGGGAATTAATATACAGGCTTTTCATTGACGCCATACTATTTATTATTTGAATCCTCCGACGACCATGTTGGTGGGTAATTGAATTAAGCAGTAGCATCCTCGTATTTTTTACAGACGTACGCTGTAATCCAACATGGCGCAAATGACGTCAAATGAAAAGCCTGTATATTTGTCTTTGCTTAATGCAAAGTTCGCGGGGATTCAACTTCGCGGTAGCGGGAAAAATGACTTTTCGCGGTGGTTTTAAGATCGCGGTAGCACCATGCACTGTAGGCTCTTACTGTCATGGACAAATGTTCGCGGTGGAGGGGACACCGCGAAACACGCGAACTTAAACCACCGTGAAATTTCCTGCATTTACATTAAAAAATACTTTGTTGTTGTTGTTTTCAACAAGGCATACCTTTAGGAACGGTATTGTTTCAAAGATCGCATTGTTTTTTCAAAGACCACATTTTTATGCATTGTTCTCAAACAGATTTTATTTTGAAAAGATTCTAATAGAAAACGTGTACCTGTATTCATAAACAGATGTATTTAAAGTTATATGTTTATCATAAAGATATGTGTTTTAAAGTCATAAAGTGATGTATGTAAACAATATATATTGTATCTATGGCACAATCTCTTCTAGGCTTGTTACCTTCGCCAAGACGGTTATATTTTCGGTAGCGTTTGTATGTTTGTATGCATGTATGTATGTATGTATGTATGTATGTGTGTGTGTGTGTGTATGCGCGTGCGTGCATGCGTGCTTGTGTGTGTGTGTGTGTGTGCGTGCGTGCGCGCGCGCGCGCGCGCGTGTGTGCGTGTGTGCGCGTGCGTGTGCGTGCGTGTGTGTGTGTGTGTGTGTGTGTGTGTGTAGAAGACCAGTATAACTCGAGAACGCTTTAATGGATTGTATTGATATTTTGTATGTGCGTAGGTATTGATAAGACCTGGAAACGTTTACATTTTGACTCCAGCTGTTTTTGAATTTGACGTTTTCATCCGAACATTAGACATGGAGTAGAATGTTTCACTGGGTATAGCTGTGAGCCTAGTACGTTTGTTGCGCATGTGAAAACTGGTGATTGTCTGCAGTGTTTATGCCTTTTATGTTGTACCAACCTCATTGTTAGGGATTGACACATCCTCTATCGGTACTTTGGCAAAGCCTGGTAGATCATACCGTAAAGGGCCCCTTCTCATTAGAGCAAGAATGAGCCGGAATACCATCAGAATGAAAATACCTTTCTATTTCTGGCAATTCCGGGCAATTCGTAGTGTATTCCAGAAATTCGCACTGCATTCCACCTATTTGTGCCCGTTCTTTTGGGTGGCCCGAAAGTTTTTGACATCGATGTTAAAAACTTTCGAGGTGCATTCGAAGTGGAGAAATACCGAATGGCATTCAAAATGGATTCTAATTGTATTTTAACTATTCTAACTGCAGTATGAACACATTCTACGGCATTCAGACGAAACATTCCTATCTGTCCGTCTCTGGTACTGAACACTGTTTAAACACAAACACACCTGGCTGGCCATGAACACCATCAATTCACAAACACACCTGTACCTGGTGCTGAACACAACCAACACAAAGTAAACAAACCTGTCCTTGGTACTGAACACCACACACAGGCAAGCACACCTGACCACTGACCACCGTTCACGAAAAAACACACCTTCCCTCGGTGCTGAACACCATCCACACACAAACACACGTGACAATGGTGCTGACCACCATCCACACGAAGTAGACACACCTGTCCCTGGTGCAGAACACCATCCACACACATGTGAACACACCTGACCCTGGTGCAGAACACCATCCACACACATGTAAACACAATAGTCCTGCTTGCTGTACACCATTCACAACCATACAGGCATCCACACAATTCCCTGATCCTGAACAAGATTGAAACAGTACGATGATGAAAATGACACGTTTACATTCAATATAATTCATGATACATTATACAAAAACCTTACAGAATACGAAACTAGCAGAAAAATGTTAACATCGAGGATCTCCTAATACATAATACCGTAAGCACATTGGGTAACTCCTCCGCAACAAAATGCAGTTAACCATATTTCATATATACTTTATACGAATATTGATTTACACCCATAGAGTATCTCAAGATCGACGAACTGCTGAAATATATAGACAAGGTGGTACCTTCTTTCTTTTACACTGTAGTACAATACATCACATACTACCATACGTCTAATGTGCAATCCAAACCATTTTCTGCACTCACGAGCTTTTACTTGATGTAAACAAATCTAGTACCCCGATATGTATTATTTATAATACACATAAACCTATTGAACACTAATAAACTCTTGCTCGATATACAAGAGGCAGTAACTTCGTTGCTCCACAATATGATACATTACTTCTTCCACATACATGTACGTATAATGTACTATCGAAATAAAAGATTGCCTACTTATTACTTTGTTTGAAAAAGACAGTATATTTTGTTCCATAAAAGTGATATAGTACATATAGTAAAGTGATATAGTACTTATAGTAACCCTCTACGTATAATGTATTATCTCTACATTACATGTCAACGTTCACTACTTGTTGCTCAAAAATGATAAACATTTCTTGCCCCACAATGTAGCCAACTGCATTGTATACCCCCTATGTACAATGTACAATCACTATAAACATTCTAACCAATGACGATCACTAACACACACATTGGCGACCTGCTACTTGATATAAAACAAAGTAGTAATTTTGTTAGTGTCATACATGTACACCCCAACACATATAATGTGCAACCCCTATATAACATTAGACCATCACATTCATTACATCACATTCAGGATCTAGTCGTGGCTACATCTAATTCATTTACTTCGACCTTCCCATGTTCTTGTGTATCTGATTTTGACTTCCTATATCAGTAATGCACATACTGGGCCTTGCATGAAAGATCTTCATCTTTCAGCATGACTATAGTACAATACAATGTTCCTTTAACCTTACTTCCATAATTTGACTACAAACTCCGTCCAACTATGAACTATGAACTTCTGACTTCTCATTATACATGTTAAATCGCCCACAAACACACTTCTTACATCAGCATGACATAACCATCTCTCTCCCTCCAATATAAACTACAATCTAAGCCAACGTCCTACTTTACAAATACAAAACATTAAGTCTAAGGTTCACCAGATTAAACAATCTGTACTTCTTGCAAATTTTCTTCTGACACATATGAAACTTTAACTTTCTTAGTTATTACTAAGTATAATTGGACCAGCTTATGTTCCACAGAGCTTAGTGTTGACTCTGTAGAAAATTTGTTTTCGCAGATTTGAAGGGTTAAGTTGGATAAGGCACGGACTGCATTCTTACATCCGATCCTGATTGCATTTGCACAACAATGCGTGTTGGATCCATTCCGTTTTGAATTTGATGTTTTCATCCGAACATTAGAAGTGGAGTTGAATGTGTTTTAATAGGTAAAGCTGTGAGCCTATAATATTTGCTGCGCGTATCAGACCGGTGATTGTCTGCACTTTGTTTAAGCCTGACTACCGAGTGAGTCGGCCAAACACCACATCATCATAGCCCCTTTCAGACGTTTTTACATTATGCTGAATAACAAAACCAGAAACACAGGCAAATACACACACACACACACACACCCCACACACACAAAGACACACATACGCACACACACTCACACGCACACACATAGTGACACACACACACGCGCACGCGCGTGCACGCAGATACAGTCACGCACGCGCGCCCACACACACAAACACACACTCTCTCTCTCTCACACACACACACACACACTCACTCACTTACAAAAACACGCACAAACATACACACACTCACACACATTCAATCAATAACTCTCTCTCTCACACACACACACATACACACACACATACACATACACATACAAACACAGACGTACATACACATACACATACACATACATTGTAAAGTCATCATATCCTGACAACATCTCGGCGGTATAGAGATAACGGAGTAGGAAATTCATATCAGTACGTACTAGGGCTGGGTAACAAAACAAAACAAAACAAAACCAGTTTTTCTTATTGGACCGGTCCAGAAAAACCGGACCTGAAAAAATTAGGTGGACTGGATGTTGGACCTATTAGAAAATTAACAGATTATTTGATCAGGCATTCACACGTTTCACACGGGATCTTTTGGCGTTTGCATGTGGAAGAAAATGACAAGAGCGAAGCAGAATAGAGTTTATAGTCATTTTCAAGTTTTACAGTCAATCGTACGGGTGTAGTTAGCGTTGTAGGATTTTAAAACGCCAGTGCGAGTCTAATACTCTACCAACCGGATTTCTTTGTAGTGAAAAGGATCATTGGTATGAGTCATACTGAATCAGGCCCAGGTTCAAGTCCGGACCTGGACCTTATCCTCTGGACCTGAACCGGACCTGGACCTGAATTTTCTGTACCGGTACCCACCCCTAGTACGTACCCATTTTTCCAGAGATGATGATAAATATCATGGCCATTCGAAGAGTCAGATTATGAATTACAGAACGGCTAAAATACTGTATGCCGTGGAAAGATAGTTATAGTTTTTTTTGTTCGTTCTAGTTACCACCAACTGTCCATCCGGTCCTACAGCAATGCCCAATGGAGATTCAACCTTAACGACTGTACGGACAAATTTTCCACGTCTCGTGAACATGTCTACCCTGTTGTTATTGGTATCCGTTACGATGATGCGACCCGAACTGTCTGTGCAGACACCACCTGGAAGAAACGTTTCAAAATTTGATAGCGGACGCCCATTGTGGCTGTACACCTGGACGTTGAATGGATCTGTAGTAATTATTCTACCTTCGCTGTCCGATGTAACCCATAAGACGAAATCCAAAGCTTGGACGGGCTTTCATGTGAGGGTAATGGATATCATTTTTGAAACGGTTAGACGTATCACATAGCATCCGATAATTTCGTCAGTGAGACTGAAGAAGAGGCGCGAGAGGAGGCACCGAGAAGAGACTATTATTTCTTTCTTTGTTTATGTTTATTTGTCTATTACAATTCCCATATAAAAATGGTGGGGAGAAAAAAACAGGGGATAACACCTCTGCAAGTTGTCTCCCCGAAACAAAATACACAATACAAGTAAATAATAAGAGTCAACAATGGTATATACAGGAATAATCGGAAACAAACTATAACTTATATACAATACACATTCAAGTAAATAATAAGAATCAAAAATGGTATGTACAGTGATAATCGGAAACAAAATATAACTTATATACAAAATGCACAATGTATATATACAAAGTTGAACGATTAACGTGCTCTTGTTGCGAATAACGTCAAACAGGAGCAGAACGACGTCCATGTACAAGGGGTGTATTATCGGTTGTGTAGGTATTTCAACAACTGTCGTTTAAATGTAGTTATATGTGATGACTGAGAGACGTAGCGGCCCATGGCTCTAAGGTTCCCATCCAGCCCATTCCAAATACTAATGAGTCTTTGGATGTATGAGGTTGCAGACTGTTGAGTTTTAGTTCTAAAAGGTGTTGCCATGTTGGCCCTAAAGCTTCTAGTGCTTCTAGATTAGAAAGAAACATATTTAACTATATCTGAGTCATATATGTTCCCCACAGACTTGACAAAGAGTAGAACGTCGGCAGCTTCTCTCCTATATGAGAGTGGTAGCATACCCAGAGAGGTCAACCTGGATTTGTTGTCAGGATGCTCATGACCAGCACCCAGTATATACTTAGATGCCCGACGCATTACACCCTCTTTAAGACTGTATGATCAAGTTGCGAGACCCGGGGCACCAAACTGGCGAGCTGTACTCTAGCATACTTCTCACTAGAGTTGTGTAGAGTAATTTCCTACTTTCTACACTTGTTGTACACCCAACTGTGCGTTTTACAAATCCTAGCATAGAGTTTGCTCGAGCTGTTGTGTTCACAATATGATCGTTCCATTTGAGGTCGAATTGTGAAGTGACACCAAAATCAGGCATGCGACTCACTAGTTCTAGACTTGTACCATTCATGTCATAACTGTACATGACTGGTTTCTTAGACCGTGTAAGCCGCAGTACCTTACACTTTGAAAGATTGAAGTATAGTCTCCAAACAGTACTCCAGTTATACATTGATATGATGTCATTCTGGAGTTTAACACAGTCGTCAGTATTGTGAATTTCTTTAAAACACTTGGAGCCATCAGCAAATAGTGCAACTGTGGAACTGGTGACGGAACTAGGTAGGTCGTTAATATATAGAAGGAACTGTGGAACTGGTGACGGAACTAGGTAGGTCGTTAATATATAAAAGGAACAATAATGGTCCCAAAATGGACCCCTGGGGAACTCCTTTGTTTCTTGTTTGACAATCCAAAATTACGAAACGGGTAAGCCCTTTGCATATGAATTCATAGGTATGATATATATGACCTACTCTCAGTGTCACTGATAAAAGGTAGTGAACCGTTTCAAAAAATCATATCCAGATGCTTGAGTAACTGCTTTTTGGCGGGATACAACAATGTTCAGCAAAATAAAGTAACTAATCCTTGAAGAGTCCAATTGCGTCGGGCCGAGTGGTGTATGGAGGCTTGTAGATCAAAACATTGATCCAGAGGTTCTGAGCTCGAATCCTTTCAAGCCACTGAACTCGTGCACTTACATGAATTTCTCAAAATCTCGTGTTCTAAACATGGCATTGGCACAATATATGGGCGGAGTTTGTTTTCCCTAGCCGTGTTTCTGGAACTGCAGTGAAGCTTTCTTGTAAACACCTGAAGATGATACTTGAATAAATGATAAGTGGCAGATGGGTAGGTTTGGGAATGATTGGCATAAGGCTATAATGATTATGTAACAAGTCGGGACCCATTTACATAATCAGTGGTGGACTTTATAATTCCGCTAAATTGTTAAGAAAGGCTTTCTGTCGCATCATGTTTTGGCTACTTATTTATATTATACTATATCTAAGGAGTTGCTTTCGTAATCAGATAGATATTGCAAAAGCAGATTGCTTTTTTTCACTTTTTTTCCATATTTTTGAGATGATACGTTTAAATGATCATCAGCTTGCATGCATTATTTCAAGCGTAGAGATTAACGGTACAGGTTGAGCTCAAGTATACATACATTCTGTAATCAATTGCTATCGGGTCATATCTATTCCGTTGTCTCACAATCAACCATGCTGACACACTGACAAACTATTCAAAGATCACAGAAGCTCATTTAGCCGTAGCGATTTTAATTTAATAGAATTAACCAAAAAAAAAAAGAACAAAATTTAATATTTCCTAACATCTCCAGTCTCAATGACATACACCAGATATACGAGTTTTTGTAGCGGTTTTGCATTGTTACATCGTTCAATAGTTACATTTCTTTCATAATCATTGTTGTTGTTGTATTTAACTTTGAGGACTGAAAGAAATGACATTCAGTTAAATAAACAAAGCACCACTCTAGCTGTTTTCCTTTACACTACATTGGCAATAGCCATTATATTTACACAGTCCATTTCATCGTCATTTAAAAGACTAATGTGGTCATTGATGGTACGTTGATTTTCTATTTTGCCATATCTCTAGTTCTTTCCATCCATATTTGCATGACAAGATATTACAAATCTGCTACAAATAAAGTAAACCTAGTATGATTCCGTCATACGAAGGACATTGTGTGCCTGTATATAAAAGTAATAAGTAATAAAGCTAAGCATATTCTATTGGCACAGCGTCTACCTCTATGACAGAATCACCATTCCAAAACTTGCTATCTTTCAAACATTCAAGAAACTCACAACCTAGATGTGGTCAACTTTTCACCAAGTTAACCTGGTATGGTTCTGTCAAAAGAAGGACATTGTGTGCCTGTATATAAAAGTAATAAGTATTAAAGCTAAGCAAATTCTATTGGCACAGCGTCTACCTCTATGACAGAATCACTATTCCAATACTTGTTATCTTCCTATCATTTAGGAAAACACTGGATGTGGTCAACTTTTTACCAAGTAAACTTGGTATGATTCTGTTATAATAAGGACATCGTGTGCCTGTATATAAAAAAAGTAATACGTAATAAAGCTATGTATATTCTAATGACACAGCGTCTACCTCTATGATAGAATCAACATTCCAATTATACTTGCTATTTTCAAAACATTATGCAAACCTCAAAATCTAGATGTTATCAACGATTCGCCAAGTAAACTTTGTGTGATTCTGTCAAAAAAAGGTCATTGTGTACCTGTATATAAAAGTAGTAAGTAATAATCAAAGCATATTCTACAGCGTCTACCTCTATGACAAAATCACCATTCCAATTCTTGCTATCTTCCAAACAATCAGGAAAAATCATAACCTGGATTTGGTCAACTTTTCAACAAGTAAATTTGGTATGATATCTGTCATTAGAAGGACATTGTGTACCTGTATATAAAAGTAAAACGTAATAAAGTCATGCATGTTCTATTGGGACAGCGTCTACCTCTATGACAGAATCACCAATACAATACTCGCTCTCTTCCAAACATTCTGGAAAACTCACAATTTGGATGTGGTCAACTTTTCATCAAGTAAAATTGGTATTATATCTGTCATCAGAAGGACATTGTGTGCCTGGATATAAAAGTAATACATCTAGGCATATGCTATTGGCACATCGTCTACCTCCAATCACCATTCCAATTATACTTGCAATTTTTAAAACATTCTGGAAATCTCACAATCTAGATGTAATCAACGATTCACCAAGTAAACTTTGTGCGATTCTGTCAAAAGAACATTGTGTACCTGTATATAAAAGTAATAAGTAATACATCAAAGCATATTCTATTGGCACAGCGTCTACCTCTAAGACAGAATCACCATTCCAATACTTGCTATCTACCCAAACATTGGGGAAAATTCACAATCTGGATGTGGTCAACTTTTTACCAAGTAAACCTGGTATGATTCTGTCATCAGAAGGACATTGTGTACCTGTATATACAAAGGTAATAAGTAATAAATCCATGCATTTTCCAATGGCACAGCGTCTACTTCTATGACAGAATCACCATTCCGATACTTGTTATCTTCCAAACATTTAGGGAAACTCACAACATAGATGTTTTCCAACTTTTCAACAAGTAAACTTGGTTCCATATCTGCCATAAGAAGGACATTGTGTGCCTGTATATAGAAAGGTAATAAGTAATAAATCCATGCATTTTCTAATGGCACATCGTCTACCTCTATGACAGAATCACCATCCCAATACATGTACTTGCTATCTTCCAAACATTAAGGGAAACCCCTGACCTTTTCACCAAGTAAACTTGGTATGATTCCGTTATAAGAAGGACATTGTGTGCCTGTATATAAAAGTAATTTGTAATAAAGCTATGTATATTCTAATGGAACAGCATCTACCTCTATGACAGAACCAACATACATTTTCCCAAAATTCAGGTTGTTATCAACTGTTGACCAAGTAAAATAGGCTTGGTTCTTTCATCAGAAGGACATTATGTGCCTGTTTCTATGATATGATTATGAGCAATAAATCCATGCATATTCATAATTACAGGGCGTCTAGCACTGTGACTGAACCGTCATTCCTAGATTTGCTATCTTTCAAAATTCACAATCCGAATGTTGCCAACTTTTTACGATGCAAACTTGTATACCTGTATCTTAGCATAAAGTGATAATAGAATCACCTACACTATGATTGTGACAGAAAGCACTGGTTACAAGTAAAGGATAGGAATATGCAGATGTGTTCAACAGTCTCCTGATTAAGAAAAGGTTAGATATAAAGAAATGTGGTAAAGAACTCTTGAAGGTTTCATGTCAAGTAGCCCTGTGATTTTAGTCAATTAGCCTTCGAGCTTTTCTAGCTCTAGAAATTTTTCTAATCTTACTTTTTAGGATGGCAAAAGGGACTGTCAATTGTTTAAGCTAAAAACAAATATTAATGGTGTAAATACTCTAAAACAAGATTTTACTCAGTAAGGTACATAGATGTGATTATATCTGGAGACTACGCACGGGTCTTGCTGTATTTTATGGATGACATCTGATAGAGCCTTCAGATATTGTAATATGTAATGTGTGAAGGTTTAAATAGAACATGTAAGAAGAATCGTTAATTGTAGTCACTTCTTTCGTGACTAAAAAAGAAAGGGTAGAAAATGGCCATTTTTCTCAAATAAAAGCCTTGTACAAGGGACTCCATGTAAAGATATTGTCATTTATTACTACAGAGGAGAAAGTCTGGAATCAAAGTGAATGTTAATGCCATCCTTAGAATTAACTTACGCTTAGCAGCAAAACATGAAAATTGATACCTAAAGTAAATAGATGCATGTACATTTATGCTGAAGAAAATCGAAGATACCAGGAACTGATGTTGTCAGGAACTGATGAAGTCAATTCAACCTGTCACAATGACAAAAATAGCCAAAAGTAAATATGCTATATAGAATACAATACTAAGAAAATATATTCCTAACAAGAGCAAAATATTTCTAGTTAGTGAGATTTTACAGTACTAGTATGTAAACTGACGTCTCTTTCTAATCATGATTATTATACAAACAGCCAAGTGTTAGATTCCATCGAGATAAAGCGACATGGTTAACCTATGCCCATGACTGTCGATTGAAGTAGCTGCCCAGCAAGCATTCACTTTAAAGTGAGTAGATGAATATTGTGGATATCAACATCAGCACATTTTGATTGTATAAAAAAAAAATGTGCTTGTTTGTCACTGTCTGTACGTGTAAAAGACAGCCAGGAAAGAACTATGCAGAAAGAGATGTGGGACCTATATGTGTACCTATGTCCCCTATATAAGTGACTTTTAAGTACGTTATAGTCACACTTCACGTACAGATACAGAAAGAAAGAGGGAGGAGAGAGAGAGAGATGGAGACAATGAAAGAAAGTGAAAGAAGGACAGGAGTGGATGGAGGAGATAGAGGAAATAGAAGACGCCGGTTACGGACCTTGGTTCCTGTAGTCGACGCAACCCGGACATTTGCAGTGGGCGTCGGTCCTGTCGCACCAGCCGTGTGGGGAACAGCATGGGTGTGGTCCGGCAGGGTTGCATGCAGCGGGATAACCGTTCTCTGCGGGGTAGAGCTGCCCGCAACGTAAATCACTACGGTAGGACTGGAATGCTGAAAGATGTGTTAACATTGTGGTCATAAGTGAAAGTGAAATCTATTATAAAGTTGACATATTATGCATATCTACTTTTCTTGTTGAAATAGTATCTTGGAATATATAAATAACCAATTATAGGTATATTTTCTATTATCATGATAATGCAGTCACACCAATAGTAGATTAATATAGACGTGTATGACAGGAATAGTTAAGGGTATACATAAAGACAAACCAGAATATAACAAATATACTCATATATGAATCCACTTACGTTTGCATGAATAATCACTAGAAGTGACTTTTCCCTGCATGTCAAAGGAAGTTTTTGCCCAGTCAATCACGTTGCCATGGTGATCACAGGACGCTGGTTGCTCACTCATGTCAGCTGATGACAGCACGCGGTCCCAGAGGTTCACCTGAGACAGATCTCCTATGAATGCTTGAGACGCGTCGAACCCTCCTCCGACTGTGTCTTGGTCCTGCCCGAGGATCCATGTACCGCCAGGGTCCATCCTGGCTCCTTTGCTGAGCCCCGAGCCTAGATCCAGAACTTTACCGTCAACATAGACTTGCCAATCTCCATTGTAGCTGCTCCAGATGGTATATAACGCATGCCAGGCACCATCCCACAGAGGCAATGGAGATGTGGTAACACATTCGTGATCTGTCCATATCTGGAAGAAAGTCACACGTGGGTGAGATTGACTATCTTAGCAGAGATAGTAGGGCCTGTACTATACATGTAGTAGGGCCTGTTCTATTCATGTAATAGGGCCTGTACTATACATGTAGTAGGGCCTGTACTATACATATAGTAGGGCCTGTACTGTACATGTAGTAGGGCCTGTACTATACATGTAGTAGGGCCTGTACTGTACATGTAGTAGGGCCTGTACTATACTTGTAGTAGGGCCTGTACTATACATGTAGTAAGGCCTGTACTATACATGTAGTAGGGCCTGTACTATACATGTAGTAGGGCCTGTACTGTACATGTAGTAGGGCCTGTACTGTACATACCAAGAACATTGTTTTAGACGATGTGATAATGTGACCGAAAGACTTTTATTATGCCCTATTTTTTTACTATTTCTATTTTCGCAGTTCTGCTATTGATATACTTAATTAGCCATTGTGCTCATTTGAGAAACAGATTTGATATCTTTAAAACACCGCCCCCCCCCCCCTTATCTTAAGTTAGAGATATGGTAAAATAGGAAAAAAATCTTGTTCAACCAGGCAGCCAAAAACATACAACTAGTATTTCACTTGTTGGTATAATAATGGAAAACAGAATGCTATAATTGATCGAATTTTGTTGTTGTTGTTTTCTTAATCAAAGATAATGTAATGGTGAGATGAGAAAAAAATCCGATAACCAAGAAAACAGATTGATGACATAAAAGTTGATCATAATAAACTCGTTTTCAATACAGTACTATACAATACAATGCAACTAAATATAGGAGAGATTGTCCAAAGTTACACAGATTTTAAGCAATTCTTCAGCGATTAGTACCAAAATATATACATGTCAGATGGATATGTGCCGAATGGTACAATCATACAAGGAATTCTGATAGCATAGATTTCGAAATAATTTGCGTCAGGACTATTTATAGAAGCTAATGTGAAACTAGAAAGGCCGACATTTGCTTAGGTACAAATACAGCATATTTCAGCCATCCCCACGCAACATTGGACTATTGACTAGTTACACATAATTTCAGTACCCACTGATCTTTATTGATATAAACATTGCACAGGTAAGTCAAATGTTTAGATTTACAGTTCAAATAATTCTGAAAAGAAATGTTGATGAGAAAATAATCATTCTCGCCACTGTCAAACTTACGGATGAAAATTAAACGCAAACTGGCCAATTTTCCCGCGTTTTTTCGCCAAGTATACTGTATACGTAACATTTTCTTGATTGTCTCAACTAGCCCTACCAAAGTCAAATCTGCCGAAAACGATTGATATTGCCATGCGGAATGTTGGTAAATTCAACGAACGACAAATATTGTATTCTAACGTTCAATGCACACGTACCGTCGACGCGTCCGCTCAAATGACCCTGTCTGAACTAAAAAAAACTCGCAAACTACAACTTTAAACCGGGCACAGGGTGACATATGGCCACTGTAAGGCCGTAATATGCATGTGTTTTTGAAAATGTGGGATTGGAAGGCCCCGCCTATGAATATTAATTAGTATTCGCCTTTTTCATCGCTGATTGGTTGGACCAATAAATCAAGTAACTCTCGCTAAAGCACAGGCCGCATCAGGTTTTGGCTCTGGGGTCACGGGAGTTCACGGGAGGAGGCCGAAAGAAATCCCATTTCCCCTCAGAAAATAATCATTTTAAATTGGTTTATACCAAAAACTTAACTTGGATCATTTTACCAGATATCCAATGCCTATCTATACCAAATTTCAGGTCATTTGACTGTAATACCAGGGAACAGGGGGCCAAAATATACCATTTTGGTCAAAACATGACCTTTAAACCTCAATTAAATCCTTTTAGAGGCATATATGAAAAAAATGGGGGTATTGGCCCACTCTACCCTTGTGTCAAATTTCAGGTCATTCGGTTTAGGAACGATGGAGATGATTCGATTTGAAGATTTGACAGAAGAAAGAAAGAAAGAAAGAAAGAAAGAAAGAAAGAAAGAAAGAAAGAAAGAAAGAAAGAAAGAAAGAAAGAAAGAAAGAAAGAAACATTACGAATGCAATATATTTCATCATACCTATGGTGTGGCTGAAATATAGATACCTCTAAACGATTTGCATTGTCCTTGAATAAGAGTATCTCGTTGTGGTGGCCCCCCACAGCGTAGCTGATCAGTCCCATTGCTGTGTGGTAGTACCCTGGGCTGCGCATGTGCAGGCATAGAGTGAAACTGCTCAAGTCACGTGGCAAAGTCGACCACAGCTTGACGTAGTTACTGGTACTGCGTGAAGTTGGGAAGGTCATCTTCTACCAGTCAGTCACCTGAAAAAAAACATGTACTTCTATAAGATGATGGATGTCTATGGCATCATTTACGTGCCAAAATATCGTATCTATAAACGTACCGTAACATAGCGTAAATACGTTGACGATATACGTAATTTTCCATTAAAACGATTTCGTTCTACTCATACGATATCGTCTCGGAATAAAAATATAGCTATTATCCGTTATACTAAGCAAAATGCACTTTGTAGCATCATTTCCGTGTCATAATAGCGTATCTAAAAACCGTACCTTAAAAAAGAGAAAATCGGTCTACGATATTCGCATTTTCCGGTTAAAACGATATCGTTGTAAGACTTTTTCAATGCTATAATTGAAAGGTCGTAAATGCTTTTACGTTTAGTGTCTTTTTTATTCAAGGTACCTTTAAAACATTGAAATGTCGAGGAGCAGATAAGAGGAGATCATAAAACAGACATGAAGGTTACATATTAATCAGACCTTACCACATGACGGTACGTCACAGTCCTCCCATCTCGTGTCGGGATCCGTGGTGTAGCACCAAACCCCGCTCCAGCCGTCCGGATTCCGGCAGTAGTTCTGCTCCAGTCCGGATGATGGGTACTTAGCAGGTGTATTGTCGTGACCATGAGGTGTCTGACTGTCCCAGCGCTGACACGTCCTGCCTGTTTCGGTCACGGCGACTGTTCCTCGGTAGAATGATCCGTCTCCCACCTGGCAATCTCCTGGTTTATGTGATTTAGAAAGACAGTATTTGATACGCGTTGGCTTAATTTTGAAGTGGAGTATTAGCTAGTCTGGGATGGGAGGATATAGTTGATGACAGGTGTGTATGGCATCATTTCCGTGTCAAAATTTCGTATTGAAAACGGTACCTTAAAGCGAAATTAGACGTAAAAACGTCTACGATGCTTTGAACAAAACGTTAAGGGGCCTTTTGAACGATGCCCATACGTCCCCTTTGCACAGCTTTAGAATATCCGTGTCAAAATAACGTTTTGGAAAAGGGTACCTTAAACAAGCGAAAATACGTGTACGATGTTTCAACAGGGACGTTACGATATCGTAACGATAGCGTGCTACGATCTCCCGCAATATGGCATATCATAGCAACATTGAACCAAATGTGTATGCTGTAACGTGACAAGTCATACGGTACGTACACCCCCTTCTCACTCCAACATAGTTATGCCCCACTTGATCAAATGTTCAAGAACCTTTTATTGTGGGAAGATGTACTATTTGTCTTCTGACCATGCACAAAACAACGTCTTTTAATCTGTGCTCAATTACACATTGAAGAGGAAAACGTCATGCAGCTTCTTTCTGCGACTATATTTACTATTTGCATACCACAATTCTATCGACATTGCTGGCATATAGGAACTAGTAAGTCTTCTTACGCGTGCATGTTGGAGTAGGGTTGCTCCATGTTCAGTCACCTTGGCGACGGAAATGATGCCTAGGTATCGTTCTGGCATGTACATTCAATGTCTTAATCTTTGCAAATGATTTATCTGTACCCTGACATATGTCAAGGGGTTGTGAAATTTGATAACTTAGTCAAGAAACTTATATTTTAGGAAGTTTGTCTGTGTATCCCTATCGCAATACTGTGCACGTTTGTAGGCTTGTGGTACGCATCTTAATGCGATATTTTGACACGAAAATTATAAAGATGAATTAAGGGACGTTAGGAATCGTCCATATGGCCCCCTTTTGTCCTTCCGTTTTTTTCGTGGTATAATTAAAGCATTGTAGATGCATTTCTGTTTTGTTTCTATTATTAACTTAAAGAAAACAAAAGTCATTATCTTCAACAAATCTGGCCGATCATTCCCAAAACAAACATTCTCTTTTCTGGAAAATTCCTGGAATCTCCACACATCAAACAGCAATCAAATCCTTAGGCATATATTTTGGTTACGACAAAAAAGAATGCGAAGAAAAAAACTGGAACAATAAAGTCACTGAAATAGAAAATATTCTAAACATGTGGAAAAGTAGAACATTAAAGGTCTACTACGCAGTTATTTCCGCTCAAATTTGAAATATTCTAGAACTAAGAAATCTCAGATTTACTACTACTTTTTGACACTTTTTGACACTTTTGTGTCATTATTTCACGTTTGCAACGTAGAGAATTAGCCTACAAACATTTCGTCCTATGCCCGCTGTAACTTGTTGACCCCCCTAGTTAGGCACTGGTGAGAATTCAAACAAGAATCAGTCATCAACGGTTATTGGTCGGGAATCTCCGGTGAGTTTCCGGTGCGTGACGTCATGACTCGGTAGGCTTGGGCAGACTCGGGACTACTCGGATTTCGTCGGTGAAGAAACAAAATGGCTGAAACCCAGCGCGGGCGTGCAGATTCCCAGGTTTTCAAACGCGCTCGCACGGGGAAAATATCAACTCCTGACATGCTTTGAATAGTGTTCCGTAACGTGGTAGGCTTGATTCAACTAACTATATAAAGAAATGGGCGGAAAATGGATTTTTTGTTTTCAGTTTGAAGCGCAAATAACTGCGTAGTAGACCTTTAACCCTGTACGGAAAGGTAACAGTATTAGAAACCCTAATTATGTCTCAAATAACGTATTGTGCAACTTCGCTTGTAGTTCCAGAAAATATTATTGTTAAGCTAAATAGTCTATTCTACAATTTTCTATGGTCGGGGAAAAGAGATAAAATTAAAAGAACAGTCGTCATTGCAGAATATGAAAAGGGAGGTCTAGGAATGGTAGATGTTAAATCACAAATCGAAGCTTTACATGCTAGTATTATTAGACGGTTAATGGACAACACATCAGGCGATTGGAAACTTATACCACGAATGTACTTAAACAGTCTTGGGAATGACTTTCTTATTTTGAAAATGCACTTTAAAAACAGTTCAGACTCTCCGTGTCTGAAACATATACCACTTTACTATAGACAAGTAATATTAAGCTGGCACAAGGCTGGAGGGGGAATGTATCTGAACCACTCACTCCAGAGGATGTAAAAAATCACATTATTTGGGGATCTAGTCATGTCATTAATCATAAGAGCAAGAAAAGGAGCACAACTTTGTACTTTAAGAATTGGATAAATTCAGGAATTATACATGTAAGAGACCTGTTGGATGAAAATCATTGTATTAACGAGAATAACATACTCGACAAAATTAAGAGATAAGAAGGATTGTTTAGTCGAAATGTACAAAGTGAAAAATGCAATTCCCAGAAGTTGGATAATACTACTGAACGACATACACTGTCAATCCACTGAACAGAGTAGACAAGAATTTGATTACAAGAGGTACACATGTAAATATCTGTATAATAAGCTAATACTAGATAAACTTGATAGCCCCCATAGCTTGGAAACATGGGCGTCCACTTTTGACAAAAATCTGGAATCGTTTCATATTCCGTGGATTGACAGAACAATCTACTTCACAACTGAACGAAAATTGTCAAATTTCATGTACAAATTACTACATAGGATTCTGCCATGTAACTATAATCTCTACAAATGGAAAATAATAGACTCTCCTCTCTGCAACATTTGTAAGGTGACAGAGAATTAGGAACATATGTTCTTTAGTTGCGCCAGATTAGAATATTTTTGGGAAAGAGTATCAAGATTTCTATCAAGACAAATAGTAACATTAACAATTTTGAAACATGCATCCTTGGAATTCCGAGAAAGGTACACAATTCAAAAGCAGGGAACCATATACTAGCTATAGCGTTGTACTCTATATTCAAATCATGGGTGTTATACAAAGATAAGAAATGTTTCAGTAACACAAATTGTTTTACACTATTCTATAGAAACTTGAAAAATGCAATAGTTACAGAAAGTAATTTATCAGAATCTATAGAGCCGGACAAAAATGGGGAGAGATAATCCCTTTAGTGATGTAATTATAGCATTGTACAATATGTAAATACCGAATTTGTATACCTGTAAATAAAGTTCATGGATTGGACCATGAAAAGTAAAAAAAAAAAAAATTCTCTTTTGGGCAAGACACAGTTGACATAGTCCAGTCCTACTGCTACTTGGACTTGAATATTACTGCATCTGGCAGTTTCTCTCTTGCACAAAAACAGCTCTCACTCAGAGCACGAAAGGCCATGTTCAGCCTCAAATCGCTGCTCCGTTCGTCTGTCTCTCCTAAGTGCCTACTAAGAATATTCGACACTTGTTTTAAACCAATACTTCTGTATGGATGTAAATTGTGAAATCTGGGGCAAAGACCCTATAAACGACAGCTCGCCTATTGAAAATTCCCATAACCGCTTCTGCAAGAATGTACTTGGTGTGCACAGGAACGGTAGTGATGTAGTAGCCAGAGCAGAACTAGGAAGGTTCCCACTAGATTTAGATATATCCCTGCGCACTGTAAAATTTTGGACACACATAACACAACTAGACTCCGGTACACACCTGCTGCAAGTTGATGCTCTCCGATTACAACATGCATCTCTGACAAATAGTCGTCGACGGACATTATTACAGCGAGTTAAGGAGATCTTCGATCACTGTGGCTACTCATACTTATTATATGGTGATAGCACTAACTATGATCCTCAACATATATGCAATATATTAAGGACAAGATTTTCAGATATGTATAGTCAAACTTTCTTCCATAATCTGTCTGCCGATACTGGCAAGCTTAGATTTTACAGAAAATTTAAAACGGAATATTGTATAGAGAAATATCTCGAACTTTGTGACTTTGAGCAGCATTCCGCTACCTGTAAGATTAGAATTAGTGCCCACCCCCTGGAAATAGAAAAGGGGAGATATATGAAGGTACCTGTGTCTGAGAGGATTTGTAAATATTGCCCCTCAAATGCTGTGGAAGACGAGAGTCATTTTATCACTGCTTGTTCTTTCTATGATGATATAAGAAACCAACTATTTATGAGTGTATCCAAAATACACGCTTACTTTCCAACTATTCCTGACAATGAAAAATCAACCCTACTATTAAAATCAAAGAACCCACACATTATATAAGAAGTGAGTAAATTCGTCTTCCACTGCCTAAAGAGAAGAAGTCTAACCCAACAAAACCAGTATGATGTACACTAGCATAGCATAGGCATAGAATGTAGTTCCTAGCACCTTTGTATTTTCCTTATTTTACATGTTGTCTGTACCTGCAATTAGCCATCGGGCAAGAATTTGCAATAAACATATTATTACTATTATTATTTAAGGTACCTTTTTCATACGAAATTTTGACACGGAAATGATGCCATACGATACCGTGTTAAAAATCGTCTAAATTGCAATATCGATAATTTAGGGTACGCCTTACAACGATATCTTAGCAAAGTGAAATTTGGCGCGTATAATGGAGTATAGCGATTTTGTTTATTCCAAGACGATGTCGTATACGTACAGCGATATCGTTTTATAAACCTGAAAATTCGTATATCGTAGACCTATTTTCGCTATACTAAGGTACGTTTTAAGATACGATATTTTGACACGGAAATGATGCCATATGCTGTGTGACCGACGTATAAGTATAACGGACGTCTTTAAGGTCGCACGTAAAAGACATCACCTGCCTTATGTCACAATCAACGTGAATTAAACACAGGGACATGTGACGTGTTTTAGTTTGTCGGACGTTACGTGTGACATCTGTAAAAGATGTTATGTACTTTGTGTCACACGGGACGTGAATTAAACACGGATCTGTTGTACAAGGTGGGACGTGGAAAAGTCATATCCTACTCAATCGTTAACAAAGTTATCGATAAAAGGACGTCACATATGCCGCACGTAAGTGTGACGTGTTTTGTAATATGTCGAACGTTACGTATTTTACGTCACATGTGACGTGAATCTAGGTCAAACGTCACGTATATTGCCCCCGTGTCAAAATATCGTGTCAAAAACGTACCTTAAAATAGCGTGAATACGTCTACGATATACGTAATTATATTTCAGCCATACATAGTATGGTGAAATATATTGTATTCGTAATGTTTCTTCTTTCTTCTTCTTCTTCTTCTTTCTTTCTCCTGTCAAATCTTCAAAGTGATTCATCTCCGCCGTTCCTGGACTGAATGACCTGAAATTTGGCACAGGGGTAGAATGGGCCAATACCTTGATGACATTTTCTCAGTTTTTTCATATCTGCCTCTAAAATGATTTTATTGAGATTTTTTGGTCAACTTTAGACCAAAACTGTATATTTTGGCCCCTGTACCCTGGTATTACAACCAAATGAGCTGAAATTTGACAGAGATGTGACTTGATAATGCCCCCATATAAATTCAATAACACTTTTGGTGTATAGTACAACAAAATGCTTATTTTTGCCATTTTTTTTTACCAATTTTTGACCAAAAAAGGACACTTTTGGCTCCTGTACCTTGGTATTGCAACCGAATGAGCTGAAATTTGACACAGATGTGCCTTGATAATACCTTCATATAAATTCAATAACACTTTTGGTGTACAGTGCAACAAAATGCTTATTTTTGCGATTTTTGGCCAATTTTTGACCAAAAAAGGACACTTTTGGCTCCTGTACCCTGGTATTACAATTAAATGACCTGAAATTTGGTATATATAGGCATTAGATACTTGGTAACAAGATTCAAGTAAAATTTTTGACATAAACAACTTTAAAATGATTAATTTTGGCACTTTTCTGAGGGGAAATTTGTTTTCTTTTGGCCTCCTGACGTGACCTTCCGTGACCCCGCACAGAGCCACACCTGTGCGCGTCAGCCGGAGAGTTAATTGAATCAAAGACCTAGCCAATCAGCGAAGAGGAGGCCAAAGGCTAATTAATATTCATAAGCGGGGCCTCATGATCCCGTATATAGCAGTGTTCCCGCCAGGGGGAGCGAAGCCCACCTAAGGCTCTCGCATTTTACACTATTCAGAAGGCTTTATATTGTATCAGTTCTTAGGGGCATATCTATGATAATCGCAGCAGTCACTTAACTTCTCTTCAGGAGTTTAGCGTAACACTATTTCAGGTCAAACCGTCAAAGGCAACTAAAAACAAACTTTAACGTTACTGAGTTCAACAGTACTTATAACGTGTTATCCGAAGTTGAAACGCTAGCGATAGTATTTTCGCTGAGCTGTTAGCTCCGTGCGACTGTTATTGACGGTCTTATAACGGTATATTTTGCACCCCTGTACCCTGGTATGAGTAACATTTGGTATAGATAGGCATAAGATAGTTGGTAAAATGATCCAAGTAAAATTTTTGGCATAAAGTACTGTAAAAGGCTTAATTACAGCACTTTTTTTAGGGGAGTATTATTTATTTATTGGTTTGGCTGCACCGAACACACAGCCAGGGCTGCCCAACTAGCCTATGGCTATTACAAAGGGCTAAAATATTTCGGGTCAAAGCTTCAAAGACAACTAAAACCTCATAAACAACAAACTTTACTTAGCTCAACAGTATACAAAAATATTGTACGGGTTGCCATCCTTAGTTGAAGCGCTTATTTATAGCGCTAGTATCTTCGATGCGCCGTTAGCCGCCGTGCGACTTTTGTTGACGGTCTGATATCCCTACGTCGCCGCCTCGCTGATATTCCCACGAACATGTTTCAAGAAAAATACCCAGCAAAAAACGCTGTTCTGCGTCAAATTCTATTCTATAAAACATGTGGGACTCAGTGTTACAGTCTAAATATTTTGTAGAAGCACCGCTGTAGGAAAGAAGGTCCAAGCAATGTAAAACATCACGTAGCATGAAGTTCGCTGTCAACTGGCACACAGCACATGACTGTTTGAAACTCTAAGTCTAATCAACAGCCGTGTTTGATTGATAGCCGGTGGTCCTTTGATGAAGTCGGCGAAAGGTGCGTTAGTTAGAAAATCTGCGTTTAGTTTTGATACGTAATTATAAGTTAGACAGTGGCGAGAATGATTATTTTCTCATCAATATTTCTCTTCAGAATTATTTGAACTTAATTGTACATCTAAACAATTGGCTTACCTTTGCAATGTTTATATGATTAATGATGATGTGTAACGTATGGCTCCTAGTCAATAGATCAGCATTTTCTCTATAGTGACCACCTGTCTATAGTGGCCACATTTCCTAGTGCTGTTGTTGTTTGACATAAACTTTGAACATTTAAATTGTAAGTAACTTTAAACTGCCAGAGTTTCAGCCCAATAAAACACTCTCAGCGCCAGGGTATGAACAGACTGACCAGACAGACGAAAATAAATCCTCGAACAAGGTTCAATCGTATCTTCCGGGTCTGGCAGGAAGTTGTTAAACTAAAATAAGAATAGGCTCGATGGCTGATTGCATACAAAGTAAAACAGTTTAACAGTTTACAGCTTGAAGAAAACAAACGCTCCTACAGTACCTGCACCTGCTTGATAATTATTAAATCGTATGCCCTACTTGAATAAAAAAAGTTCACTGCAATAATAAATGTACCCACATCACAAGGAGCTTATGCTTTTTTAAACTTACACCTAGTTATCGTACTGAAAATTGTTAATGACATTACATGAAGTCATTCAACAATTTTCAGTCATGATGAAAATTTTCTGAATGGAAGGTGTGATTATTGTCATTTTCTGAAAAATAGAAGCAAGCTCTGTTTTTACCTGGAACCAATTCACAATACCAGTCCACTTTGGGGGATAATGTACTGTTAAGAGGATGTTCCATTTTTGCGCAGGGGTGATTTGGAACAGTCCAATGTTGCGTGGGAAGGGGTATGGCTGAAATATGCTGTATTTGCTCTTAAGCAAATGTCGGCCTTTCTAGTTTTCTATTAAAACGATATCGTTTTTCGAACAAAAATATCGATATACTCCATTATACTCCGCAAAGCGCACTTTCCTAAGGTATCGTTATGAGACGTACCTGAAACTATCGTCATCTGGTATACGATATCGTAATTCAGACAATGTTTCATAATACGGTTTCGTTACGTTCTATGTCTGATTATCATATCACAAAACGTGCGATATTTTGACCCGGAAATGATGCCATATAGAGTACATCAATATTTTTTGTCCGATACGATAAATCGAAAATTACTTATATCGTAGATATATTTAAGGTACATTTTTAGATACGATATTTTGACACGGAAATGATGCCATAATACGAGGGCGGTTCAAAAAGTAATGCCACTGGTTTTATAACAGGCTCATGTTTTCATCGAATGAGTTGAAATTTGGCACGAATGTACAAGACTATATCCTCTTGAGATTGAAAAATCTCAATTTGTGGTTCAGATTTTTATAAGCAACTGAGATGATTTTAAGATGACCACACCCTTAAAAGCTTGTCATGAGATCAGTTCCTCTAGATCTCACTATTTTAAAACTACTGTAGGAAGTTGAATTTTCACCTGTATAATAACAAATGTCTTTATAGATTACATGTCAAATTTCATGTTTAAACTCTCAATGGTTCATCTTTTACAACCACTAGAATGAAGCGAGTTGATATATTACAGGAAGTTTGATTAGTAGCCAAATACGTGATTTGTTGAATAATGTTTTTGTAGACTGCTTTTCCATTAGCCAAAAGATGCGAAACTTAGCACACTTATTAACTGTTTAAACATCAAGAAGTGTGTTAAGTTTGATTTTTCTCAGTAAATAAAAAAGTCGGTTAGGGAAACTTTAAGCAGCCCACCTCTAATCCACCGCTAATTACTACCTTGACGACCTTACTTCACACCAGGAACGAAAAAAAATAATTGATTGTATTTAAAAGATGAAAATAGGCATGTTGCTTATAGACAAATGCAACTTGATACATGTGGAATTTTAGTTTCTTACAATAGCTACAAGGGATTTAGAGACATTATCAATTGCACGTTAATTGACCCTCTAATTTCTTCCGACGGGATAACAAGGGTGTGGTCATATTAAACTCAACTCAGTCACTCATAAAAGTCTTAACAACAAATTGAGATATGTCAATCTCAAGAGGATATATTCTTGTAGCTTTGTGCCAAATTTCAACTAATTCGATGAAAGCATGAACCTTTTATAAAACCAGTGGCATTACTTTTTGAACCGCCCTCGTATCTCAACAAAGTGAATTTAGCTGCGTAGAATAGAGTATAGCGATATTTTTATTCCGATACGATGCCGTATACGTAAAACCAGAAAATACGTAAGTCGGAGACGTATTTACGCTATTCTTAGGTACATTTTATATACGATATTTTGACATGGAAATGATGCCATAGTGGTAAGACCGCCTCCGAAGCAGAAGTGCATTCAGAACCTTCTCTGCGTTCGGGCTGCGGATTCATCCCCTTACGAGCCAGTACGGGCGACGCGCGTGCCCCGCACAGCGAGTAGAGTGAGGAAGGAAACAGTACGTACGCAGCACTTGTAAGTGCGGCCTGCAGACGGTAACGTGGCAATCGCACAGTGATCTTACTTTCTAAGCTCGTACAACTCAATTACCATTTGCACAACGAACGATGCACTCAACCGCTCACGGCATGCAGACCACGTGCTTATTACTTACTAATAAGCAACCGTGCGAGTGACGTATGTTGGCGTACTTTGACGTGCTCTTGCCAGTCCTTCTCCACGTTTTCAGAAAAAAACGTGTCGGACATGGCCTCCCTAAAAAACGTACGGACAAAAAACACGTACGGCGGGAAGTGCCCTTAGCTTTAGGGAAGCTGACGGGAAGCTGTTATTCCACTCCAGTGACTAGTGCTGAGCCAAGCAGATTACAATATTGTGCAAGCCTTTCAGCAGCTCAGAGACAGCATGAAAGCACAGAATTTGTGGCAGCTAACATGGAGTCGATTTACTAGGGAGGATAAAAGAGGATGGCGAGTGGCAGACATTGCAAACACACTATATACTAGCATTGACTACATTCATCATGTTATGTATGAAGATGTAAATTTAAGTGAAATGGCAATAAGCCATATGATAATTCGTTTTAGAGTTACAGGAGTCAGAAGGGGCGGGCCTCAAAAGAGATGTCCAGGGATGACCAAAAAACTCCGGTCTGAAAAGGTTTAATTAATACCTGAACGGATGGCGAAGAGCTACAAAATTTGAGTTCAAAAGGTATGAAATACTTTCTTTCCGCGTTGCCATCGCATCCTGTTGTAGAAACCCGTCTTGATGAAGATCACCAATTTCGGTTCTAATGTATTTTCTAGCTTTTTTCCTACATTATTTCTATTTTATGTCATGAATGAAATATACTGTAATTCACATGTAGTAAATATTTCATAATTGGATTTACATAGATTAAATTTATTTACGTTAAAGGCCAAACTCCATGATGACGGGCCATATCACCAGAACAAGTACAACTAGGTCATTGTACCTAGAATTAATACCAATCTGTTATATTCTAATTCAAAAACGTTTAAATGGAAATCTTTGATCTATTTTTGATGTTTTTGGCGACATGTAATGTTTAAAATTTAAGTTACTTATTTTTCATGATACAACAAATAATTTCACTTTTACAGCATTTTCTGAAGAAATAAATTGGTGCTCATATGATAAGTCGTTTAGGAGTTACAGGAATTTTGTTGCTAGACGTTGTTGATTTTATGTACCTTGTGAGCTAATAGAAATTGATAGCAGTAAGTCATCTTGTGAGCTGATAGCCGTTGATGTGGCACCCTTTGAGCTGATAGCCGTTGGTGACAGTGTGGCACCCTGTGAGCTGATAGCCGTTGATGACAGCGTGGCACCTTGTGACCTGGTAGTCGTGGTGACAGTGTGGCATCTTGTGAGCTGATAGCCGTTGATGACAGTGTGGCACCCTGTGAGCTGATAGCCGTTGATGACAGCGTGGCACCTTGTGACCTGGTAGTCGTGGTGACAGTGTGGCATCTTGTGAGCTGATAGCCGTTGATGACAGTGTGGCACTTTGTGAGCTGATAGCCGTTGATGACAGTGTGGCACCCTGTGAGCTGATAGCCGTTGATGACAGTGTGGCACCTTGTGACCTGGTAGTCGTTGGTGACAGTGTGGCATCTTGTGAGCTGATAGCCGTTGATGACAGTGTGGCACTTTGTGAGCTGATAGCCGTTGGTGACGGTATGAAAGCTTGTTCCTCAACATGGAGTTGATTTACCTACGACAGATTATTGTTTAAGTGTAGCTAAGGCCAAAGTAAGTAAATTTTATGGATGACATCCTCTGCAGACTGCAAAAAAAAGAGCGATAGGGCGACAAAACCAAGATGAGTGAAAAAACAAGATGGCTACATTTTCAAAAATAGGCACCATAAAGTTGTGATGACTGTTGTAGAAAGAATGCAAGGTCAAAACATGGTATCAGAGCCAACAAGGCATTCATTCCTGTATTCAAAACATGTACTGGTGTGGTAAAGTGACACTAGTGTGGTAGACTGGAATCACCAACAAAGTTGTTAACCACACTCATAGCTTCCATAGTGGTGTCACTTTTACAACTATTTAATAAGTTTCATTTCTAAAGCTACAGTCCAGGGTACCTCGCAAGTGTCACTTCTGCAAATCCAATTATTAGGCTACAACACAATATATCTAATCATTTTGGCACTTTATCGTTATGTTAACCATCCCTGCAGAAGAAGAAAAAAATTCTTTTTGTTCTGAAATCAGGCAAAAATTAATGAGCGCGCTGATGTCATCCATAAAATTTACTTGCTGTGGCCTAACCTGTTATTTCTTGTCTAAAAATAACGTATTTCCAGTTGACTAGTTGGGCATCATTATTTTTGGTCAATACGCCACTGGGTAGTAAAGGGAGAGTTAGGTTATTTTTCCACTTATTGTGAGTTTGGCCAAGGAGAAAAGCTCCTTGGTTTGGCTAAGGTCATAATTCTTTGTCAAACATTAATTTCTCTTTTTGCCAGTCACTAACATGAAAATACAATTAGTTATACTGTTAGTAGGAAGGGTACAAAGTTCTGGGTTCTTAATTATATTTCAGCCATACCATAGGTATGGTGAAATATATTGTTATATTGCAATCCATACATAGTATGGGATTGCAATATATTGTTTTTGCTGAGTTTCTTCTCCTCCTGTCAAAATCTTCAAGTTGATTCAACTTTTTCATTTCTGGGCCAAATGAGCTGAAATTTGGCAGGGTGGTAGAAATAGCAAATACCCCCAGGTGTTTTTTTCACTTTCTTCATAGAGGCCTTAGAATTTATGATATTTAGGGTTTTTGGTCATTTTTAGACCAATTATGTATATTTTGGGACCCTGTGCCCTGGTATTACAACCTAATTGCCTGAAATTTGGTACAGAGGTGCATTGGACATATGACCACAGGACCCCATCAACATTTTTGTCATAGATTACTTAAAAATTAGTTATTTTGGGGTGTTTTGGCCATTTTTGACTAAAATTGTATATTTTTGGCTCCTATGCCCTTGTATGGAAACCAAATGACCTGAAATTTAGTACATAGGTGCATTGGACATATGACAACAGGACCACATCAACGCTTTCGTTATCGATCATTTAAAAAATGAGTTATTTTGGGTTTTTCGGCCATTTTTGACTAAAAATGATTATTTTTGGCTCCTATACCCTTGTATGAAAACCTAATGACCTGAAATTCGGCATGAAGGTGTGTCTGGTATGTGCCCACAGTACCTCATTTTCACTTTGGGCATACATTACCTTGAATTGTTGAATTTTGGGATTTTTTGCCATTTATGGACTAAAAATGTTAAGTTTTGGCTCCTGTGCCTATGTATGAAAACCAAATGGTCTGAAATTTGGTATGAAGGTGCGTACAGTATGTAGCCACAGGAGTCTATCCACACCTATGGTGTACATCAATCAAAATTTGTGAAATTTTGGATTTTTTGCCATTATTGACCAAAAATGTACATTTTTGCTTCCTGTGTCATGAGAAAGCCAACTGATCTGGAATTTGGTGTTGGGGTACCTTTAGCACTATAAATGGGAAATGGGCCACATAGACTGGTCCATTTTGCATAGATTGGGGTGTTCTGGAAGAGTCCTTTATTGTATGAAGATGGATTGCAATATGCTGTATTTGCTCCCAAGCAAATGTCGGCCTTTCTAGTATTCGTAATGTTTCTTTCTTTCTTTCTTTCTCCTGTCAAATCTTCAAATCAAATCAACTCCGCCATTTTTTAACCGATTGACTTGAAATTTGGCACAAAGGTAGGGTAAGCCAATACCCTCAGGTGTTTTTTTCATTTTTTTCATATCTGACTTTAGAATGATTTTATTGAGGTTTTTGTCATTTTTTATGTATATTTCGGGCTCCTGTACCCTGGTATTACAGCCGAATGACATGAAATTTGGTACAGAGGTGCCTTGATCATATGCTCACCTAGATTTATTACCAGTTTTGGCATACGGTACAACCAAATGCTTAATTTTGCGATTTTTGGCCATTTTTTGACCCAAAAAGGACATTCTTGGCTCCTGTAGTCTCGTTTTACAACCAAATGATCTGAAATTTGGTATAAAAGTACCCTTCAATTATGTGCACATAAATTCAATAAAGTTTTCCAATACGGTACAACAAAATGCTTAATTTTGCGATTTTATGGCCATTTTTTGACAAAATTTGGACATTTTTGGCTCCTGTTCCCTCGATTTACAACCTAATGACCCGTAAATTGGTAAAGGGGTGCTCTAGATATCTATTCAAATGACCCATGTATAATTTTTGGCATGGACCACTTTAAAATGATATATTTGGGATTTTTTTGGTCATTTTCCAATGGCCAAAGGGGTCAACGACCTCAAGGCCTATTGTTGCATGAGGGAGATGGCTGAAATATGCTGTATTTGCTCTCAAGCAAATGTCGGCCTTTCTAGTTATTATTATGCAGTTATTAGTGATCTGGAAGAAACACGTCTTTTATACTCTGACTATGAATGAAGACAATTTCAGATGTACAATAGGACACACTGTAAGACAATTCAGGTTGAAGACAACGCGCCTTTGAAAAAGGAACCCACCATGGCCACCCAGTTTAAAGGGAAAACAAGTGACCGTAGGTAACATACTCTCTGACCTGATCATGGTTTATGTCGGTTGTGATGTTTTCCACATGCGATTGCGGCATACGGAACATAGATATATAGGTGCGAACACTCAACGCACAAAGTGATTTCTGTGTATATACCTAATACATAATTTCCATTCATGAAAACTACCCTTCAATCCCTGGTGCAAAATATAATTTCCCTCCATGAACATACCATTTCTGTCCCTGCTAATCCCCTCTACAAAATGTACTTTCGGTGTTCCGGTCAAAAAGATACGTTCCTACCCGTCAGATTAAGGGCGTGGCCACCCCACCTATATAGTAGTGAATCGCATACAGGACACATCACATCAGCTTATACCAGAAACTTACTAAAAAGCTAACATACCAATCACTGCCAAATTTAAAACAAAGCGAAGTCAGCGTCTCAATCGAACGACACCAAATGAAAACAACAACACAGCTTCACAATGGATACTTGAGACGCACACCTCATTAAAAAGTAGGTCAATGACAGCTGTGGACAAAACATAATCCCATATCTGTTCGGAGATAAGTAATTGCCAAACGCCATCGTCTATAGGCCAGCTGTTCTACAATACCAGGGAAATAGGGGTAATTTCTCAAATTATTACATCGATAATGAAAACAGCTACCGCAAAAAAATGATCCCAAGGATCAAACACGGTCTAACCATAAAATGCATATGAATATCAACCGCGCAAAATGTTAACAGTATGCTATGTCAAACCAACCTCAATATTGGAAACGCAAAGCCCGAACGAGATGGCATATTCCGACGAGAACAACATCTGCTTGACGGTATCAAATTACTACAAGGCTAAAGGCGCAATCATAAGGAAGACCTGAACAACTATACTGGACGGCGTAGGGGTGAAAACTGAAATTGTTACATCCATAATAAAAACAGCTATGGCGAAAAAAAATATCGTGCATCATTTCCCAACGAAGTACAGACGACATGCCAATCCACATACGATTGCGGCTTACGGAACATAGAGATATAGGTGCGAACACGCAACGCACAAAGTGATAATACAAGACTCTGTTACCGGAGGTTACCCTCCAGTGTCACAGAGTAATAATCACAGCTGTCAAGGAATTGCAAGACAATGACAAAATAGACCGTGCCACCTATCTAAAATTCTACCCCACTTCAGAACAACCCCCAACCTTCTACGGCCTTCCCAAAATCCACAAACAGGATGTCCCCCTACGCCCCATAGTGTCCAGCATAGGGTCAGTCACCTACGAGTTAGCAAAATTTCTAGCTGAGATCCTGGGACCTTTAGTGAGGAAGTCTCAACATCATGTTCAAAATAGCGCAGACTTTGTTGACAAAATCAAAGATCTCCGGGTAGACGATGAGATCATAACTTCTTACGATATCTGTTCGCTTTTCACTTGCATACCTCCTAAGGACGCTGTCTCGGTAGTCAAGGAAGCCCTGGAGGCTGACAACACACTAACAGACAGAACCAAGCTATCTCCAGACCAACTGTGCAAACTGCTAGACCTTTACCTAGGGTGGACCTATTTCACTTTCAAAGGCGGTTCTACCAACAACTACATGGCTGCGCTATGGAATCACCAGTGTCACTAATTGTCGTAAACCTATACATGGAGAAGTTTGAAGAGAAGGCTATCAGTACTTTCAAGGACACTCCCCCACTCAACTGGTACCGTTATGTAGATGACACGTATTGCAGGCTAAACCAAAGAGTAGCTGATGACTACTTTGACCAAATCAACTAAGTAGATAAGAACATCAAGTTCACACAGGAGTCAAGTCATGACAACATGCTCCCCTTTCTAGATACCAAAACTATCATAGAGAAGAACGACAGCATTCAGTTCGAAGTGAACAGGAAACCGACGCACACTGACCAATATCTGGCCGTTGACTCTCACCACCCTTTGGAACACAAACTGGCAGCGGGCAGCATCAGAGGAACATAAACACCTCCGAAGTGCATTGACCAAATGTGGATACCAAAACTGGACCTTCACCAAAGCCCTCAAACCCCCTGACCACTCTAAGAAAACAGCCAAGTGCAAACCATTGACCGATAGAAAGAAAGCCAACAGGCTTATGTCCAAGGAGTTTTGGAAAAAACTCCGACGGATCTTCCAAAACTTCAAAATTGCCACTAACATCAAACCCCACCTAACCCTCCGACACAAACTGGTACATCCAAAAGACAGACCACAGAAAGGTACTGAGGCCAATTTTATCTACAGACTCCAATGTGAAGGATCCAACTGCACCAACACATACATTGGCGAGACTAGCCGGCCACTAAACGCAAGGTACAAAGAACATTACAAACCCAGGGCCAACGGCTACTCCTCTGCTATTTTCAACCACCTAAAACACAACCAAGGACACTCCTTTAACCTCCAATCCACCGATATCCGCCGATAGACCGCGAAGCCCGCTGGTTTGAACGGGGAGTTAGAGAGGCCATTTATGAGAGAATATACAATCCCACCCTCAACAGAAAAGGCGGAGGCTACGTATTGAACTTTCCGGCACTTGGGACATAGCACTACCCCCCCCCCCCCACACACACACACACACGCACACACGCAACAAACTTTTAGCTCCTGCAACTAAAACAGCAAGAGCTAAATGACTCCGTTGCATTAACTGTGTCTTATACTTGCTTCCCTTTGACATCCAAATTGTATTCAGCTTGACTTTGCCTTACCTTAGTTTTCTTTGGAATCCAAATTGTCTTCAACCTGAATTGTCTTACAACGCTTCCTATTGGACATCTGAAATTGTCTTTATTCATAGTTGCCTCCATGAAATATCATGGAATAGAAGTTATATTTTCTGTTATGTGTCTCTGTCTGTGTACAAGATTACTCACGAACGGCTGGATGGATTGGTTTCATACTTGTGTGTTGGTGGGGTGTGATGAAAGCTTGAATCGATGAGATATTGGGAGCTGTATCTGTCGTTATAATTGATGTAATTATATCAGAAATCACCCCTATATTTGAGATATATTGGTACAGGCATCGTGCTTTATGTGTTTGTTAATGGGCTTAGCTGCAAGCAGATATTGAGGTGACAGCTGTTTGGGGAACCCCCAGTAGTTTTATTGTTGTTGCGTATAGCAACTGGTTAGGGTAATGTAACAGTTAACTCCTTAAAGCAACTGTTTCCCGATGCTGGGCAACTGTTTCCCGATGCTGGACAATTTGAATATGATACATAACTTTGTATTTAGCCACTTATGCCTTTGGGGACCTGGTGCGTTATACTTCGTTTGCGCTGTTAGATTTTGTGCTCCGCGTGGCTTATGCTAATGTTGTGTTGGTAAGTACTTGCATTATCGTCGATGTAGGTTAGACATCCAGGTAATAAGATACGCCAAAAATAGTTACTCAGGCAACTGGATATGGTTTTTGAAACGGTCAGACGTTTCGGAAAGAATCCACTTTCCTTCGTCAGTGACACTGAAGTGATCTGCAAGAAACAGGTCTTTTATACTCTAACTATGAATGAAGACAATTTCAGATGTCCAATAGGAAAGGTTGTAAGACAATTGTCTTACAACCTTTCCTATTGGACATCTGAAATTGTCTTCATTCATAGTTAGAGTATAAAAGACCTGTTTCTTGCAGATCACTTCAGTGTCACTGACGAAGGAAAGTGGATTCTTTCCGAAACGTCTGACCGTTTCAAAAACCATATCCAGTTGCCTGAGTAACTATTTTTGGCGTACTTGCATTATCATATATCGGGCATCAACTTGTCCCCGTATTCTACATGTAGGTATTGGTTGACGGAAATTTCATGTCCTTTTGGTTGTGTTGATGATGTGTTTGTATCCTGTATTGTATTTCTTGTATTTCATTATTGAATTTGTCATATGTATGACAAAGACAAAGTATGCAGTTGCGATTTTACCCAGTATGTAGAACATAATGCCTGTCTTGGAAAATGAGTGGTTACTGTCTGTGGTATTCGCACCTATATTTTGGTCCCGTTTGCGATATTGCTATGGTTTGGTGTGCCCGGTGTACACAGTCGTCCTACGATGCAAGTTGATTCCTTGGTTTTCTCGTATGTGATATTATGACAAAGCATCCAGTTGCGATTTTACCTAATATGTATGACATATTGCCTGTCCTGGAAAATGAGTGGTTACTGTCTGTGATTTTCGCAACTATAGTTGATGTCCCGTTTGCGATATTCGCATATGGCTTGGTGTGCCTGTACACAGTCGTGAAACGATGCACGTATCAAAAATCACCCCTATATTTGCAATATATTGGAACAGGCATCGTGCCTTAAGTGGAAAATGAGTGGTTACTGTCTGTGATTTTCGCAACTATAGTTGATGTCCCGTTTGCGATATTCGCATATGGCTTGGTGTGCCTGTACACAGTCGTGAAACGATGCACGTATCAAAAATCACCCCTATATTTGCAATATATTGGAACAGGCATCGTGCCTTAAGTGTTTGTTGATGGGCTTAGCTCCAAGCAGATGGTAAGGTGATTTCTATGATAGCTGTTTGGGGAACCCCGAGTTTTTGTCTATGTAGAAGATTACTCAAGAACGGCTGGATGGATTGGTTTCATACTTGTTGTGTTGATGGGGTGTGACAAAAGCTCGAATCGATGAGATTTCGGGCGCCGTATCTGTCGTTATAATCGATGTGATAATATCAGAAATCACCCCTATATCTGTGATTTATTGGAACAGGCATCGTGCTTTAAGTGTTTGTTAATGAGCTTAGCTCCAAGCAGATAGTGAGGTGATTTGTATGACAGCTGTTTGGGGAACCCCGAGTTTTTTTTAAATATGATAATTAGTTTTATTTATGTCTGCTGTGAAGCGTAAGTATAATTGTAAGAAGTTGAGGTACATTTAACGGTAATGCTTAACAGGTATGGATGTCTCATATGCTGTACTGCTGATTTGAGTGACATGGTGATTAAAATGCCATTAGGTCCTCTCATCTTAGATGGGTTGGGTGTCAGAAGTTTTATGGGCGATACAGATGTTCTGATTTCGTTACGATAAGGGACAGTTGTTAGTTTTCTCTTTCATAGCCAATGGTACTCGTTTTTTAGCAGACGGGGTATTCATCTTACAGTTGGTGTAGGGCTGTCAGAGGAAAGTGTGCATCTCGTTTTTGTACCGTGTGAACAGCTGATGTTATGACATATTGGTGGAAAATCAAATCACCATCTGACTAAAGTTGGCCACATCCCTTCTTCTTTCTGAGTTTCCCAACTTCTTCCAACCACACCGCTCTGAGGCACATAGTCGAACCTCAATAATGCTGACAACCTTAACCTGACAGTTTAAATGCCAAACATCAAGCTTAAGGAACACCACGCTACCATATGCCGTCGACCTCTTCAACGCACATTACACAATTAAGTGTCACATTTCAATAATTACTAATCAGATGGACATCCTCTGTGTCATTAAATAAGTACACCACTACTTTCCCATAACATTTATAACCATTACTCTCAAATACAACCGACTATAAACATACATACCATCCACAAAAAAGCAATAAATATATAAAAGTATAAAAGACGTGTTTCTTCCAGATCACCTCAGTGCCACTAACGAAAACTGGTGGATTCCAGTTGAAACGTCTGACCGTTTCCAAAACCATATCTAGTTGCTTGAGTAATTACTTTTTGGCGTATGAAAGTACATTGTTCCTTTGTTCAGTCTTCGTCCAGGTGAAAAGATACAAAAACAGTCTTGCTGCAATACTCACGTCACATGCCAAGGCCCAATTTTTTCCCTTTCCAACACGTATTGGTATTGTTGTTTATTGTTGTTTATTAAGAAACCTTTTAGCCCTTACGGGCTAATCTTCCAAGGTTCAATCAACATAAATAAATACATTTTAAAAAATACAACAATCACAAAATATTTACAATAGAGCACAGTGTCTAGAGGTCAGAGGTCTAGATGACAATGTTTGTGATGGCGTGTTTAAAATTGGACAATGTACACAGTGCCTCAATGTCAGATGGCAATAACTTCCAGAGCATAATTGCTCGGTACAGGAAGGTACGTTTTCCACTGTTTGTTTTAGGTTTGGGTAGTCTGAAGTTGTTGGATACAGAAAATCTAGCATTATACATGTGGGATGAATTAACTCGTATGAAGGAATTGTACACATTTTGTGGTTCGTGGCTAGTGAGGATTTTGAAGAACATAATCAGAGTACTTTTAAGTACTCTGATACTGTAGGCCAACCAAGCTCAAGATGCATCCGCCTAACAGATGTGTCTGATTTACATTCTAATAACAGTCTACACGCTCTATATTGTACTATTTGCAGTTTTCTCATATTCGAATCTGACATACTGGCTAGCACTGGTGAGCAATATTGCACTACTGATAGCACCAGGGCTTGAAGTACTAGCTTACACACATCATCAGGTTTATAACAAGCATATCTTCTAACATAGGTTAAGTTTCCAGAGAGTTTTGTTTGGAAATCGCGAACCAACGCCTCTCCCCACCCACCCACCACCACCCTCCACCCCCCCCACCCCACAACCCCCACCCCCAAAAAGCAGTCCCGTTAGAAGACTGTAACGGAGGCTAAGATAGTCCTGTTGCCTGACTTAAAGCTTAGATATTTGTACATGGATGCTAGTCTGGTATAAGTTACCAATGTATGGGGGGGTTAAAAACTTCTTGTATTGGTATCCAGATATGGAATCCATTTTTTCTTGATTTATGCTGACTAAGGAAGTCCGAAACACAACCACACAGACACATCTAAAACTACATCTCACTTTTTTACGTAGATAAAAGTTCAGAAATTTAGAGTATTCAGGGAAAACGATTAAAGGAGCATTAAAAAACATTTTGCTAGAAATAAGCAACAAAAGCATTTACCTACCTTTTGATCATCCTGCATCTTTATGTACAGGTAGAACCCAACAAGACATCCGCCAATCATCAATAACGTCAGGACGGCAACAGCAATAGACAACCGATAGCATGTACAAACTGAAAAAAAAATCAGCGTGTGTTAGTAAAGAAGAAACTATCAATACAAGAAGTTTTTAACCCCCCATACATTGGTAACTTATACCAGACTAGCATCCATGTACAAATATTTAAGAGCAAATGTCTGTAAGGATCAAACAATGGTGGCAAAGGTCAAAAAATCGATTTGGCTCATATTTTGCACAGTGATAGTACTTGGTCCACAACCCCTCAAAATAGCTTTCTTTCAGATCAAAACTCCTTGTTGCCATGGTAACGGGCCAACAAAGTTTTCTGGCCATTTCCCCCAATTTCCGCATCTCAAAAACACGGAAATCGGCATACTTTACGGCATTTTCACTCCAACACCTTTTATTGTATCGTCAAAACAAAACAAGATCTGAATAGACGAACATTTTGGCTTTTTAGAAATTATTGTGAAATTTCCAACGAGATAAAATTGAGGTCTTGGGCAGCATCAAAACAATACAATGTTTCAAGCTTCAAAATAATGTAATTTTTGGCCCAACTTTGTAACGTCATAAGTGCCGAGCTGGTAATTTTTTTGACTTGAAATTTGTACCCTGTATAGATGATTAATATATCTATGAAATGCATGGTTGCAAAGTTTGGGGTCTTGTTTGGTTGTCACGTGGTCGTCCTCAAAAGTAGGCCAGTTTTTCCGTTTGACGAAAATTGTGAATTTTAGACATGTTCAAAGTACCTAATGTGACAAAATAAAACAGAATTCTAACTCAACTTCTTGTCAAAGAGATATCTATGTATTGTCTATTTAATAAATGCTTGAAGAGTTTTAGATCGTGACGTTTAGTCACGTGGTTGTCCCTGGAAGTAGGCCATTTTTTTGCGTTTGGCAAAATTTTGAATTTTAGCCATGTTCAAAGGGTTTTCTGTGACAAAGTGAATTTGAATTCTGATTCAACTTCTTGTCAAAGGGAGACATAGGTATTGCCTATCTAATAAATGATTTCAGAATTTTGAGTCATAACATGTAGTCCCGTGGTTGTCCCTGAAAGTAGGTCACTTTTTTGCATTTGGCGAAAATTATGAATTTTAGCCATGTTCAAAGTGTTTTCTGTGACAAATTGAATTCAAATTCTGATTCAACTTCTTTTCAAAGAGAGACCTAGGTATTGCCTATCTAGTAAATGATTGCAGAGTTTTGAGTCATGAAATGCAGTCACGTGGTTGTCCCTGAAAGTAGGTCAATTTTTGCATTTGGCGAATATTGTGAATTCTAGCCATTTTCAAAGTACTCTACATGACAAAGCAAATTAGAATACTGATTCAACTTGTCGTCAAAGAAAGATCTATGCATCACCTAACTACTAAATGCTTGAAGAGTTTCAAGTAGTGATTTTTAGTCACATAGTTGTCCCTGAAAGTAGGCCATATCTAGATCTATCAAATGAATTCTAGTGAGCGTCCCTTTAGATACGCATTACAGAAAACAAATATTTCATATTATGTATTGCATATCACTACTTTAAAAGACACAGAGGCCATGCAACACTAATCTTTGATCAGACACTGTATTCAATTCAGTATCAGTAATTGTAGTGCCAATCCAATACTCATTGACATCGTTAAACGTTTGAAATTTGCACATTGTAAAATGTTAGCCAAATAAACTTTCCAAAAGTCATCTGCTCCAAAGTATCAGAGTCTTCTAACAGCATTTCTCTACTGTAAGCCTGAATAAGAACACTTCAAGTACAGTTTATAACGTTTCCGATCTTTCAAAACCAAATAAAAAATATATACTAGAGTTCCACGACCCCATACATTCGCCAAATAATTTTACCCTTTACAACTACTGTATTAATTGTTTTGGTCATTAATTATGCAAATAAAATTTTCATTTATATTGATTCTATTATTTGTTTATCTCCTCCACCGAATAACAGATGTAAACAATCTATGTTAAAAAGATTTTCATCGCATTTTGTAATAATTTATGCAAGTAAGGACCTCATTTGCATAACTAATGTTCAACAATAATGTTCACCTGTACATAACTTCCAAAAGCTACCAGTAAGAAGTTCCCGTCATTTACCACAATGACATCGGAGCATTTTCTAATCAATTATGCAAATTAGGTCTTTATTTTGCATGATATATATCGTTTAATATTCTTCCCTATCTCAGTTACATTTGCCACTTTCTAATGGTCCTATAATGGAACTGGGCGTGTTTAATTGTTTTCCTAATTATTTATGCAAATTAGATTCCGATTTGTATAGTAAATATGTATTTATATGAAGCATCTCTTAAGCTATCTACATACCAAAAAATCATGACAATCCGTCAACCCCTTCTTGACTTATTCTCTTTCCAAGCTTGAGTTATTCTCTTTCAAAGTCTTACACTAAACCTGTCCTGCAGTTTCAAAACAAGCCGCTAGGAGGCATAAATCTACACCACTTACTCTCGGCATCAAGACCTGTCTACCACTAAAAAATCATAGCCGCAGCATGTTCAGAACTCGACATATCAAACCCGGAAATTTCTTTGCAGTACCTTAATAGGCCGCTAGGCGGCCCAAAATCTATTCGTTTCCAAGTCTCATACCCACATACCGAATATCAATACAATCCGTTTAGGCATCTTGAGTTATTCTGGTCCTCTACAAACATACATACAAACGCTACCCAAAACATAACCTTTTTGGCGAAGGTAAAAACGTTATCTTTGATTCTAGGAGTAAAACATAAACATCTGAAAATGGGGACAATCAACGCCAACCAACCAATGAGGACAACCAACGCCACGATCCAAATCTCTAAAATTAATTGTTTGACAGCCAATACCTACAGCTACAGTTGACAAAACGTTTAATCATACTTCTATTCCACTTTGCTAAGTATTGTACTTCGGAGGCAGCTAAAGTTTACAATTTTCATCTAAAGTGACCTACTTTCAGCCACGTGATTGAATGTCACAATCTGAAACTCTGCAAACATTTATTATATAAGCGTTGTCTACATTTACCTTTGATAAGAAGTCGAGGTAGACTTCTTTTTACACATAGAGTACTTTGAACATGGCTAAAATTCATAATTTTCGCCAAATGCAAAAAATGACCTGCTTTCAGGGACAACCACTGGACTACATTTTATGACTCAAAACTCTGAAATTATTTATTAGATAGGCAATACCTAGGTCTCCCTTTGACAAGAAGTTGAATCAGAATTCAAATTCAATTTGTCACAGAAAACCCTTTGAACATGGCTAAAATTCAAAATTTTGCCAAACGCAAAAAAGTGGCCTACTTCCAGGGACAACCACGTGACTAAACGTCACGATCTAAAACTCTTCAAGCATTTATTAAATAGACAATACATAGATATCTCTTTGACGAGAAGTTGAGTTAGAATTCTGTTTTATTTTGTCACATGTAGTACTTTGAATATGGCTAAAATTCACAATTTTCGTCAAACGCAAAAACTGGCCTACTTTTGAGGACGACCACGTGACAACCAAACAAGACCCCAAACTTTGCAACAATGCATTTGATAGATATATTAATCATCTATACAGGGTACAAATTTCAAGTCAAAAAAATTACCAGCTCGGCACTTATGGCGTTACAAAGTAGGGCCAAACATTACATTATTTTGAAGCTTGAAACATTGTATTGTTTTGATGCTGCCCAAGAACTCAATTTTATCTCGTTGGAAATTTCACAACAATTTCTAAAAAGCCAAAATGTTCGTCTATTCAGATCTTGTTTTGTTTTGACGATACAATAAAAGGTGTTGGAGTGAAAATGCCGTAAAGTATGCCGATTTCCGTGTTTTTGAGATGCGGAAATTGGGGGAAATGGCCAGAAAACTTTGTTGCCCCGTTACCATGGCAACAAGGAGTTTTGATCTAAAAGAAAACTATTTTGAGGGGTTGTGGACCAAGTACTATCACTGTGCAAAATATGAGCCAAATCGATTTTTTGACCTTTGCCATTATTGTTTGATCCTTACAGACATTTGCTCTTAAGCTTTAAGTCAGGCAACAGGACTATCTTAGCGTCCGTTGCAGTCTTCGAATAGGACTGTTTTTAGGGGGGGGGGCGTTGTTTCGCGATTTCCAACGTTGGCTAGGTCTGCGACTATCTAACGTATCATTCCTTCACCTATCACGTAGATCCTCCAAGGATCAATGACGTCAGGACGCCAACACCAATAGAAACATGTACAAACTGGCCAAAATTAACTGTGTATGAAAAGATGAACTACTCATCTAAATTCTTCATTTTTTTTATAAATTATATTTTTAAAAGGTGAAATACTGCAGGCAAGATATAATGGTTATTTTGACGTTATGTTATTTTTTCAAACTTTCCACATACATCAGTCAGTCGGCTATAACGTAGCGTAATTACGGTAAAGTTTCCGTAGGTGCATCCTTAATTCGGCACTTTCATTTTACTATTTTTGTTTTATATGGCCAATTTCTACTATTTTTGATAGAATTGTTGAGCCTCGTACTACGTGTAGAAAAAAGAGCGGAGTGGTAAAAAATCCATTGGTGTTGCTGCAATTACGAATTTCTTAAGCTCCATGAATATTCAGAATAGCTCCACAGTGAGACTTTAAAAAACTCTGCTGATGATTTTACATGCGGTACGCCTTGCGGTATTGTAACATGGCAGGTGTTGATGTATTGTAAAAAGTGTTTTTTTTAAACAAACAACATTTTAGCCGGAATGGCCTATGAAAAACGAGATATTTTTTGGGGTACAAAGTAACGGAAGTAAAGATACTAATGATGTCCTACGGGAAATTATATTCGACAAACCTCAAGAGTGTCATCTGGGAAAGGGGAGAAATTAGAATTGGTCATTTAAAGAGAGGATTTATGAATTTTCAAATTTCATAAAGCCTGGAACAAAAAAGGAGGGAATTGTACAGATGATTATACATGTACGTGTCTTATAAGTCATCGCGGGCTGGGCGTTACTTAAAGCAAATCTTTCCATTCCATTCATTTATTCATTCATTCACTAAATCAATCATTCATTCACTCAATCATTCATTCATTCAAGACTCTTATAAATTGCATTCATATATTTATTCATTCATTCATCCACCAATTCATCCATTCAATCATTCATTCATTCATTCAATGCTATGTAATCTAAGAAAGACCGCTTCTATTGTAGTGACGCTCATGTCAATATGAATTTTGTACTTTTTGTCATCTAATTACCTGACTAACTAAAGTTGGTGATAATTCCTAAGATATCATACATCCGCTCTTCATGAGAAGTATTGCAAATACAGAAATACACACTAGAATGGACAAGCAACAAAAATCTTGGCTACCTGTAGACGTGTACGTACGGTTACGTTTCACCTCCTCGGCTTCTTCGTAGGTGTGTGAAGACGCTCCTTGCGATTTGTCAGCCCCGTTGCCATGGCGGACACGCCCGCGGGAACCACCGTGATGGACAGGTGGGGGTTGAGGCGGCTGCCGGCTGGTTTGGCCGCTATCAGGGCGCGGGAAAGAGGACCGGACCGGCTCTGCTTGTTCGTACATTTGGACCGTTCTGTTCCGACAAATGTTGTGCAGTGTATTACTGCGAATAATACATGAATATAGCAAATAATTCCTTGATTAGTCTGACGACGTAAGGCCACATTAATGCTTTTATCTGAAGGGATGACGTGGCATTAAGTCTATGAATTGAATTTTTCTTTTCAAGCAGCCGGCTAATTTTCTGGGAAAAGAAATTTGAATTGGGAGGGAGAAACATCAAAAATTTTGTGCGTCAGAACTCAGTGTTATTATTAAATCCTTGTGTTTCTCTGGAGACGTGACAGACAATTTTTGTTATTTTGGGTAAAATATAACGCCATGAAGTGTAGTATTTCGTAGCGCTGTGTGCTATAACATGGTGTGTGCTGCTGTGACTTACGTTCATGATCAGTTCAACATTTCAAGCAGAGACGCTCAGAGTTTCTTTGAGAACAATTTATTTTAGTCATGTGATCATGTTCTTTCCCAATAACAGTGATTGGCAGGTGCCAGGAACTGCAATACCCGTATACGGTCTTTCGAATATAAGATTATCTATACCTACACACACACACACACACACACACACACACGCACATCTACACACATACACGTACGCACTCAGAGCCACGCCCACATACCTTCATGTGCATTTCTACATCGAAAATATATACACACAAGGAGTACAGACTGATAAGTGAATGGCTGCAAATCCATAAAAAAATTGCATTACTATGTTTTTGTTTTGCATCTCTTACGGGACTAGGAGATCAGTCTACACTACTCTAAATCGCTATATCTTTCAGTGCATAACACTACTCGTAATATTCATTATTCTATCTTGTATTATAAAAATTTGTGTGGTTTAGGGGAAAACTAAATGGGACATGATTTTAGAAATAAGTTTTGCCATTGAACTCATCTTCGATCTATCATGGCGTGAGAAAGGTTTATTGTGCGGAGGGCCAAAGGATGGCAGAGTGGTATCATCCAGATTATTATCAAGCACACAACTCAGGTAGAAACAGCAAAAACAATTTTCTTTCAACCGCATTGCACGCTAGTCAATCTCTGCCATCAGACTATTATACTTTTAGCGTCGTCTGCTCAGTGATTATTCGTAATTGTAATTAACATAATACACCGTGAGGGTTAACGTTAACCCTTACATTTGATAGTAATTTTCTTTTAGTGTCAACAAAAACAAATACAGACAAAATGATTCATTCCACCAAATTTTATTCTTTTTTTGTTTGTTTGTCAGTGTTTTTTCCCATCCTTACGTTACCTTTATTAGTTAGTAATGCATAATTTCGTTACATAAAGAAACATTTAACTAGCGTTATCATATAGCCAGCCGCCGTGGGCCAATCAGAAGGCCCCATTCCATGTTGGTTATGCCGGCATAACACCTAGATTTTGGCCAGCCCGGTGTGTATCGCTCCTTCTGATTGGTCAGCATGAATCGGCATCGGAATGAATCAAGCCTTGAAACTGAATGACATTTCACATACAATTTATATGTTTTCAAATTCACTGTTCAAATATTCATGAATTTGCCGCTTAAATTGGTCAGTTTGGATAGGCTATATGATAATAACTTTAATGACCCGCCTGTTCCTCTGTATATATTGTGTCATAACGCCTTTTTTGCTATAAACAGCTCATAAAACCATATCAAAGCAAAAGACCAGGCGTTATGATACCATATACACCTCGGGGCGGGTTATCAACTCCAAATTAAAGTATTTATTAATAAGTATACCTTATTTCGGCTAGTCACGATTGCAAAATTACTGTCGTGCGGTGTTAATAAGGAATAAAACCGTGCTACGGTAAATATGGAATCATAACTATCTTAAATTCTAATTATAAAGTTTTTAAAAACAAGCTTCAAAATTAGGGCAAATTGATTTGATTATATGGATGACATTCACGCGCGCTTCAAAACTAAATAATAATAAAAAAGTTTTAGATCATACTTTGAATCGTACATGTAACATGCATTGGCATAATACCGGTCATAAGCCTTATACCGGTCGATTAAAAATAGTGGAACTTAAAGAGATCTACACATGCAACAATAGTTATTTCTGAGGTATGGAAACTTCAGACATCTAGGTGTCCAATACATAATTTACAAAGCATCGATAACAATGCATTCGAAGAAAACAAGGCCAAAAGTTTTCAGGTCATTTTCGGGGCAGGCGAGCTCGTCGTGGGACAAACACACTGTCACGTTCATCGCCAGATTTGTAGATAATAATCACATGTGCTCACGGCACAAGACGAGCATTATTCAACAGCAATCTTGAATTTCTTTTGGTGACCTACAACTCGTGTAAAAGTGTGAGGAACCGTTGCATTATCGCCCGGATCTACGGCTGAATGGGTCAAATTGAACGTACGCCGCCATTTTCCCGCCATTTTTAATGCTACGGTCAGCAGTAAAGTTTTACGTCATAGCGGTTGTGACGGACCAAAATTAAATGAAAATTCTTGTCAGTATACGCCCATTTTCTCATGACTTTTTGTATGCTCATGCAGATTTTTGTTTTGTGCAACTACTAACAGGACAGAAAGGAGCAACAGAGGATGAATAAAGGTACATAGCGGCAGTTAATTGTGCCGTGTTTCGTTCGACCGGTATAGTGCACCCCCTTCCAACCACGCGCCCGTTCTCCGTGCAATTCCGCGGTGTGTTCCAATTACGATATTATGTTTTTAGCAGGACCAGAGAGACAAAATAATTTACACAGAAGAAGTGGCAAAGGTAAGCTGTAACAGCAACATGTAACTGGAGAAAATGATGCGTTGATCATTTGCCAAATTAGCATTGCTTGAGAAATTGCAGTAAACCGACCGGTATTATGCCAATGGATGTTACAAAGCAGCTGTGAAATGAGCTTGCCGTAGATTAAAAGAAAAAATACATCCAGAAACACATGATGTCAACATCAATTCCGATGTCAAAGAAGACAACTGTGAAAACAAACAAAAATGGTAAAATCTATTGGTCGGCGCTTGTCATTAGTTGAACCTTCCAGACCACTTAGATTTCTTAATGAATGCAACTTATTTGGTGCCAAAATATTTTTTTTTTGCCAAACTTTTTTTTTATTCGCAGGCTCTAATTAGTTTTTGGATTCCAATATGATGCCATATAATCAAATCAACATGCCCTCTAAAATGATACATCGGGATTCTTTCGGGGTTCATGGGCCATATTCCGGACGTTTGGAAAAACAGAGTACGCTGGGTAATGCAGCTGTAATCAGATCTCATGGTAGAAAACTTAAATTGACTTTTTAATGCTCGATCACAATATACCTTTAAGCTTTTCAAACAACATCCATTGTCTTTTATTAGTAAGAAGAAAAGTTAAGTTTCGTTTTACATTTTATTTTCTCAGCTGAAAGACAGTGGTGCTCTTCATCGTATTATCCGGATGTAAAGATTGGTTTAACTCCTACTATTCAAATACCTGGATTACTTTTCTCCACAAATGTACTTCCGATGATATCACAGGCAAGAGCAGACACAAGGCGCATGCGCCCTATAAACGATATATTTTGCCTCTAGATTTACCCATGATTCCTCTGTCTGGAATATGACCCATTGGTTCAAGGAAACCTCTAGATTTCACCTGAATATAAGAATACAAAATAAAATAAAAGTATTAAAAAGGAAGAACTGCTGTGTATATTGTGTAGATAAGGAAATTAGAGCTTTCTAACGGGGAGGGACCAGGCTTTGAGTTGTCCTGTCGAAAGCACCTGTTTGTTATTTTGTTGTTTTATTTTCTTGGCAAATTTTGATACAAAAAGGATTTTGCTAAGAATGATTGAGATGTATTTTTAAATTGGCAAAAAAGGTGACAGATTATGCTTTGTGCTATACGTCAGCTTCTTACGATGGTTATTATTAGATCATAACAAATCTTAATTCAACAGCCCATCGTATGGTATGAGACAATAAGCAACACGGCAAATGTTAGAACATCTTTAGATCTGAACATCACATAGAATTTTACGAATGTATTGATAAAAGTTTAGTATGGTGTTTATGCAGTAATAGAGGAAGTTTAAATTTTTACTACAGTGATGAATAATTAATAACCCTCAAGCACCCGACCTTTTTTTGCGACTAGAATGACCGAGTGGGGTCCAAACGGACCCCAAAATGTTTTGTTCATAAAATCTCAGTACCATTTCTTATCGGCGATCATTGTATATACATTGCTTCGTCAATGTAAGAGGAATATTTTGAGATGTTAAGGTGTTGCTAATTCCAACTCATTATCATAATTTATGCAAAAGTTCAGAAGGACCACGTTTTGCACTAAACCTATTCCGACCAGATAGGGGAATTTTGAGGCCCTCAGCAACAGTTATGTCGCATAACTCATAAAGGGCTAAAGCTAAAGCTACGAAACTTGGTAATCTATCACAAAATATTGTTTGCAAACGTTTTTGGTCAATAAAGTAAGTTTATCATTTTTGGGGGTTGCCATGGCAACCATATTCTAACAGGCATATTTTTGCCAAAATTTGACAATTTCAATTTAAACAAGGTTTTCTTGGTCAACTTCACCTGTTTTCTGACAACAATAAAATTCTATGAAATTCAATGTAACTTTCATGACTTAAAATTTATAATTTATGCTAATTTCATGACGTCATTGGTCAAAATCCAAGATGGCCGCCCTGATTAGGCAAATGACGGCATAATGTCGTCACATTACATGTTGATGACACAGAAATTTTTGTGATGATTTAAGTTTACATTCTTATTATTGTCTGAAAGTTTGGTAGTCATACTGTAAGTGGTTAAGGAGTTAGCCTCCAAAGTTAGTTTAAGGTATAAGACATATTGACTGACAAAGTCACAGAAGGATTTTTTCTTCAGATCAAAAATGTTCAAATGGCACTCCAAAATGTACGCCTGGGGTCCAAATGGACCCCACTCGGGTGTTTGAGGGTTAATGACAGTGCAATTTATACAGTTTCGTTTAGAATTATACCACACCATAATCTCTAAAAATGTAGTGCTTTTAAACGAAGAAAAAACAAAGAGCTAACTGTCTGACGTCATTGCGATGTTGTGAGTCTGACGTCAGCATACGTCGTTGTCTCATTCGGCTCAGCCGTTGCCTGTATAAGGAAGACAAGGTCTTTAGAAAATGGAACATATTAGTTTCTACCAGACTCTGGGTCGCTGAAAAATCATAGAAATGGGACAAATAGAGGAGTAAGCTGGCCAGAGAACTATAGCCGGTTAGGGAACAGCACGCGACCTGCTATAGTTCTCTGGCCAGCTTACTCATCTATCTGTCCCATATCTACGGTTTTACAGCGACCAGGAGTCTGGTAGAGACTAGGAATAGGGGTAATCATGCACACAACAATAACGCTTTAAAATGCTACGTTTGCAACTTTGGAAGACTTCTAATCATGTACAATATATAATACGAACATTTTAACAAAGCTTTTTAACAACTTTACGTATTGTAAAAAACGTATTGTTGTAAGTATTGTTGTACACGTGCAGATATTGTAAAAAGACGTGAATATGTTTACAATTCTGCATCTATAACTAAAACATGGTAATTTCAATAAATAACTGGGTACTTGGCCGCCAAGAATAGAAATGCGTCCTTCCGTATGTCGTGATAAAACCCAGTGTATATATATAAAGATTGCCATTAGACTTCAGTGGTGCCTAAGCATTTTCACAAACCCTATAAGATTCGTACGGACATTATTTGATACGCACGATTCACTATGCGAATACGTACGGACCTTATGTGATTCGCATGAATTACTATGTAATACACACGAGCCTTATGCGATTTTCACGAACTTTATGCATATGACGTAATGTCACGTGACCCGGTGGTGGTCGGCCGGTTTCGCAAAAGGTTCGTGCAAATCGCGGAAGGTTTGTGTGTGTCAAATAGTGATTCGTGCGTATCACATATAAGGTTCGTACGAATCTCATATTGTTTGTGCACATACTTAGGCACCCCTGGACTTGCTTACCGGTGCCCAGCTGGCAGATGTACGGGTAGCTGTTCTCGCAGGGCTTGATGAACCAACGAGGAACCCTCTTCTGGGGCTTCCAGAGAGTCACACAGTCCCTCTCCTGGTGTGGATCGTCGTACTTGAACCAGTCGTAACTTCCTAGGGGGGTCCCGTCATTCCAGAGGAAAGTGTTCTCAGCGTTAAGGTCATCCAGTCCCATCCAAAACCTCCTACAACAAGACCATAGCATGTCCAGGTCAAAAAATGCAAAACTCGAAGTTCTGATGCAGTACCAATGTCACACACTAGGGGGCGCAAATTTGACCCTAAACTTTGTCTTTTCAACACCTGCCGACATACAAAATAATTATTTATGAATTTGGGTATGAATAAATGTGTTATAGCATTATAAAGGATATAGGGTGCACTAGCTGAGTTCAACAGCACTGTCTTTTGACTCTATTGTACACGCTGAGTTACTGTTTTTTGTGGAATGTTTGTGCTATGTTTAGGATGTTGAAAGTTACTGAATTTATGTATTATATTTAATTATGTATATCGAGATGTGGGACCGCGTGGCACGATCGGGAGCGCGTTGGTCTCAGGTCCGAGAGATCCGGGGTTCAAATCCGCTTGCCGTGTCACCGAACTTGTGCCCTTGGGAAAGGCACTTTACACGACTTTCCTCACCTAACTCAGGTGTAAATGAGTACATAGCTGCGGCTAGTGGCAGTGACAGGCCTTTGTGGTGGCGACAGGCCATAGGGGCATGTTCGGGCATGACGCACCCACCATGACACATGAGTCAGGGGTAGGAGGAACCCTTTGCATCCTTGGTCGGAAATCCTCCTAGGAGACGGAAACTCCAAACAACAAACCTGCATCTGCTGGGGCCGTCTTACACGTTGCATACAGTTGCCCCTGTAGGACTAGTGCGCCAGTGGACGAGAGGGTGGAGAAGAACGTGCACACCTCTCCTTCACCTTAAAAACCCACGTGCAGGCCAGGCAGACGGGTCGCCTTAAACCCGTCCGCCTACCATTGTCTTCCGAGACAGACGGATGCCAAAAAAAAATATCGAGATCAGATTTACCTTTCCTTCCGGCCCTTGACACTCTTCACCTTCAGATGGTCCAGGATGGCTGTTTGGGTGGCGTGGTCCTTGATCATGATCAGTGTGCCGCCGTGACCTTGACAAGCCTGTAGGGCCGCCGAGTAGGTCAACCGTTGGTTGTGTGGTCGTCGGCCATTGGAGGACCAGAAGCACTTGCCCCCGTAGACACCAAAATTGCTGGCTGGTAGGAGGCCAGGGTACAGGACACCGCAATCTGGGGTTTCATAACGTTAAAAAATGTCAAAAAAACTGAACTGAGCATTCTCTGCTGAAACAATCCCTCTGTCTGGGGTGTCATTAGCAATCGAGCAAGAATTTGCAATATACTTATCATAAAAAACAGCTGTTTATGTCTTTTGTTGAAAATATAAACTATATATATTGTAATTGTTGACAAGACAATGAAGATACAGAAACAGTAGATCTAGATAGAAAGGGATGAAAGTATTGAGAGAGAATGTAACTGGAGAGAGATGGTAAGTTAGGACACATAGTTGCATGAAGAACAATGGCTCGTATTCTTTCAAGCTCCCAGCACAGGTACCAGTGGCGTCATGACAAGGTGTTGTCGACCATTACTAGCATCCTAGAAATACTTAAGTAGAGAGGAGGAAAAAGCGCCACGTGGCGATTAAACGCGTGCCAGCTATGGCGTTTGTTAGAGAGGGTGAGAAGAGTCGTCGTCCTGCAACAGAAAGAGCAGCAGGCGAGAGCATGGGAGCTGAAGGAAGAATGCAGTGCGAGGGATAGGGGAAACAGCAGAGGCTGTCTCATGTTGGCTGTGTAGGAAAGGGGGAAGTTAGCTGGAAGCCGGGAGGAGCGGACGAGTAGTGGGTTGGCCACCACTGCTGGACCCGGCAGAAGGAGGATGTAACGGATGAGGGTCGAAACATCCGATGAGAGCTGCTCCGTCTGAAGACGTGACCTCCCCGAGTGACGGCACTCCACTCATCCCTGTAGGTGAGTGGAGTTATGAAAGCATCATTGATGTATTTACCAACAACATGCGTTAACAAACTAAACCAAACCTACTCACCCAAATCACAGTTCAGTCCATCAGCATTCAAAGAATAACCATTCGGACAGGAACATACGAAACTCCCCACGTTGTTCGTGCACGTCTGTGCACACCCACCGTTGTTATTGTCACATTCATTGACATCTGTAATACAAAAAAACATGTGATTTGAAATGCTTAAGAGCAAAGTATGTACTTTATATCTTGTTATAAATCAAATGTCATTTGCATACGAAATAAATGATAATACTTCTATATGCGATTCGAACAATAAAACTTTACAGCGTTCCATAAATTTAATGTATGAATATTTTAAGTAAATACTATAAGTTGATTGCAAATTCTTGCCCGAGGGCTAATTGCAAGTGACAAAAAACGACAGACAAATAATGGTAAACAGTATAGTAAGTGACTCCTGTAGTCTTACTTAAAGAAGTAACTTATTGGGTTTGACTTCTTTTTCTGAGACAGTGGAAGACGAAAGATGCCACTTTTTCTGTAATGTGTGGGTTTCGCGACGTTAAAAGGAGAGTAGTTTTCTTTTTGTCTGTAAACGTGGAGATATTAGGATAGAATTTGGTGGCTTCTTTTAAGAGCTCTTTTCTCTCTTGATCATAGAAGGGGCAGTTTGAAATAAAATGTGTTTCGTTTTCCATCATACATAACATACAGTTCTTTCGCACATGGGTAACTTATTGTATCGCCCTTCTTTTTCAAGTGTCGAAGAAAAGTACTGACCGTCACAATTAAGTCCATCGGCATTCAAGACAAGGCCATTACCACAGGAACAGACAAAGCTTCCTGCGTTGTTGGTGCACGTTCCCTCACAACCACCGTTGTTACTGGCACATTCATCGATATCTGCAGGAAAAAGGATGTGATTTAAAAAAAGCTTATGGCATCCGAATTCATCAATGAAGGTATGTTCTCAAACACAGCTGAGATACAAGCTTTCAGTCTAATATGCGTCTTTCTATGTTAATAATGGTATGTTTATAGATTTATTAGGACGTTACATGATGTAGACTATATATCTGTTATACTTTTATGACCCTTTCCTCGCGACCTTAGTCTTGTTGGGGGATTCTAGTGTTAATCAATAAACAAGGGTTCAAACAATCAAATACGAAAATGTTGGTTATTATGTAATTGGTGCAATCTGCCCTTTGAGTTGCATTTTGCCTGGCTAACAGTAGAGAGTTTTCATTTGTTCATCAAAAACAATCATCGTGTCTCAAATATTAATTCAACGTACCTCTGCTGTGTTGATTTTCTTTGAGTAAAGAAGAAGATGACTAATGGCGTTCGATTCAGACTCAGCATCTTCCTCTACAGTCGTACATTATGATATTATTGGATCACAAATTTTCTTTTGCACCGATTTGATACTGCTGTGTGATCATTTCGTCTATTCTATTCCATTTTATTCTATTCTTTTTTCTTACAATAAGTAAGTTCACGATTCCAGATAAACCTTAGTAAACGGTACAGAAAACTTCCCTACCAGAACAGGTGACACCGTCGCCGGAGTAGCCAGGGTTACAAGCGCATGTGAAACTGCCTGGTGGTGTGTTGGTACAGAAGCCATCGGGGCTACAGTTGTCAGACCCATCTGTGCATTCATCATCATCTGCACAAACGGAAATGCAAATTTGATTCCACATACTACCAGGCATGGTTATAGAATGGCTACCTATCATAGGAGTAAAAACATCATTTACTATGAAACACATTGATTTTTCTGTGTCTGAGTTGTAAAATTTCAAAGTCATGGAATGAAAGGTTACAGTGCAAAGGTTACAGAATATTTTCATACCAGTACAGGTCACGCCGTCGCCGGAATAGCCTGCGTCACATGCACAGGTGAAACTCGAGGGTGTGTTGGTACAAGTAGAGCCTTGTGGGCTGCAGTTGTCAGTACCATCAGTACATTCATCAAGATCTGCACAAAATCAACAAAAAAAGGCATGAACAACGGGTAATGGGTGTAATGTTTTGAAATTCTTTAATAAGTTCAAAGTTTAATCAACATCAAAATACAACACTGCCTGATTTTATTATCCCCCGAACGTAAGGAAAGCTCCCACACGATCATTTGTAGATATAGTGATAATAATTATCGATCTTAAAATCAGCCGACATTCCTGTGACGTCCGAAGATCGTCGACAATGTTAAGGTGGTATCAAGGATACGATCATATATGGGCTGGTCTGATATGTATCGTAAATTTCAGATCCAATTGATTAAGGACCATTTTGGATTAAAGAATACGATATACGTTATTTTTGCAGATGCGGTAGAGGATTCGATATGTATCTTTCATTTATATCCTTACTGTTAACCATACGTTAACGCCGGTATTCTGACGTCCTCACTTCACTTCACTCGTCTGACGTATTCTGACTAAATCAAAAACCTGATATCACAAAAGCTTGCTGCTTACTGCGTAGAAATAAATGCAGATATTTCCCGTTTCTAACCGAACGATGGCAGACGTGAAATCTTATCCTCCTAGATCTTTATGACCAAATTCATACCTACCGTATGGCGGAAACAAATATGACAAACTTTTAACCATATGAACTATATCTAATAAATGCTTACCACCAAATATTTGGACTTCGCACAGGGTCAGTATTCTGGAGGCTCCGGGAAGATGGATGCCCACATAGCGTCCCCGCATTTCCGGACATGTGACGGACATGGCCGACAGACTCAGCGCGATGTTATGGTCCCCTCCACACTGGGGGTTCGTGGTGACCTGGGCGGAATCCCCGATGTGGATGTTGAAGGGGTTGAGTCGATCGGAGCAACAGTCCCGGCGGTTGGTGATGACTACTCTGTATATGTTGGGAACAGAACAATCATTATGGCACTTAGATTTTATACACATATTGCGGAACACTACATGTTAACACAGACACAGTCACTATTACTGCTAACAATATAAGAACTTCCATTTGTAGCTCTTCCTTTACGAATTATTGATTTACAATAATTTTTTATCTAATGTAGAAGAAAGAAATACAGATTCTGATCTGATTTGGTTTATTTGCCTGTATAGACAGAAACATAGCCAGGTCTAACCAACTAGCCGAAGGCTATTATCAAGGGTTAGCCCTGGTAACAATACAACTTGCAACAACAGCGTTACGCTTACCGATACGTGAGGTCTGTTTTTCGAACGACGTTATACAGACAACACAAGATACGAATAACTTTGACTACAGATACGATCTGTGTTTACAATCTTGACTAGCAGTCGTACGCGTACGATCTGTGATTTTCAAATCACTTAAAAACTATGATGCAATTGATATTACTGTGTTATCTTTATAAAGCTAGTTTGAGCGATTACCACATGGGAACGCTATAATATATACGTACAGATACGTGCAGATCGTTCAGTAAAAACAAATTTTACATGCACTTCATGCTAAAAATACAAATGCTGGTAATCATTAAGTGCGAGCACACACACACACACACACACAAACACATACACACACTTGCACCAGTTTAAAGTGAAGAAAGTGGCCGCAGTAGACATGTTGGCTACTATATAGACAGAATTCTTAAAGCTTGGTTCAGTTGCAAAAATGACCACGTAAAGAGGCCAAAATGACCAGGAAGTTCTTATGCAGAGGTAGTACAAGTTCACATGTATGTGTGCACGTTGGTGTTTTGCATATTTACTGTAGTGTCTGATATATAAACATACTGTAGATATATACATTTATACGTACCTGCGAACAACATAAGATTGGCCGAGATCCACCCACCAGGTTGGATAAGCCTCCCCCCCATTCGCTGTGTGTGAACAGGAGCCTTGGGAATAGGTGGTTGTGATTTTCCCGTCAACGGCAAGACTGGCCTCGCCAATCCCAGTGCTTGTGCTTGTTTGAAACGCTTGCTTCCTCAAGGCGATATTGACACCTACGGGTATTTTTGGAATACAAATTATTCATTTACTATTTATTCACCAGGCTATGAATTTCATGTGATTTTATGTGATTGGGTATAGTTCAATGGTAGATATTAGTGTTGTCTTCAAATCTAATGAATGTGCCAGTAGGAATTAGTCTCGGTATTTAGACTGCCTATCTAAGAGGCTGTCAATAATCAGCTACTTCGGTTTTAGAATATAAAAAAAAAAACTCACATTGGCATGGTTGTCTACTTTGCTCTACTCTACTCTACTGTTACTCTACTCTACACTACTCTACTGTATTCTACTGTACTCTATTCTACTCTACTCTTTTCTACTCTACTCTACTGTTACTCTACTCTACATTACTCTACTCTACTCTACTCTACTCTACTCTACTCTACTCTACTTTACTCTACTCTACACTACTCTACACCACTCTACTTTACACTACTCTACTCTACTCTACTCTACTCTACTCTTCTCTACTCTACTCTACTCTACTCTACTCTACTCTTCTCTACTCTACTCTACTCTACTCTACTCTACTCTACTCTACTCTACTCTACTCTACTCTACTCTACTCTTCTCTACTTTACGATACTCTCCCTTTTTTTTAGAAACATCGAGTTGGCTTGCGCTGATACTCACCAAACGCAAATGATTGGGGCCAAGAGCCGTACCTGAAAAGAAAAATCCATGTCTCATGTTGTCATAACATGAAAGCTGTATATATGTTTTAATTATATAATGTTTGAAAATTTATTTACTTTGAATTTTGAGAGATCATGTCTGTAAAAAACAGCAAAAAACTTTGTTGGAAACTCGGGCTAACTCAGAAATTTGATTTTCCTAATATTTTCTGTGGTTATCTTATAGTGAGGTGAAGCAGATGTTTTAATATGACGAGTTGTAATATTTCAGCTATGCTCTACTACGACATTTAATAAGAATAGTGTTTTAAAAGCGCATTTAAAATAGCTTTATACAAATTGATATAGAACATTTATACACAAGTTGATTTAATCTTTCAACTAAATTATATGCAGGAACCTGTGCTAAAGGCCGCAAATTATTTGGAAATATACCAAACACTTGAAAAATCTGATTCACCTCACTTTAAAAACATTCTAAGCAAAACTTTATAACATTTTTCTTGTATATAATAACAAACAACATATGTTAGAATATAAAAAAATTAGTTAGAGGATTCCAAAGTCCATTCCAAGTCACCATGAGGGTTTTTAGGTGATATTTGTAATTATTCTGAATTATTTTGAATAAAAGAATATCTGAGCCACAATAATTCAATTCTTTTAAAAAAATTGACTAAGAAAATTCTAATCTATTTGAATTCCTGTGAATATTTTAGAGATATTTTGAAAGCAACTGTACAAAAATATCTTTATTTAGAATAATTGTGAAACCGCTGTGTGATTATTTCACATTTACAAATATTTACAAATATTTGTAAACTTTGCCAAATGGTAAAATTAGTTTATTGCTCCCATAAAAGTAAGCCCTATTGTTGCATCTGTATATTTTTAGATTTCACTGCTGGGCACTGGTGGATCCTTTGTGGTGGGCCATTGTTGAATGGCACCCAACCATACTTTGCAAGGATGTGTGAATTGCTATCTTCTCAGCCCACTAAACCATTTACAAAAAATGGTAGAAAATGGTAAATAATGGTAGAATGCTGTTATCATTATTTAGAAACTATTAGAAGTATCCAATTCCATACCATGAATATTTCCAAAGTTTTACAGGGCCAGGGAAGTGTCTATGAAGTTGAAACAGTGTTAAATATATTTCTGAAGTATCAAATGTCCTAGACATATAATTACAAACCTTTCAAATCAATTCTAAACAATGGCAACAAACAACCGCACGGTGTCTTGGAATGGACTCTATGTGCCTTCACTAAATGACTAAATGAGCAATTGCCGTTTCTAAGGCAACCAGCAACCGTAGACATAAAACTCTTTTTGCATGTTTGGGTCGATGTCACACACACACAAAGTTTAAGGAAAAACGATTTTTTGTTGTTCAGTTTGGCCTGCTTTCGCTTAAAGGGACATTCCACTCCAGAAGGGCGTGATGTTTCCAATAGATAATGTGTCAATGAATACATAATCAGCCGAATTTTGTGGAATTCACATTGGGATAAATTACGCGATGTGTGTTTTGTAAACCAATATGACACTCACTAAACCCATGCAGACCCTACCAATGCATTCCCTATACGTGTAGACGCTTCCTTTATCGTGAATAATTTCGGCATAAATGAGGGGCGCTTGGCAAACCAAGAAGGTCAATTGTTCACAAGATATCAAAGAACACATAATAAGACGTGTCTTTCTTAGCGCCCCTGAAATTAGCTTTGTAACCTTACCTAAAATTTGTGCGTTGTATTCAGCCATAGGATTTATTCAATTAGTGGATACTTGGGAAGTTTAGTAGAAGACTGAATGCTTTTGAGGCACGTGGAGTAACTGGGTACTTTATCGTATGATGTGAAGTAGTATGTATTTATTACTTCCTAAAATTGATATCTATCGGAAAATAACACTCCCGTGTGGAGTGGAATGCCCCTTTAATTTGTACAGGCAGATGCTCTTAAACATGTAACTCACGACACGGTTGTGACTCCGTTCTGTGTACTCCCGGTGTAGGAACTCTCCCCGGGCTTCCTGTAGACAGGTGCGGTACCGCCACTGTCTGGGATCCACCCGGCATGGATAGCAGCACGGCAGATACTGGAGTCCTGGACACACAGCACAGTTAATTAGTATAGAAACCACGGCATAGTTATTTAGTATAGAAACCACGGCATAGTTATTTAGTATAGAAACCAGAGACTTCGACTGGCTGAAAACGTCATCTTACGAGATCGATGTCATTCCCTAATCAACGCATGACCGGGCATTTTGTGGGAGCAAAGGCTATGATACAAACGACAGCAAAATACGCAAAAAGTAAGAATAAACTAGTCATGATCATGATTTGGGAATAGTCTTTAAATATACCATTATGTTATTTTTGTATGTAAGCTTTTATAGTGGGTGCTCTATTCATAACCCAGAGCTTTTTGTCAAATTCGTTGATGTGCCACCGATCTTGTACCCTTAGGAAGGCACTTCACACGAATTTCCTCACTTCACTCAGGTGATAATGAGTACCTAGCTTCGGTTAGGGCGGTACCTCGGGTAAGACGTTAAATGGAGGTCCCGTGTTTAAAAAAAGTACACCTCGATCACGTAAAAGAACTCATCGCACTTGTCGAAAAGATTAGGAGTCTTTCCCGGTGTGAGTGGATCAAATGAGTTTGTCCAGATTTTCAACTTGTACTGTTCAGTACAAACCTGGTGTGTTACGCTATAAGGCTGTTTACCGGGTATGCAAAACAAACAAATTCTTCCTGTCCCGAATTCGAAACAGCCAAGGTGGGCCCCAGTATGAAAATGTGACGATAGGATTAGTCTGCTGAAGTTATTAATACGAATACGTGTAAACGATACCTTTACCAAAGCTTGGTAAGTTAGCAGAATGTATTAAATGATAGATATATATATGATATAGAAAACTAAAGTTTTACAGACAACTTACATCCGTGTAGGTTTCAGTGCCCCAGACTGTTTTGGAGACCGAAGTACAACCAGAGGGACAAGTCACGCTGCAAACATAAAAGAAACGTAATATGACGTAATATGACATAAAAGAAACATTTTATATAATAGTAAACAGTCTACAGGAGTTCAATAAAACAGCTGTTTCACACGGATGCTAGCGTTGCTATTTGATTAAAAAAAGGTACAACTGCAAAAAAATAAGAATATATAAAAATAAAATAAAATTCAGTGTACATGCCAATCAAATTCGGTGTCGGTTGGGTAAAGTTTAGCTTATTCATAAGACTGAAGTAGATTTTAGCATAGTACTTGTCATGTGGTGCCATTGGTCAAACGGTCAGGTGATCTCTCATCTCACCATTTATGGATAACCGTGGAGTGATTTGTGTGCAGACAATGGGTTCTCCGGCTGCCGCTGGGCCTAAAGCAACCCACCCAGCCTGCCCTGAGACATTTTCCTCGGGGAAGCACGTGACCGCTCAGGAGCAGTCGCATCAGATACCGCGACGCTTTAGACTCCATACGACAATCTCCCCATCAGCTATACCGGAGGACCAATGATTACGCATGACAGATACGAACCAAATGTTGATGCTTACCTGTATGCATTTCTAGTCATGGTCTTCTCTTCCGTGGTGCAGGAGATATCGACAGGAGCTGTTGAATTAGAATTGAATATTTTAAGAGACTTGTAGAACGTTATATGAGATGAAGTGACAGGCATAAAAACTTCAAAGTACACATTGATTTGTATGTTTTTCCTTCCCTTGTCCATTCTTTCTTTCCCTTTCTCACTATTACTCTCTTTTTCTTTTATTCCTTCCTTGCTCTCCTTCTTTTTTGTTTTCTTTGTTTTCTTTCTTTCTTTCATTTAGTTTCTTTCTCTCTTTTTCTTTATTTGTATCGTTCTGTTTTTCTTTCCATCCTTCTTTTCCATTCTTTGGAATCATTTATTCAATATCAATCAATAATAGGTAACATTTAGAACAGCAAAAACAATAAAATGCATGACAAGCTTTGACAATCAATAGACATAATAGAAAGCCTTACTACTTTTACATCATCTGTGCAAGTGAGACCCTTGCATTCTTTCAATGTGTGTTAGAAGATTAGTTGCTACAAAGACAATAAAAGACAGCCCTTACGATTACAAAGCAAGTTCTCCCCTTCGAGGTAGATTCGCATACGATCTGCCTTTCCAACATTGGCCGCTAGATGGGGTGAAAAAAATCATGCTTTAGACAATAACAACTAAACATATTGCATTTTAAAAGTCCATTTGTTTTCATATTGTGAAATTTATGTTTTTTAGGTGATATAAGTAATTCCAATAGTTTACGTGGTCGGCACACGATACATACAACTGTAGTAATGTCCATCAAGTCAGCAGGTTTAAGCTATAGTTACTTTTATAAGCCAAATGTGATTTAAATGAACCATATCACAACTATCTCAAAGCAAACAATTCACTAATTATATATAAACAAAACGTATCGATAGTTTGAAATACCTTAGGCTTAGGTAAACCATGTTGTGTTTCCGTTTCTGTCATTTAAAATGTATGGTCGATGGGTGGGTATTTTTTTTTCAACAGGAGTCAAAAACAATGCATATGGGCACTGGCATTTTCAACACATTTGCCATCATACAGATATGCATTGTACATTGCGTATTCTAACATCAACATTTCACAACACGCCGATAGGCTGAATAAAAGTTTCAAACTTAAACTATGCGGTTCCAAATACTTTTCTGAGGGACGACTGCAGTGTGCAAGATGACGGTAGCTTGAGGGATGAATCTACACTACTATATATCAGCTTTTCACAACGTTAATCTGTTTAATAGAGTGTGATGTACAGGAATATATTTTTTTATTTCTTCATTCGGAAGCGCATTCACAGCGCCGAAACAAAAAACAAGGGTTGGCAGGGTTTTGCTAGGGTCGATAGGGTAACCGGAAACACAACAAAATTTCCTTGCCCTTACGAAACATCAGCCATACTATACAGGTAATGCCCCTACAGTTCCTATGTAAGCGGAATGTTATGTGGCCTAAGCATACACAACTTCTTCCTGATACCAAAATCTACCTGCCACCCGAATATCACGACCATAGCATGTCCAGGATACAACATACAAAAAAGTTTACTGCAGTACCAAGGTCACGAACCAGTGAGACCTCACACAAACGAACAAAATAGCTATACATCAATTTTTAATGGACGTAAGTATGGATAGATACAGGGAGGGTAGAGAGAACAGAGAAAGAGGCACACAAAGGAAAGTTGAGGAAGATTGAGGAAGATGTTAGCCTCGAAATTGGAGACCTCCTGTCTGTCATGAGCGACAGAGCCGTCTGGGGGAACTTTATAGTGTCACCTGAAGGATGACTGAACTGACTGAAAGGAAAGTGTGTGAAGTAGATAGAAAACATGTACTTACTGTCGTCCCAGCGGACGGCGGTGTTCAGTTTAGAATACAGAACGTGAGGATGTACAGCTGCTTCTGCTTTTTCCCAATTGCAGATTCCCGCCATCCCAGCGTCGGCCACCACCAGCCAACCAGCGTCGTTCCCACATCCGCCATGGTTACGATTGATGTAGAATCTCCTGCAAATCAAGAAATATTTCTTTTAACACCCTTGTCCTTCTAAGCCCGTACATACACGGGTCGCATGTTCAACATCTAATATTTAACTAATGCATGATACAAAAACAGAAAAGACAGGCAAATGTGGATGACAGGAAGTTGACTATTTCGACCTATGGACAGCCATGTAATTCAAGAAAATCAGCTACATATCGTGATGCATCTCTGCCACCGCGCTTAGAAATAAAACAAAGTATGGCGAAGTTTGCTGGAATTGCAACCCTGATAGATTTGATACAGACCTAAACAGTACATTATATTTCAATAGAAATCTAAAATTTGTTTCCTTCTTTTATGTACCTAAAGTTGAATTGTGTGCCAGTGGCCTTTCTAAAGGTTAAGTAAATATGCTTAATAGTAATACTAATAGGGTACTTTGGCCGAGTTAGGAAAAAAAGGCCAGTATGATTCTATTGGCAAAGGAGTAAACTGATCGGCAAGTAGATACGTAGCTAAATAGACTGCAAAAACTGACGGAAATCCCATGATAACTTATCTGTCCCTATTTGGCCAAAAATCTTCGTCTATCCTCAAACATCTTCCACGTCTGCTTGGAGACTAGAATACGCCGGCTGTTGTACAAAACTTACCTCTGGGCCTCAGGTAACCCTACAACTGAGAAGTAGTTTGGAGTTGAAGTTTGGATGTCAGTATAAGGTGATGAGAGAAGCCGAGCCTTGGTGAACCAGTTGGTCTTGTCGGAGTTTGCACCATCGAATATAAACTCTTTATTTCCGTCGGAAGCCTCCAATACAATCTTCACCTGTAGAAGAGAATATCAATTCATTAACTCCATTAGAATGTGCATGTGTGAGTGTGAGTGTGCGTGTGTGTATATATTTGTGTGAATACATGTGTGTATGTGGGGGGGCTTGTGCGTACATGTCTGTGTGTGTGTCTATTGTGTACATGTGTATGTGTGTGTAAGCTTGTAAGTGTCTGTGCGTGTGTGTGCGTGTGTGCGTGTGTAAAATTGTGTGTGTGTGTGAATGCGTACACGTCTATTTATGTACGTGTGTGTGTGTGTGTGTGTGTGTGTGCGTGTGTGTGTGTGTGTGTGTGTGTAAGCGTGTGTGTGTTTGTGTTTTTGTGTGTGTATATGTATGTTTGTACGTGTGTGCGAACCCCTGGGTGAATGTTTTGGTATGTGTGTAGCGGATAAACAACGGGGTCAGGGTCAATTTTGGGCCGACTATGTCCTACGCATGCCATATTCTTTCAAAAAAGAACAAGCTGAACACCCCGGCGAATTAATTTTATATTGATTGATTGATTGATTAATCTATTCGCATTTATCAAATACATTCTAAAAATAACATACAGAAAAGGAAAACCCGGCCGAAGCCCGGTTGTCTTTTCGTTGGCTTCCACCCCGACACTTGATTTTATTAAATCTTTAAATTGTACACAATCAAATTTAAATTCATGACATGATTTGAAAACTCGATTTGAAACTCGATGGGCGATTTGAAAGTACAACATGAAGTTTCAAATAGGAATACATTACAAATGATCAATAATTGATAATTGTGAAACTTTCGAATCATACGTTGTCATTTGCTATAAGATGCAAAAGAAAAGGCAGAACAACGAAAAAAGGAAAACACAAAAATCAGGAGAAAATTATACTTGGATGGTCAATGATATCTATTTTTATACGAACCCGGCTGATAGTGAGCGAACTCCACTGCTCCACAATGGAACACTTGTAGTGACGAACTTCTGCACCGGCCGCAGCATTCCAGGCATCCATGACTGTCTGTCCCACACCTTCTTCAGTAGCAAACACCTCCAACCAAACTGCAATTAAAAAGTATCTGTGAGAACTTTTATCAGATTGGTAGCTCCTTTTTAGTGTACTGTATTCATGGTGTATTACCTATGTCTGCCTAAACACCACAAACGACCACAAACGACCCAGAAACACCACAAACGACCACAAACGACTGTGTGTATGGGTCAAACAACCTTGTATGGCACTCTGGAGACATTGTTTAAACATTTATGAAATTAAAAAAAGCAGTAAGTCCTACGTATTCACCAGTTATTTCAAGTTAGTCCGCTGGTTTCAAGATCAAAGCAATTCTTGGCCGCCATGTTGGATCGCCTGTGCTAGGGGTCTGCATGGGGAAGTTCTCGATACCTTCCACGGTTCCATAGAAGACATTGCGATAAAAATATGGAAGCTGTTGGTTCATAGATTATAGCATACCGCAATTTTATCATTGTCAACTTATAAAACTTGTACACTAAGTGTTTTTCAGCCTCAAGTGCAAGCAAGCACGATCCAACATGGTGACCAAGAATTGCTTTAATCTTGAAACCGGACTAACTCGAAATTAATGGTGAATACGTAGGACTTTTTAAATTCATAAATGTATAAACAATGTCTCCAGAGCGCCACACAAGGTCTTTGATCCGTATACACTGCATATTTGAGTCATTTGTGGTCGTTTGTGGTGTTTAGGCACACCCGTAGTGTACATCATTTACTACTTATAGTTTACATATAACTGTGTAAGATTTTTTTTGTATCTAGATAATTTGTAACATTTGTAAATCGGATGCAATTCACTGCAGAAAGAAGTCAGACACTGCGATTTCCCAATAAACACCATTTATCTAAGTATCTATCTATCTGAATAGAGACACACTTTTTCACGACCATTTCTTCATTTTCAACGTTTCGGTGACTGCCTGTCACCTTTCTTAGGGTAATTCTGACTTGTTCATATTGCACTGCAGCACTATATATAGGTGTCCCTGCTGTTCAAACTCCTGTACGTTTGGGACCGCATTGCCAATATAAAGAAGTATGTACATATGTAAATACTTAACGTTTATGACCACATCTTATCTGTAAGCAGCGACACCTATATATAGTGCTGCAGTACAATGTGAACCAGTCAGAATTGCCCTGAGGAAATTGACAGACACTGACCAAAACGCAGGGATCAATAAAACAAATGCTGTGTAAAAAAGTATCGATCAACAAGCAGTGAAAACAAACGTAGCTCCCCCTGAATAATTTCATCACCTTGGAGATGTACTGGATATCAGATGTTCTTTATTCAGGACCTATAGTCACAACCGAAGTTTAGGTTTTCTGCTGCAACCTTTATCATGGCCATTCTGAATGATTCTTATTGCACTGTAGGTTTCACCAAGGAGGTTGAAAAGAGGAATTTTTGGTTTCACTGCTCACAAATGATTTTCTAAAGGACAAGCTATTCACAGAGACCGAGTCTGTAAACAGCAACCTACTTGTATAGCTATATAGCACAATGTGAACCAGTTAGAATTGCCCTGAAGAAGATAGTGTCTTGTTGTTAAAATCATCACTAATGTACTAGTAACGCCTGTCAACCAATCCTTTGGTTATAGTCATTCTCTATCACTATTACAAATTCTTTAAAAAAATTATAAATGACCCCAGCGCAAGGTAATAAATTTTTAGCAGCACAATTACAGAATGTGATATCTTATCTATGGTGTCTAATATATACTACATGTGCAGTTTCAAATTTGTCAACGGCAGTTGAGTTCCTTGCCACAAACTCTTATGACGTTCGCACCACAATGTGGTCTGTCACTAGAGTTTAACATTTCATTATCACCGCCTTGTTGGAATAATTAGCAGTGATTTTCTATGACTGCTAACTGTAAAAAAAATCCCTACCTCCTTTAGTCGGGTCCACCATTAACATTATGATGAGGGCCACACAGACCGCCGCCGAACGGTGATCCATTGTGTTCACCTGCAGCAAAACAAAAGTAAGTTATACATTCTTCTATACGGAAAAAAAATAGAAATTAAAATAAACTAATAAACTAGATAAACTAACGGCTAAGCCGACCTCCTCTTGGTGCTAACCTGATTTGATGGATGACATTAGCACGTCCATTAGTTTCGCCAGTTCTAGAAAAAAAACTGTGGCCACATGTGACCAGATAGCATCACTGGTCAATCAGAATTATGCTTACCAGGGGTCTGCTCCCTAGTGTAAGGGGGTACATGGTCAGGTAGTTTTTCCTATTTTAACAAGTTTGGCAATAAAACATTATCGTCTCTTACAGAGACTAGCAGTGAACAAAAGACAAACCAAACCAAGCCTGGGAAAGAATGGACTGAATGTTAGGCCTGTGATTTACCAGCATTTTGTTTTTGCTCGACGGTTTTTATTGACCCTCCTGCATTAGTTTTGGGGTTTCCAGAGGATGTCATCCGTAGGATTAAGTCAGTGTGGCCTTAACGTGCTCGAGATGTTGCTCTACTACACTTAAGTTTTCGCTGTAGATGCCGGTAAAACAAAGACGATCCAATAGAACTATTTACTTTATAGAACCAAGATAGAGAAATGAAACTATAGAATGCATGTTTTATTTCTATCTCTCGAAAAATAACAAAATATAATACCCTCTTGTGGAATTATGGGCTCCTTTAAAACCTGGGGCATGTTACACCAAAGGGGGAAAGAGGGGGCTTCAAGCTCGCAAAATGCCCAGATCTTAGCTGGAGCATAAACACATTCAGACATACGTCACTAGGTGACACATTGTTGTGCCCTCAGGGATTCTTATCAACAGAACAAGAAATCAGAAGTGGTTGAACAACAGGTGGGTCCTTTTCAAAATGGCTGCGTGAGAAAAGAAGCAAAATATGTGTGCTGTGTATCCGTCTCATCATTCTATCCCGGGGAGATAGGTGGATCATTAAATGGTATAAATGTATGCGTGTAATCTTGCAGCAAGTGAAAGTTTTCTAGAGTATTGAAGTTTTAATCCCAGCTGTTGCCACTCACTAGACTAAGCCACGATGCTTGAATTGCTGTTAATGAAGCCTTAATTCAAATAGACAGACTGTACCATTATACGTGTGAGAGGCCTTTCCTAACTAGGAAAAACAAATTTTCAATCAATTTATCCAGTTACTACTCAAAAGAGACCCCTTAGCCTAGGGGTCTCTTTGACTATGGCCAAGCGAGGCTGAAACTACGGACTTCTTGCTAACTGTGAGAAACAAATTTTCAATCAATTCTTTAGATGCTTTTTAATACTATAGAGCATCTATTCTTTGATTCTCAATCACCAGTCTTTAACAAATAAGCTTAATTACCCAAAGGAGACTTTTCGTTACAGAAGCCTCTCTAATACTTAAAGGGGTCTCTTTTGAGTAACTAAGTCAATATGTTAAGAACTGATGTTTGAGAATCACAGAATGGTTGCTCTAGTGATAGAAAACATTATAAAAATTGACTGAAATTTTGTTTTTCTCAGTTAGGAGAGTGCCTATAATTTGGTGACTCTCTTGACCATGGTCTTTCTCATACCTAAGGGGTCTCTTTTGAGTAAGCTCTTTTGTTAAAAAGCGATGATTGATAATCACAGAAGGGGTGCTCTAGCGATAGAAAACATAACAATTGATTGAAAATTAGTTTTCCCCAGTTAGGCCACGTTGATTTGATTATATGGATGACATCCGCGCTCGCACCAATTTTCGGCCATTTCCACACACAAAAAAAGTTTTCGACCACACAATAAACTGTGCAAGCAGCTGTAAAATGAGCACAGATATTCCGTAGATTGATAAAAAAAAGTATCAGAAAACAGATAGCTAATTCCATAGAATGCCAAAATGAACCTCAAGTCAAAGAATAAGATGTGAAAGGACAGAAAGAAAAAAATCCATTCTTGGTTGGGGGAGGTACCAGTACAGAAATTCAGGTCCAGAGGATCATTTCCAGGTCCGAACATGAACCTGGACCTGATTGTCTGTGGAAACTTGAGAACTGGCAATACTCAAAACAATGGTAATTGGTCAATTTTGCTACAAAGGAATCTGTTTGGTGGATTATTGGACTCCCACTGCATTTTAAAATCCCATCTCCATGTAATAAAGGCTAACTGTCTCTGTACCTTTGACTGTAGAAACTTGGTGAAATTGACTATAAACTCTACTTGACTTCGCTCTTGTTGTCTTCTTGGCCCCCCGGTAAGACCCCAAAAGGCTGCCGACATAGTGTGTCCATTTTGCAATTGGCGAAACCTGTTCCTCTGGGGTTTTTTTCAGGTCTGTTTTTTTTCGGATTGGTCCAAGAAGAAAACATGTTTTGCACCCGTATGATGTACTGGTCCCTACACCTAACTGTTGGTATACCATACTATGTGTGCTTAGTCCTATGTTCAACCTTCCTGGCCACTTTGATTTCATACCGAAGGCAACTTTTTTTTTGGCCAGACGTTTTTTTCATTCGCTCGCTCGCATCAGTTTTGGAGTTCACGGAGAATGTCATCCATATAATCAAATCAACATGGCCTTAGGAAAGTAAAATGGTACAAGGTCGTCCCCTCGTGCCCGGCCTATCGTGCACATATGGCTGACACCGGGAACGCCCTTTCGGGACCTGACGTTATCATATAGAAAGTTTATTTGCAAGTTTTTGCAACTTTGCACCAGCCCTACGCCCCCCCCCCCCAGTAAATAACGTCAGGCCAGATGGTTGCTTCTGTATTCAGCTAATGTGAAAAATTATAAAGATACGCCAATTTGTGTAATCCATCCTTATTTGCCAAACCCCGCACGCTAAAAACTGTGGTAGAAAGAATGTTTGCACACCCTTGTAGTCTAAACTGACCTTATAGCAAACTCAAAGAAATGAAAATCTCTGGCGACAAATATAACACAAGGGTACACTGTGAGACTCGGTTTAAATCATACGGAATATGTTTGTGGAGTTACTAGTATTGGGAATTCACTCAGGTGATATGTATATTTGTTATATTTTGTGTTCCCCACTCCTTCTATCTTATGGCCTCCATTAAGTCCGATTTGACTATCTCATGAATAAAAACCGGTTCAAACAAAACAGACGAATGCGGCAGCCGGAGGGTCCTTTGAACTCCTTTCAAAATTTTTTTTCATGCGACAAGAGAAACAAAAGATCCAATTATCCCATTATTCTAGCCCAGTGCGCTAGGTAGGTCGTAATCAGTGTGTATGAGTAGTCTGTACCGCCTGTTGGCTCCTGACTGTTGTCGCTTGACAACGAATCTGGAATGGGTCGACGTCTCTGTCCTTAAGCCGGCGTCACAATTCAAACGAATGTCCGACAATTTTGAAGATCAATTGGATCTCGATGAATTTCAAAATCGAGTTTCGACCATGTTTTTTTATCAACAAATGTGCCCCGTCAAAAATTGGACCGGGCTCGGTGTCTTACCCTGCAAAATTGAAGCATTCGGTTGCCTTTCCTTACCTGTTTTTTGGCGCACAATTGACATCACATGGAGGTTTAAATGCAAACGGACTAGCTAGTAAACGTCAGCCGAAGCCCTAATCATCTACAGACGTTACTTTGGCCAAAAATGCCCATTTGGAGTTCGCCGAAACGTCAGCCGAGCTCAGTTCTTGATTATTGACGCTTGCTTTTTAACGGGGCATGAACAAGTGGTCCACAACTCCCATAATAAAAAGATAGGCAAATATTTCAAAGACTGCTTTGCTATTTGAAAGAATAATGAAACTTATGATTAGCCCAACTCGATTGTTACACTATATCAAAGACTTATGTTAGCCCTTCTTGTTGTGTTAATTAGGATGTTTAGTCTTATTCTATACGCCTATTTTGTACTTTGTGTTATAGTTACACCATACAATACAATACACCACACAAATTGGGAGACTCTCGCGGAGAACCGGTCTGAGTGGAGACGCACCATAACGCAGGGGACTGATCATATGGAGCAGCTACGACGCTCCGAAGCAGAGACAAAAATACAGCAACACAAAGAGAGACTACTCCTTCCTCGCTCCCCACCCACTCTGCCCTGCACAAAGTGTCCCAGACTGTTCCACACTGCCCTGGGACTGAGCAGCCACTTAAGACACCGCCACCAACAATCAGCAAATGAGGCTGGATGGACATGAACTAATGCTCGGTCACGAGCGGACGCCGATGATGACAATACATTGTACCATGTACAAACTTCGTGCAATAAAGTTCTCTCTATTCTAATACATTGGTTCCACGTTATATATAACGTCCTTTGGGAGTACAATGTGACACACCTGTATCCTGCACGGGTCGGCACCAGGCAATGGTACAAAGTAGCAGAACTGGTCGAACAACAGGCTTGGTCTTAATTATAACCTCTCTGTATCTAGAGTGGCGTATACCAACTTAAACAGCCGGTAAGAAAAAAAATCGGAGGAGAAATGTCTGTACTCATCATCATCATAAGAGTCACTGCACGAGAAAACCAGGCAGTGATAGATATAGGGGTCGGCCAAATCGGCTCATACTTTGTATGTGTGATAGGTATGTGGAACTATTAAACCCCATAGAGTTAAAACCCTCTGGCTATTTTCGTTTTGGCGTTCTGGGACCCCCCTCAGAGACCATCTAAAATTCAACAATTTATGGCGGAAAATTACTGAAATTGCGATGGCTATCCTGAAAATTTGATAAACGTACGAACATAAGTTTTGCATTTCCATATAGTATGTGTTTTAAAGTTTTACAAACCAGAAGATGATGCATAAAAGTTAAGAGGGTGTGCTAGGGGGTTACCTAAACCACTAAAAGCAGAATTTAATCATTGTAAATTTTAGTCCTTTTTAAGGCCCATTATCTGATGTGAGAGGTGACTCTGGCGAATGGTTTTATCGTTGCTGGAGAGAAGAACATCTACTTATTCAAACACAATCGTAATTGGGCCATGCATCAACATACACAACGCGAGCCGTCAGAGGGGGGTCTTAATGGGGATTTTTCGGATTTGGGGCTATTGTAATTCGGGTGATTATATTACACTATGGGTGAAAGTCATGGCAAATGATTTTACACATTTTTATTGCTGCGTTCTAATTAGGGATTTAATCCTTACCTTCCTAAATCACTTCGTATGTACCAACTATGTCGTGCACAACGAGAAGGCTCTACACGGGGGTTACCAGGACCCCACGAATTTGATGCCATTTAATAGAAATGGCACATGGACGCAGATCTACTTCATACATATTGAAAATCATAGAACAAGACCACACCAAAGGTCAAGATTAACGCCTTTTGGGGGTGGATACGTGTACATTGTGCTTTTTTATCAATTACGGTGTACTGCTATAGACAAACAGCATTGCATTAATGGTTTGTTAGTATGCCTGACTATCCATTCATCACTATAAGACCATGCTGGTTTTGGTAACTGATGCGAGTATGCGAAAAAAAAAATGGCCGAAAAAAGTTGCCTTTATTATGAAATCAGGTGAGGTGGTGTAGCCAGGAAAGCTGAAAAATACAAACACACAGAGTATGGTAGACCAACGGATTCTTGATTTTCGTTCTTTTACATCTTCTCGTTTGAACTTGGAATTCATGCCCTATCGGGCTAAGTACATGCATACAGATACAAAAGGTCGTCATGCAGTATATATGGTATCTAAGACGAATCTAAAACATGGGTTCTAAACTATTCTAATACATTCGGCTTCTTCTCGTTTCTTAGTAATATCATATACACATTAAGGATATGTGCCAGTTGCAGGTGTCACAATAGAAAATACAAATGAAATGGTGAAGTCAATAGAAATGTGTAGTTTTGGATCTTTTTCAAAGGCGTTTGACAGCGTGTGTCACACCACTGCCATTATCAAACTTGTATCCATGGGTGCAAGAGGATCACTGATTCCATGGCTATGCAGCTTTATGTCTAACCGCAGACAGCGTGTCCGGTATCAAGATTCCATGTCCGACTGGGAAACCCTAACGTCCGGAGTGGCCCAGGGAACCTTAGTTGGCCCACTGGTGTTCCTAGCTATGATCAAGGACGCCTAACCCACACTGGAAGTACGTGGATGATTTAAACCTGGGAGAAGTTAGAAACTGTGACAACTCCTTCAAACCTCCAGACCGACCTTGACTCCCTTGATACTTGGTCCAAACAGAACTCTATGCCTAATATGAATTAGACTCCGTTGCAGTCTTCAAACGGGGCTGGTTTTTATGGGGGGGTGCGTTGGTTTGCGATTTTCAACGTTGGTCGTGTTCCCTTGTGCCAGGAAAGGGAGTTTGCCCAAGAAGGGAGTATGCTGTGAAAGGGAGTTTGCCGTGATAGCGATATTGCCCTGTCCTATCACGGCAAACTCCCTTCCTCGGCAAACTCCCTTTCCCGGCACAAAAGATCCCAGACAACGTTAAAAATCGCGAACCAACGTCCCCCATCCCACCCCACACACAATAAAAAACAGCCCCCGTTCGAAGACTGCAACGGAGTCTAAATATGAATGCCCATCAGAGCTCTCGTCTCGACCATTGTTGAGATGTGCGTGACAATGTCTAGAACAAAATGGCGTCTGCCAAATGGCAGAATTTTTATATTCATAGGGCCTTCACCTTTGACATAATACCCAGAAGTCTTGTCGCCTGCACATGCGCTATGAACTCTGTGAAATAGCTTATATCATCGCATAGATTTGATTTCAGTCGAACAAGTGATCCTACTTCTAAATAACGTCGTCGTCTTAGTACTGAAATCAATTTAGCAACTGGAAATACTTGCTGAACTGTTGAAAACAGCAGGGTTGTCATATTGGTATTTGCTCTTATTTAAGATCATTCCAAATACCGAGCAGTCCAAATTTTTACTAAAAGGTTAAATGTACGATTTAGTATATGTGATTCCAACGTCTCTATGTACATTTATCAAACGATAAATTGATATGTGCTGCATATCCTCCATTTGTAAGGACAGGCTATGTATAATACAATCATTCTGACAGCCAAAGTTTTGAAGATTTGAGCTTACATTGCACACACTGGTAATGATTTGTGTTGTGTCATTTCACCTATAATTGGACTAACGCTCTTAGAAACGCAGACATTGCAATATTTCGTCAAATGCTATGTGTGTAAGACAATTATGTTGCCTGCTCCAATATATATGACATCAGTTCGTTTAAGTTCTAAGTCTACAAAGCACTTGACAATTGGTAATGTGGTGTACGTAACAGGTAAGTATATATATGTGTGACATTTCCTTACTAGACAGACACTCGATGGGAACCACAGACCAGTGTCACTAGCAAAGTCTGCGAGGAGGTAAGTAAAATACTTCTTTCTTGGTTTTTACTACATGACATTTCAAAAGCTAAGGAAGTTGTTTACATGGGGTTGTCATTTTACAGCCTTTGACGTTTTTTCTTTCCATCTATGCTATATTTTATATTCACACCATATACATAGAGGGTATGGCGAAACATGTAGATTTCATGAAAAGATTGAGATTCAGGTCTCAGGAATTTCCTTTTCTTTCATAGTTTAAAACGATGCTTGTTTTATGGCACGTGATGCTGAATTGAAAAGAAAGATGCCCTTTTCTGGTATTTCATAGCAAACATATTCAGAAAGTTAAGCTACACTACAGCGGGATAATTTTCAAAAGCTGATGGTAAGAGAAACGTGTGTCAAATATCTTTGTTTCTCGTGTTTCAAAACTTTTACTTGGATACATACGTCTGTGTCAGGTCTATTTGTGTTGCCATGCTTTATCGTCTATAGCAATCATACCTATTCAGCTTGCTTTGGAGCCTTTCCGGTCTTTATGAGGGCATGGTTCTATCACAGCTTTTTAGGCTAATAAATAAACACAGGCCGTCTCTCCATATCTATCTTAAGTAATTTTATTTTTAAGTATAACGTATGGTGCGTACAAAACAACATACGGTTGGAACCGAATTAACTGTTCATTTTAATCGATTATATCATTTGCTGTCTATTGTGCATGCAGTTACCAGGACGTTCCACTTATGATAGCTTCCGGCTAGTTTAGTACCCCTAGCTGGATGTCTTCTTTAACAGACGAATAAAGGAAATTTAATTGCCTAGTTGTACCTAAATCCCCGGTCATATGTATATCACGCGGTGGACGCACGATAGCATACCATGTAAACTGTACGATTGACACGAAAAATTAAGAGTAAATAGAGTGGTGGTTGTGGCAGCTATCGCAGAGGTTTTGGCATTGTATCATAAGCGTTTGTCACCCATTGAAAACGCTATTGCCTTAGTAACGTAAATTTACGCTTTAAAAAGGTATTATCATGTTTGTCCGCGGCGTGAAGTTTCTATTTTGAAGTAGATTGGGAATTGGAGCTTTTTTATTCCGATTCAAATGAAGCTTGTAAACTTTCTTTCCAATGTTCATAATAATGTTTGCACCTCTCTAAATATTATTAAAAAGTATTATTTTACACAAAGAATTACTTGTTGTCAGCCCCGACCCCCCCCCCCCAACCCGAAATTATCAAACGCTCTGATATGGCATCGATTTCGTAGCCTTCAGTACTGCAAATAACTTCTTGTGTTCATCTGCATACTGTTGCCGTTCTACAGCCTTGGACTTCCACCACTAGTCCTTCATTTTTCAGCTTGGAAAAATTCTTACTTTCCCAGAACTATCGTAGAGTGGAATTTGTTATCACCAAGTACAGTCTTCTCTGGATAATTTTAAAGAACGCTTGCAGACAGAACCGACTGCTGCCGTGCCGCGTGCCTGCGAAGCTGGTGTGTTACGCCGAAGGGCGGTTATACCGGCTATAATAGTAATCAATTTTATTGCAAATTCTTGCCCGTGGGCTAATTGCAGGTAACATAGATTCAAACAGTGTAAAATACAATAACACAAGTGTCTACTCTGGTCTAAAACTAGTAAAAGCTAACTCTAGATCCTGGGTTATTGGGTTTGACTCCTTTTTCGAAGACAGTGAAAGACGAAAGATCCCATACAGAAGCTGGTGTGTTACGCCAAAGGGCGGTTATACCGGCTATATAGATACAGATACAGAAGCTGGTGTGTTACGCCGAAGGGCGGTTATACCGGCAATATAGATACAGATACAGAAGCTGGTGTGTTTCGCCGAACGGCGGTTATACCGGCAATATAGATACAGATACAGAAGCTGGTGTGTTACGCCGAACGGCGGTTATTTCGGCTGTATAGATACAGATACAGATACAGCGCGCGAATCCAATCATGTCACCGGCACTTAACATGACCTTCCTTCACTCAGGTAAAAATGAGTACCTAGTTTCGGCTTGGGCCTTTGACGTAGCATAACACAGTATTAATCAAATGAATTACTCTTAATTTGTAGCTTGTACAACTCAGTACAAACCTGGATCATTACGCCATCAGGCGCCTTACCAGGTACGCAATGTAAACAAACAAATTTTTAAAATTTCCTACAATCAAATCTCTACAACTGGATAAAAAGAAAAGTTTGGCAATGAAAATGTATTGTCATGGCGACGGAGTTATGGTTTATATGTATTAGATCGTACATTTGCTGTTGTTGGTGTGTTTTAGTATTTATCCTATGGCCTGGCTGTATTTATACAGTATGTTTAAAAGGATGAATGTTTGTAGGGCACTGCTGTCAGGGAAAAAACGGTCTGAGACTCCTGTTTGTGGATATCACTTTCAACAACAAAGACAACCTGCTAATTTATTGAATTTTACATTATGCAATGCAAAAGTGAACATCAGTGTTTCTGATTATTGATTAACAAATACACTCTCCATGTCCATTTGATCCAATAATCCTATATTTAACAACGTTTGTGATCGGAGCTTTTTATTCATTCCTTCATCCCTTCATTAATCTTGTAGGGAGGTTCCTTTAGTTGTCAACAACTGATTCCCAATTGCAAGCGTTGAATTTGAATGGATATTAGCAATTGCTCGTCTAAACATAATAAAGTCTTTTCAGTATTTATGCTCAATACATCGCTTGGGTGAATGTATCATTACTTTATATTATTATGTCCTGTACATTCAAACTATATTTGGAGTAGATTCTAACACAAGTCAGCGGTGAATCAAACCGTTCTATGATACGACGACTTACCTTTCGGTAATTATATTAACGTTAGGCTTGTTCTAACATTGATTCATGATACTGGAGCTTGAATGTTTCCTGAGGTGTTATTTTTCGCAGGTCATTTCAATGTTGTATGTTGTAGCTAATCTAAGCATTGGTGTTTTGTTAGCATAGTAGTAAACTAGAACTATTGTTTTTAATACTTTAGTAAATCTAGTGTAGTACTTACGGGGCCAAGTCAGATATTTATTTACACAGGATGAACACAAAAAAGGTCGATTGATGCTGATATTTCCACAAATAAAAAATTCATAACTTAGTAACAATGATACGAATGTGTGCGTGTGTGCGTGTGCGTGTGTGTGTGTGTGTGTGTGTGTGTAAGTGTAGACACCAAGTTAATGAATGCACATCTCTAAGAATATGATAGACTAAAGAGTTTTTCTTAATATGATATTTTCCAAAACTCTAGTGTTACTGACGATCATCTTGGCTGATAACACACAAGAATCAACCAAGAAAGGCATGGCAGCTGCGCAGGTCATCTGGCTGGCGCTAATGCTTTTCCAGGCCGGACAAGGTAGGTTATAATGCCGTACTCACAGTTAGACCTAACCTATATAGGCCAAATGTCAAATATGGCTCATGGGGGTGGGTACCAGTACAGAAAATTCAGGTCCAGGTCCGGTTCAGATCCAGAGGATCAGGTCCAGGTCCGACCTGAACCTGGACCTGATTCAGTATGTGATAACATGTGAATGGACAAAACTCAAAACAATGCTCCATTTCGCTACAATGTTTTGTGTAGTATTCGACTTCCACTGGCGTTTCAAACCCTGCACAGCTAACTGCCTTTCTACGATTGGCTGTAAACCTGATAGAAACGACAATAAACTCTACGCTACTTCGCCCTTGTTATTTTCTTCGACCAGTAGGCCCCAAAACGTGTGAATGCCTGATCATATAATCTATTCAACATCCGATTTTTTTTCAGGTCCGGTTTTTCCGGACCGGTCCAATAAGAAAAAAAACGGTTTTGTACCGGTACCCACCCCTAGTTGGCCTGATTGAATTCATCCGAGAGGTTTCATGTAAGCCATAAGTGCATAGCGCAACATTGAGGCCCAAAAGTTTGACTGGTTAGGTGGTAAATGATTTTCTCTAGATGGACAGTCGCGAAATTTGCAGGTACGCTGTGACGATCAACGTCTCCATGTACAGTCAAACCTGTATTAGCGGCCATCTTTGCATACCAGCCACCTGCCCATAGTGGCCACTTTTTGTCGGTCCCTTGGATTCGTAATGATTAAGAAATAGCCTTAGCGGCCACCTGTCCAACGCGGCCACGGCCACACGATTTCCTGTCCCGCAGGTACAAAAACACTGCCGATAACGGCCACGCGGACCGCTGATCTATGTTTCGGCACGCGTTCGGCCATACAGAGCGGCCGTATCGTCACCCTACGCCGGATTTAAAACCTCTTTGACTTATTTTCAAAACAAAACTTCGTAAACTGGCGCTACCCATACCCGCTGACAAACGAGGTCATATAAGGTCAATAGACGACACCAATATTACGGAGGTAAATTGTGTTAAAATTACGTTCTAATACACTATCGCTTAGGTTAATTTACATCACAAAAACTTTCTAAATAAATTGTTACAAAGACAAAATGATATGAACTTCAGACTATGGTGAATTTTATTCTTACATTTATTAAGAGATAAGTGTAAAATGACGAGACTTTTCTTGTGAGTACCACATTAGCATAATGGGTGAATCTGACGTGTGAACGCGAGCGAGAACACACGGACGGCGAAGTATCAAAGGATACAAGACGAAAGATCAAAGAAATATGACGATACCGGTCTCTTCAGACAACATGAACTGTAGAACATTTAAATGTTTTTATAGCTTTGTTTCTAATACTGTAAAATCATTGCAGTACATGTACAGTACTGTATTATGTGAATAAAGAACAGTGGGTACTAAAACCATGTGTAACTTATTGCTTGTGGTCAATTCATTAGCATTTTCTCTATAGTGGCCACCTCTCTATAGTGGCCAATTTTGACCAGTCCCTTGAGTGGCCGCTATAGACAGGTTTGACTGTAGTTGTTGTTTTTTTCTTTGAGATTTTTTTCACAGAGAGTTTGCAAAAATGATCAGAAAACCCTTTTTTGGATTTTTCATATGTTGCAATATTAGTGCTATTATGCTACTATTCTAAGATATTAACTGTCGGTATTATTTGGCTAGTACAAATTCCCCCGTAAGATATTTATTCCTTTCTATATATGGTACATTTCAGGTGATGGTTTTTTGACCAGAGACCTGAATGGCTACCGGTATTGGGCGCTCACAGATGCCCTTACTTATGACGAGGCGGAAGCGAGGTGTGCGCGGGATTTTCATGGCCACCTTGCAATCATCAAATCATCTTCTCAGCAGAACCTACTTGCAGAAATGGCACTGGCAGATCACAGTTCACACTATTGGATTGGCTGTAACGACAGACAGGTATAAACTTTAGATGTAGACTTATGTGATATGTCCGATGTACATGTTAGAGTAGTGATCTGAGGTAGAGATCCCGATCGGAGTCTCTGTCTTCATGAACCCCGATCGGGATATAGTACCGTCAGAATAGCTGATAAAGGAATCTGTCGACAAAAACTCCGATCGGGATCTCTACCTGTAGAATCAACCATTCTACTAGATCGGAGTCTCTACCCTGACATATATTTTCTCCGTTACATTTGGTTCCAGTTGTCAAAGGACGGGTATTGTTTTGATGACGTGAGCCAGGAATGGATATCGACAGCTCTATAGTCTTCGAAATACATTGGGAAACATCCCGTGTCGTTTACTACCTGCTACTCTCTTCTGTTGATTTCTTGATAACCCTACCGTACCACATGGCTATTTCCTCCCTGACATATTAACATGGTAGATATCAATCAACAACATGTCTTTGAGAAGTAGATCAAATGTTTCTTACAAAAGCGTCAACTGTTACATATTGCCCAGAACATCATATTCTATATGTTTAGTTTGGCAAAAAGGTGATTGCGGCATGGATGGATTAAGACCTTTAGAATTTTCCATCGCACGACACTCGGCCACTGACCAAGGTGCATTGTTGTCTTGGTGGCTTTTCTGACCAAGTCTCTGTATTTGCTTGTGCTACTGTTCACATTGCTTTGTATACCAAGCTATTATATAGACGTAAACCATTATGATGAAACGATGATGTCGCCGTTGAGAAAAAAAATTATCTTAGGTAAAGTTCGCGATACCTAAGATCAAAGTTAAAAGTGGGATGAACTGGGCATTCACACCAGATTTATGAGCTGGTGTGTTACGCCGAACGGCGGTTATACCTGCTATATAGATACAGATACAGATGGACCAAATAGACACTTATAAATAATATTCTGCTCTTTTTCTTGATGCCGTGCCTGTCAGGTAGAGGGCCGATGGCGATGGTCCGACGGATCAACTCTGAGCTATCAGAACTGGGCTCCGGGACAACCGAGTAACTATAACGGCGCTGACTGCGGGATCCTGTGGGGGAGGTACCACTATGTGTCCTGGGACGACTCGGTTTGCTCGTACAGATTCTACTCTCTTTGTCAAAAAGGTTTGATGCATTGATTATAATAGATAGTTGACTTCATTCCCGCAGTAGATATACTTTGAAGAAATGTACATCTTTGTCCTTGGAATCCTTAGTATAAATCCTTAGAAGTAAACTCTGTCATGTGCACTTTGTCTAGTTATTTACTATCACAAAGCGAGAAAATAATCTGAAAATTTATATTTTGTTCAGAAATAAGGTTGAAAAGTTATTACAGTAATCTTAATCTCATCCAGGAACTGTTGTTAACACACTATTATCATTCGATGAAGAGTCTAGGCATACACTTATGATTATTACCTTGATGTCTATCAATCTAACTTTATTATTTTCAGTTATAGTGACGATTAAGTTGTACTTCGATTTCTTTATCTACTGTCTCTAGATTTGAAAAAAAACTTGTACAAGTGTTCTTTGTAACTAATACACTGTCTGAGGAAGGTTTCTGTGAATTGTACGACAATCAGTAGAATATTGAAGTCCGTAGTTCACTTTCGCACTTCAGATCTATATTAAAATCGATGTGGTATGGTCATCATATAGTATTACTGATGATGTATTTAAATGTTTTGAAAAAGTTATCTTTAGAATGTTACTGTTTTGACTCAGAGATCAACGAATGCTCCAGTAACAACGGAGGCTGCGAACATAACTGTGAAAACACGATAGGGAGCTACCGCTGTACCTGTCGGACTGGGTACCAACTGTATGGTTCAAGATACTGTAGGGGTAAGTGATGATATTCTCTAAATGCTTGTAACTCTCTCTAAAAAATACTAATTCTTCAACTCTGCAAATTGCGTCAAACCGTAGCCAGATCTAGATGTTAGAATATACAAGAAGTTCCCCTCCCGATTCATACCTCCATCACAATTTATACATCTGTTACATCTATTAATTGATAATGATAAAAAATTCATTGATAAATGAAATAAACAAAGTGTGGGCTGGAAGCTGTTATCATTGATGATAACCATTTAGTGTGGAAATACTACTTTGAATTCAGAAATTAAAGAGGCTTGTCATATTTGCCTTGGCGGCTAAGCATGCCAGACGCTCTGCCTACCGCGCCAAACCGATGCCGCGGTCGAGAGGGTGCATTGTCGCATAGGAAACGCAGGATTACCAGCCCAGAATTGGACTGTAGTCACTGGAAGACCAGTTTCGTGATGTGTTGCGTGACCATCGTTTCTTCAGATGGAGGGAGGCCGAATTTGAAGACGGCTTACACAAGAAAGGCGCGATCGAGCAAGGAGCTCAACACGACCGCGTGCCCTTTGTCTTCGGTCACCGTGATCCGTGATGACGACGCGATCACGCCGCTATTGCCTTTCCCGTCGTTTTTCTGATACTACGGCTTTATAGCTTACACAAGGACTACGCGTTTGGGCATGGAGCCTGATAATGCTGCCTGGTCACTCAGTGAATAAGCTTAAATAATTCATAGCAGGTAAAGCGATGGTTACAGCGTGTGATCTGCGATAGTTGAAAAGTTGACTGTGACCCTTACCCTTTCCAGATGTAAACGAATGCTCCAGTAACAACGGAGGCTGTGACCACAACTGTGTGAACACTGTCGGGAGCTACGACTGTACCTGTCGTCATGGGTATCAGGAATCCGGATCAAGATGCTACGGTTCGTAGATATCGGGAATCGAATCATTTCAAGTTATTTCGTAATAAAAAAATATTCCGTGTTACATTCTTTAAACAGTGGGGTACATTTGGCAGTTTACACCAAAGTCAGAATGATCAAATCAAACTTGCGTTTTGGTACAAAGATAATGGTTCACCGTTACAACCGACTTCTTAATTCTCAAACTGTTGACACATTATTAAAAAAAATATGATGTTTTGGTTATCGGTTAAATCTATTAAGCTCAAGAATACCACTCTTTTTTCCCTTTTAGACATAAACGAGTGCTCCAGTAACAACGGAGGATGTGACCACAACTGTGTGAACACTATTGGGAGCTACCGCTGCACCTGTCGGGCCGGATATCAATTGTCTGGATCAAAAGATTGCATCAGTAAGTGTTGTTTATTTGCACAGAAAATAATTAGAAATGATAACAGCACAAGTATGCAGGACCTTAAACTGCCAAGCCCTGATATATACACACATACACCCTGTACGGGCGTCGGCCTTGTTCGGGGGTTCTTTTCGGAGGTCAGCGGCCAATCCTGGTACTGAGAGCATTCTATTGGGCTGAAACTCTGGCAGTTTAAGAGTTTTAACTTGCGCTTACACATTTTAAGCTTTTAAAAAAGCTTAATATGTGTAAGCGCAAATGTCCTTGTTTTCGGTCCACGGCTAACTACTCGCAAATTTACTTTATGTCATACCTGGTCTTACGACGTACTTCTGGGATGAGAAATTTTTAAGTAGTGATGTTGCCTTTTTTGCCTATCAGACATCGACGAATGTGTCAGCTCGCCTTGTCAAAATGGCGGAACCTGTCACGACCTCATCAACGCGTACCGCTGTGACTGTCAACCTGGATGGAGCGGTGGCAACTGTCATGAAGGTTGGTGAAAATTTCTTTTATTGCTGCCAGTTGTATAGCCTGGGTAAAGTAATGATGGAGCGCCTCTGCTGTGTTTATGGCGATTCGTGGGTTTATAGTGAATCACTACCATAACTCTAATTAAAGTAAAAGTAAGTGTTACAATTTATGTTTCTGTGGCTAATTTATTACTGTAACAATGGTGGGAAAATGTCCACGGGTCATTTTTGTTAATTGGCCTGACTCACAAGCTCCGCCCCTCCCCGGGATGCCAGGCGAGCACATGGTACAGGCCTGGCGTCGCCCCGCTCATTCCCGCTCAGGACGAGACCGCGGGCAGCACTCTTCGGTAGTCAGCTCTGTCGTTTTCTCAAGTTTCTTCGTTTCGCGGTCTTCTTCTCGACTCTCACGGACCCAAAGGCGTTCATGACGGGTACGAAGTCTTGTAGGGCCTGCTCCCTTCCCGTGAAGGGACACCCGGGACCGCATGGAGTTGGAAAGTGCCAAGTGTATAGTCCACGCACTCGTCCACGCTCAGAGGAGGAGTATTAATACAACGAGTATAAGTATAACGTATTTTGTGTATTTTATCTTTAAGTTGACTTTTTTTCAATTTGAAAACGTGTAGATGCCGATGAGTGCTTGACTAACGGAGGACGAGGACCATGTGACCAGATCTGTACCAATGAGTATGGGAGTTATCGCTGCTCGTGCCAGGCAGGATATCAGCTAGATTCGGACAGCGTCTCTTGTGTTGGTCAGTTTTGATGCAATGTTATGCACAGTTCCCATTCTGTTTTACTTGCTTTCTGTTAATTCGGAAGTAAGTTCTATTAAGCGTTGAATTGTAATCTTAAGAGCCATGATTTTACTTGATTGGAGAAAAGTAGCCGATGTTATTTGTATAGTTAGTATTGATATCACCTTCATATCATAAATAGTAGATAAAGTTGATTTAAACATGAACAAGAACCCTGTTCATCCCCATGTATTTGAATAATTCCTGACCTCTCATCGATCAGATGTAAACGAGTGTGACGAAGCCCAGCATGACTGTGAGCAGACATGTCTGAACATTGTTGGCAGCTTCACTTGTGGATGTGAGGACGGGTTCCTTCTCAGTGCAGATGGAAAAACCTGCTCAGGTATTTGATAAAGATGTGTAAATACAATTAATGAAATATTCTCCGTTAATGACACGTTGAAAGGTGTAACGTTGTAAACACGAACCTCCAAACTTTCAAAGTCTTCACAGTCTATTTTGTTTACACATAGTACAGTGACCAAGTTTCGCACGGAACTAGGTCCGAGACTTGCGTCGATCTTCTGCCCAAACTTTCGTGGAGCTTCCGCTTAAGTCAAGTCATCATTTAAGTTCTTTTCATATTTCGTTTACATGTTTTTCAAAATGTGAGTTCTACTTCGCAAAATCGAGTCCTAATTTGCATAAATATCTATACTATTGATCTCTATATAAGCTACCTTCAAGTTCAAATACAACGAAATTGATTCAACTTATCATCTTTGAAGTCTGCAACTAAAAGGCCCCTTGAAGTTTTGAACAAAGCATAGGACCAAAATTTTGTCACTTCTGGCCTACCAACTAAAAGTCGTAATCATTGCTTGTCGGCATTACGAGGTTTCAAACCTATTTTTGCATTACCATCAAAGCCACTAGGATGCCGACAATCTAATCGTTCCGAGATCTTACCCACACTTACCTATATATTAACTATCAAGGCATTTCTCAGTAATCGTAACGGCCGACACAGAGGTACACACACACACGGATACAAGTTCTTAGTGCAATTCAAGGTAACAAACATGCAGTTGCAGATGTTTAAAATTCCTGTCCTGAAAGCAACAAGCACTGGTATTGTGACTTACTGCTTGGATGAGAAAGCTGAAATAATGTGTAACTTTGTATGTTAGACATCGACGAATGTTCCAGCTCACCTTGTCAAAATGGCGGAACCTGTCACGACCTCATCAACGAGTACCGCTGTGACTGTCAACCTGGATGGAGCGGTGGAAACTGTCAGGGCGGTTGGTTCAGAGTTTTGCGCTATGTTATACCGAATAACGTACGGCTTTTACTAAATAACGCAACTTTAACCTTCAATTCGATGAATGATATCCCAAATAGCTCATGACAGTTACGATTTTCTTGATTTAAACTTAGTTTCATTAATCTAGTTTACCATGAGCAATCACAAAAAGCAAAAAAAGGGGGTTATTCAGTTAAAAATTCAAAGAAACTGTACATTTGACTCCATCCACAGCACCAAACAGCTCAAACCCGTCCTTGGCTAAGTCAACTCCTGAACTGAACAGGCGTTGACGCAAATGGGAAAGCTTGGACCATAACCGACCCGTTCCGATCCATCTAACCCAAAAAAGTCTTTGCATTGGCCAAAAGTTCCAAGAACAAGGACAGTTGGCAAGGATCTTAGGTTACTAAGAAGAAGGCACTATAATTGCGTTCCTGTTTTGAGTACTGCGCAATTAGACTGTTAACGTCTACCCTACGATATTGTTTATTTTATCTCTCGTTTTTTCAATCATTTTCAGATGTAAACGAGTGCGACATGAATCTTCATGACTGTCAACAAGTATGTCTGAACACCTTTGACGGGTTCTCGTGTGGATGCGACGACGGGTTCTCTCTAAACACTGATGGGAAGTCTTGTTCAAGTAGGTGATTTAATTCTATAATTATTTTGCAACAAAAACTTCATGAGAAAAACTTGGCTTTTTTATTTTTACTTGTTTTGGTAGGCGACCAGGTTTAGATGTTTTGTTTCGAACTTGCTGTTTATTTCACTCTTGTCCAAATAAGGAGTGATTCTGCTCCAAATCAAAAATATTTTGACACCCCGTTACCATGGCAGAACGTGTACAGTTTGCCTTATGAACTTTACAAATGTTTCAATACATTTATTCAAACATTTACCATCTAATAAGTACATTGTGTAGATCTAAGTACTATTCATGGTCCTACGAGACCAATGAGTGCCTTTACTACTTCTACTACTGCTAAAAACACACTGCATGTATGGGGTTTTAGACTCTCCGTTGTGTAACCCCTGAAAACAAGAAGAACCAGTCGTCTACCTATTTTGGAACTGCCATATAACTGCATAATTTTGCGGTCAGGTGGAAGACTGGCTCTTCAACTTACCATTTGCATATTAATGCCATTATTATGATTGTCGGTACTTTATGCCATTCTTGCCCGGTTCTACCAAATGTTTCCCTTCACCTTGGGAAGATGTTGGTTGTTAAAAACCGGCATAACCGTAAATATTCTTTGAAATTGGCAGCCTATATCTTTTGTTTCCCACTTTTATAAATTGGAACTGAATATTGCATATAGACAAAGTAAACTACATAAACACAATGCTAGGTGGGGAAAACTCAATGCGTTATTTTCTGGTAAATAGCGACGTAAATATGACTGGTGGTCGGGGTGGCTGGGAGTAGGTTAGAAAGCATTCGGGGCTAGGTTAGGAGATGGTAAGGAGATGTTCGGCGCATGTTCGGCGCAAGTTCAGCACCTCAAACTGGTCAGACTGCACCCGAACTACAGCCGACCTGGGTCGGCTAAGGGTCGACTAGTGTTCGGGAGCCAAGTTCGACTATGTGTTAATTTCTCAATCACACTGTACTAGAAATTTTGTCTTTCTTTACTGTTTCCGTTTTTCATTTGATTATAGGCCAATGGGATAACAAATCTAACGTTAGTATTTCTTGCCTTCCTGTGCTAGAGCCGTAACTTGTTTTCTTGCAGAAAACTGTTATTGCATCGATATTTCAGCAATTTTCTACTATGTTTACCTTGTGTACCTTTGATAACGTTAACAGAAACGGACGACTGCGTCCCAGGAGCCTGTGAAAGCGGCGGAACATGTATCGACGGCAATGGCACCTTCTCTTGTGTGTGCCTACCTGGATTTCAGGGAGAGAGATGTCAGACTGGTGAGTTTAGCAAACTTATGAATCGTGAAATGATTTAGTAGCATATGAGATCAACTTCGGCATCTAAACCATTGAATTACTTTGATGAGAGCTTCAAAATCCTAACTTGTAGTACAAAGAAATACTCGTTGTGTACTTAAAGGCATATTTTCAGACTTCTTCCTATAGCAAACAACTACACCGATGACGTGCTATCTACCTTGTATTTGGATGTGCAAGACTAGAACTTACGTTATGATTCGCTTCCCAGCTCCATGCAGCGAAGACTACCCACCACCCGTTAACGGTGGCAAAGCCTGCTCAGTGACGGATGACACAACCGTGGTCATGTACTGTACAGTCTACTGTAGGGACAACAAGGAGTTCGCAATAGCACCAGCCCAGGCATACACCTGCAGGGCCGATGGGAGATGGTTTGCTGACTCTAATCTCGTAGTGGGCCAGAGTAGTCCTTGGCCAGACTGTTCAGGTGATTCTAGTTTCATGAAACAAATTGCTCTGTTCTATATCAGTGTTTTGCTTTTAATGCTTTGAATGACTGCTGCATGCCTATTTCAGTAAAGAATATGAATTGAAATTGAATTTTCTCTTCATTTTTTTTCTATAGCATTAAAATCATGAACTGAATTATATTGTGACAATATTTAAGGGTAAATGACCCGCCCCGAGGTGTATATGGGTCATAACGCCTGGTCATTTGCTATAACCACCGAAAAAACTGGTTTTATGATGTGGTTATAGCAAAGGACCAGGCGTTATGACACCATGTACACCGAGGAACAGGCGGGGCATTCACGTTATCATCATATAGCCTACCCAAACTTGCAAACTCCTGTATGACGCATAGATGTCTTGGTACTATACGTGTGAATTACTTTGTCAAATTTCCGAAAATTCACATTTATTCTTTGGTACATACATTTGTAAGGAGATTACAGATTGCATTTTGAAACCAAAATGTCCACAGAAAATATTCAAAACATAGCAGTAATTGGCTTTTCAGAACAACAAAACTCATCATCAATGTTAACAGAAGGAGCCATTCTCCCCTTTCAGTCTGTACTTATTCCCTCTGCTCTGCCTTATGTGTCGTTCCTTTTGATTGCTTGTGTGTATCGCTCCTTCTGGTTGGTCAGAATGAATCGACAATGGCACCGATTTGCATCGACACTGGTGCCGGTGCCGGTGTCGATTCATTCTGACCAATCAGAAGGAGGATACACACCGGCCTGACGCGGTGTTGCCGCGTCATAACCAACGTGGAACGGGGCCTTCAAATTGGTCCGCGGCGCCTGGCTATATGATAATATGTTTTGTATATTATGTATATCATGCAGTAGACTAAACGGGTCATTATGTCACATCAGGTAGGCATAGATTTAGCAAGACACAAGCAGTCGGAAATATTTGGAAATATTAGGTTAGGTGGGCAACGCAGTCGGCTGATTATGTTGCAATGGTATGTGCGACAGGAAGGTACCGTCCTGGACGCCCTCATATGGCAGCAGAGGTCCACTACTTCTCCGGCACGGGCTGTTCCAGCAGTATAAACGAGATTATCTCCAACTTCCAACAGTTGTTCACCCAAATGGACTCCTTTCAACCAAGTGGTACTACAACAATCGAGCTACAAAACGTTGAAGTGGAGTGTGGAGCAGCATCCAGACAAGCCACTTCAACAAGAGGGCGCAACTTCATCTCAAAATCCGAGAGATCCGCAAATGAATTCACAGTAAAGTTTATGGTAGTTGCCATCAGCTCGCTGGCACCAGCGGATGTCACTGAGACTGTGCAAGCTAACCTCGTTTATGCTCTAGACGATATCTATTTTGATATCGAAGACAAGGTTGCAAGCCAACAATTCAACTTAAACATTAACGGACAACAAGCCACAGTCGACACATTTGACATAGGGTTTGCGGAGTTCGACCTCAACTGTACCGAGGGACAGCTGAGTTTTCAGGACAGCTTTGAGGCGTATTGCCGTAAGTTAAATTTTGATTGCTTTAATAAACACTGTCTTATCATTAGGTTCAACGTTTATCTTTGTTTTAAAATTGATAAAAATATAATAGATTTTATAATAGAACCTTATGATAGTATCGTTGCTGTGCTAACAATAAGGTGTATATTTGAACGTATTTTGGGTTAAGAATGGAAGGTAATAACACACAACGTCACTTGCAATGTATACATTCAAGCAAACATATGACACATTCAATAAAACTTCATTCATCCATGTGTTCCTTCTATGATGAATTGAATTTCAGTTGACTGTCCGCCTGGCACGTTCCATGTCCTGACCACAGACACGTGTGAGTACTGCCCTGTTGGTGAGTACCAGAACCAGCCGGTACAGACCGCCTGCAAACCCTGTCCTGTCAACACCTGGTCCGTGTTTCCTGGAGCAAAGGAGGAGGCACAATGCATGTCAGGTAAGGATGGCCGTTTTTTTTTCTCCTCAATTTTCTATACCACCATAGCTTTTATTAAATGTTGAAATGCATTCAAATCTGTTGGGGATAGTATTAACTTGATTACTTTATTACTAATACATGTTCTTTTGAAACCATGTAGTTTGCCTGGGCAAAGACGATCTGTGTTCCAGTTGTGTTCACGCAAAAGGGCAACTGACCTGCAAGGTAAAGTGACACTTTCATTATCTAGACAGCTTTATTGAATATTGTAACTTGGAAAAAGCCATGCTTAGGAAAGTGTGCAATATTTTGCTAAACGCTAGCTTAGACGTAACTGACGCCTGATTAATCTTGAATGAAGTCACAAAAGATACAATTAGTTTATTTTGAAAACGAAACGGTCATTCTAATAATTCATCTGCATTGACCGAAGACCGCATGGCGTGGAAGACTTATAACACAATCCAAATCTAAAGGGGACAATCCAATTTATTCCCCTTTTTTCGTCTTAAATCTTGAAATATCAAGACGACGAAATCTTGAAATCAGAGCGTTTTAGACTGTGATATCAAAAATTAAAGACACTGAGAAATTCAAAAAAAGAACTCAAGATACTTAGATCTCTGGGGTAACGAGCGAACTCCCCTCTTGTGACTGACACAAAATGAAAAGGACATCCATTGAGACTTAGATCTCTGGGGTTAAGGAGGAACTCCCCTCGCCTTACAGTCAAAAGAGATTTCATCTTCACCAACCACGACGCGAGGGGACTCCCCTTGCCAAATCCGCCACAGGAGAAATAGAATTCTGTTTTCAAGGCCGACACAAGGGGCACGCTGTCTTCAGTTCCAATGCGAGGAGACTCCCCTCGCGAGTCCTTCATAAGGGGCACGCTGTCTCTAGGTCCTACACGAGGGGACTCCCCTCGCCAGGTCTGACTCAAGGCGTACGCTGTCTTCAGGTCAAACATGAGGGGACTCCCCTCGCCAGTCCTACATAGAGAGAACGCTGGCTGTCTTCAGGTCCTACACGAGGGGCCTCAAATAATAAGACAACAGTGTTATATTTTATTGATCGACCGTTTCACTACACGCAGTGTGAAGTTGGCTGGGCGGGGTCAAGAGACGGACTTACCTGTGGACTTGACGGTGACCAAGACGGCTATCCAGATGTATCTCTACCCTGCAATGGTACAAGGTGTAAAAAGGTTTGCATCCTTTTTTTCAATTTATTCCTGCTAGTAAACCATGACTTTCAGATTTGATCACACTCTATCTTTAAAAGACTCTAACCTAAGCATGTCGTGGATAAAATATCAAATACACTGGTTATCAATATCAATAGTTCTTTTGAAAATAAGATTACAACATACACAGTGTGTTCCAAAAAATGGGTACCACTCAATCATTTGCCTAATGATATGTTGACTGTATATGTCATTGCAACGTTCTAGGACAATTGTCCGGGTATCCCTAACAGCGGTCAGGACGACACAGACGGGGATGAGATGGGAGACGCTTGCGATTACGACATGGACAACGATGGATTACCCAATGTCCTGGTAGCTATAATGGCCAATGATATCAATACCTTTCGTTATAATTGTAGGTGAAAGGCTTGTCTTGATAAGCCATAGAATTTTATTCAGATACATATCATAACCTGATTATTTTGCATGTTATCACTTTTTTATCTCTACAGATATATTGCACCATTCAGGTAGAAGGAAAATTATGTATAATTGAACTTTAATTAAAGGTAAGAAGTAATGGTGTGGGTTTCTTATAGTTTGCGATTTCTTTTTAAGAGTCATGTATTCGAATTATGTCATTCCTTTTTCCAGTTCTACACACAATAATGATGTGACCCTGTTTATGTATGTAATATGATAAGGAACAGAATTACCAATATGCATATACAGACATCTCTATAAGTATAGATACCGGTAAGCTGAGATTCTACAAAACTTGTAAATCTGTATACGCTAGAGAGAAGTACTTAGAACAAGTTAATTTCGAGCTGCGCTCCGCAATAAGCAAAGTCAGAATTAGCGCTCATCCTCTTGAATTAGAAAGAGGGAGATATAAGAGATTACCAGTGTGTGAAATAATTTGTAAATATTGTACAGCCAAAGCAGTGGGAGACGAAACACATTTCATTTCCAAATGTTCATTCAACGAAACCGAAAGAATCACTCTGTTTAGAGAAGCCACAAAGACTTATCCCAACTTCCCGACATTGACAGACGAACAAAAAGCCACTTTTCTCTTGAAATCGCAGAGATTCAATCCATTAAGAGCAATGACACTAACTTTTTTGTTAAAGAAGCAAGCTTAAGCTATATCTCTCTTGTTGTTGTTGCCAATTTCCCAACAAGGACAACTGCCCACTAGCAGTGAATGTGGACCAGACGGACAGTGACGGAGATGGAGTAGGTGACGTGTGTGACAACTGTCCCATGAACATCAACAGTGACCAACGGGACACTGATAGGGACGGTGTGGGCGATGTGTGCGACAGTGATGCCGATGAAGATGGTACGTTTGCGTCCTTCGATCTCTGTAAGCATACAATCAGTAACGTTACAATCTACCATCTTGATATCAACTCATCTATCTATCTAAAGTTTATCAGTCTATCCAATCAACAATTTGGTCCGAAAGGGTATGTCACCCCGTAAGGGGCGGTATAACCCCGTCGTGTGTAAGCACGTCGACCGATGATGATGGTGATAACCAATATAAAATAACAAAGCTAAAGGGTTCTTTTTCAATCCCCCTTCAATATCAATTCTATTTTTTTCAGGGGTCATCGACAATCAAGACAACTGCCCATTTATGGCCAATGCCCAACAGAAGGATTCAGACGGAGACGGGATCGGAGATGCCTGTGACAACTGCCCAACTGTCGCAAACGTGGATCAGGTGGGTCAGTCATTAGGGTTCACATACTTTGAGAAATGGCAAGAAAAATAAACCGTTGACCACTCGTGCACTGATACGTTTTGTTGTATATTTCTATGTTCCAGTTTGACTTGGATCAGAATTCCATCGGGGATGCTTGTGTAGACAATGATGACAGGTACACATCTCAACGTATTTTCACTTAAATCAATTTATCTGTAGGAACATATCCATTCTTGTTTAATTTGTTTTTATTAAATAACGATTACTATAGCTTCCAAATGTTCGTCCATTGCAACAGGGATGCAGACGGGGTACCGAACAGCTTGGACAACTGTCCGGACATCCCCAACAGTCAGCAGCTGGATACAGACAAGGACGGAGCAGGTACAAGTAACCACGGCTTCATTTATGTAAAATTCCTCAAAGCTTCAGATATTTGCCCCAGAGATAACGAGTTCGAAACAACCAATTTGTCCCGCTGTTGTGCCATTGGGAAAGACACTTAACACGACTTTTCACTCTTCACTTAGGTGAAAATAAGTACCAAGCTTCGGTTAGTGCAGTCTCTTGGATAGGAGGTTAATGTCCCGTGTTTGCTTTAGCAAAAGTTATAAAACGTTACTAAGAGGATGATCATGAGGATAAAAATACGTAGTTGAAATATTTACAATAATTCAAATAAATTTACAATAAATTTAATCTGTAGCCAAGCATCATTTGCAATCAATTGCATTTAGTGCGTTCATGTTGCTGTTCTGTGTATTCGTCATTTGTAATTGACTGATGCAAAGATCTGACCTTCATAGATGCTTTGCTATCCTTGAATCAAAATAATCATAACTAGCATCTCTGTTGTAGGGGACGTTTGTGATGATGATGACGATGATGACGCAATATTGGATGACGTCGACAACTGTCGCCTCGTCCCCAACCCGGACAATGCAGACTTTGACGGTAAGAAGATTTATACAGTTATTAAGAATATAGAATTGGAACTACACGCCATGGCTGCTGTTTTGAAATACTGAAAGCCCGTACACTAGGGATGGGCACCGGTACTGAATATTCAGGTCCGGGTCCGGGTTCAGAGGATCAGGTCCAGGTCCGGAGCTGAACCTGGACCTGAATCAGTATGTGAAAAAGTGAATAGACGATACTCAAAATAATGGTCCATTTCGCTACAAAGTAATCTGTTTTGTGGAGTATTCGACTCCCACTGCACTGACATTTCAAAATTCTACAAGGCCTCTGTACTAATGACTGTAAAACGTAAGCAGAAATGATTATAGATTTTGCTTTGCTTTGCTTTTATTTTCCTCGACCGGTAAGCCCCAAAACGCTAATGCCAAATCATATAATCTGTTCATTTTCCAATAGGTCCAACATCCGGTCCACCAAAGTTTTTGAGGTCCGGTTTTTCTGATCCGGTCCAATAACAAAAACCGGTTTTGTACCGATACACCGTACAGGTATCCACCCCTACCTTACACTATATATTGTTTTAGGAGATGGAGTAGGCGATGTCTGTACCGATGACTATGACATGGACGGCGTCCTAGACGCCGATGACGTCTGTCCTGAGAGTGAGGTCATCGCCCGCACGGACTTCAGGAACCATCAAACCGTAAACCTGGCCGGTATCACCAGCAACCTGCCGGTGTGGGAGATCTTCAATGAGGTATTACCAAATTACCAAGTATAGACAAAACAGCCTTAGAGTCAACGACGTTGAATGTACTTAGTTCATTCATAAAACATTGTGCAATAATGCCACGACATCCATACAGCACCGTGAAGATTTTTGGACACATAATTTGATTACATTGTTGAATACATTTTTTTTTATGTTACAGGGAGCAGAAATTGTTCAGACAATGAACAGTGACCCAGGTCTAGTGCTCGGTAGGTGTCAAATAAGGATGATCAAGAGAATGAGGATGATTACCATAATGATAATGATCACTATAGAGAAAATAATGATAATCACCATTTGTGTCATCATTATGATTATATTAATAGCATCTTACAATACAAACTATTGCGCATTTGATATTAGTATCATCTTGCAAATGCAAATGATTACACACTAGATCTTGATAACTTGAAAGTCTTGTGCAAATTGATATGTTCATATGTTAAGCTTGTGACTTGCCGGTACGTGAATATTTGTACAAAGTTGTAAACGGCTATTTTGCCATAGGTCCGAATTACTTCGGCAACTTGGACTACAGTGGAACTTTCTTCGTCAACACCCAGGCTGATGACGACTTTGTGGGGTTCGTCTTCAGCTATCAGAGCAACTCCCGCTTCTACCTGGTGTCCTGGAAACAGGCAGGGGACAGCGAGGGAGGACAGGCTGGGGTACAGCTGAAGGTATAATCTGTCTATTGTGCTGTGTAGCTTATCTTCCCTAAGCACATTCTTGATTCAACTTCACTTTACTGTATTTGAATGTGAACTCTCCGGTGATTGTGACAAATATACAAACCTATTGCCATTATAACGGATTGTTTTGATATCATTGTTTAGATGTACAGCGCTGTACCCTTCATGGTCCGCCTTTTGAACAAGTACATGTAATTGTCTTCTCAGTGCAGTGTTTTTGAATCAAATAGCATTATGTATTTTAGATAATTATGTAATGATATTAATGTGTTAAGTAATACTATATTAAAGGTTTTGGTAATGACACTTCATTTTATCCCAATACTGTTTTAATTTGTCTGTCTACAACGCTTTTTAACGAACTGTTTTATTGCTTCGATTTTAACCACTTTGATGTTAACGGTTTGTAATGACAAGTCGTAATTCAGCCGTGTGGCTGCAATGTCAATGTCAGTTTGTTGAATTTCGAAATAAACCAGTCATACATATATAGATGTAGGCATGGAATAATTGGTGATGATAGTAATCATTGGTGGCATAACATTTTCAGTTCAAGCTGCTATTTGCTTTGACCTGTTTAAAAAATCCCACCATAAAAGACATCATTCTGAGTAACTAGCAGAGAGCCCATCAGCCCCATTTCGTCATGGCGTCAGAAGTTTGAAAAGATTATCTGTTTGTCACCAGTTGGTAGACTCGACGACCGGACCTGGTCATGACATGTCGCTGGCTCTATGGAAGGGAGTGGAGGTCCCGGGACAGGTTAGTTTGTTCCATTACTGTATATAGCTGAAAAAGATAAACAACATTACCCAAAACTTTGAGGTTTAGGAGTTAAACCGGTAAAGAGTGGTAGCCGTTGTGTTTGATAAATATAAGCGAGAAGCAGCACTCCAGTCAGAAGCTTGAGGATGATGTCTGATAGACAGATAAGAAACAGTGTAAAAGGAAATTCCGATAAACTAGAACATTTGCCTGTTTTCCCAGACCAAGCTGCTGTGGGAAGATCCTAACAAAGTGGGGTGGAGCTACAACACCGCCTACCGCTGGGAGCTGAAGCACTGGGTGGACATCGGGCTCATCAGGTAACCTGTAGTGCATATTTGTTCTCTCTCTCTCAAGCTCAGAAGAGAAGTATTTCGTCTTTTACACAGGCAGGTACACACACCGCAAGGGTAATCAGCTTACCTTGTGGTGGACTCAGGTGACGTTCTAAAGTCTGATTCGTCTATCTCTGTCCCTCCAGGTTCCACCTGTACGAAGGCAGCCGCCTTGTGGTGGACTCAGGTGACGTTCAGGACGCCTCCCTCCGCGGAGGCCGCCTCGGGGTGTACTGTTACTCCCAGGAGAACGTCATCTGGTCCGATCTCGTCACCAAGTGCGATGGTGAGGAATCACAAATATCGTTTTGTTCAAGCAAAATACTAAAAACATTAACCAAGAAAATCTTTTTCGTTCAGCAGAAGACAAATGAGTATTCAACTGGCGTTTTGTAGAAAGGAGGGGATCTTTTTATCAATTTGGTTGCTTTTGTAACCAGTGGTACCTTCTTTCAGCATACCTTTTATATTTTTCTCCTTTTTTGAAATACCCGTGCGTAATGGTAATACGTTGTGTTTGCAGGTGACACTTCATCCGTGTAACATGGGACAAACAACCCAATTGGACGAAGGAAAACAAAGATGGAAGCTGTCACTTCTATCGGCTATTTTCATCTTTCGTGATATAAACTCTAGTAATTGATTTAGTCAAGTAATACATTACTTTGCGTACAGTACGTAACAAGGTGTGTTCATTTACTCAAGATTAAGAATGCGCAGTATATATACCCAAGAAAGTGAACAATAAAGAGCATATTCAAAACACCTTATCTTGTGTGATCCCTACCTTGTAGAGTGGATGTGACGTGTTGAGATACGTCAATATACATGTTGTCGAAGAGAGTCAACAGTCATTTGCATATATAAGGCCACAGCAAGTAAATTTTATGGATGACACTAGCGCGCTCAATAATTTTCGCCTGATTTCAGAAAAAAGATTTTTGTCCTCTTCGAGGATGGCCAGATAGACCAAAATAGGCAAGCATGTTGTGTTGTAGCCTAGAGCTAATAATAATACTTGTAGAAGTGACACTAGGGAGGTAGCCATGACTACAGTTGCAGAAGTGAAACTTGTTGGATAGTTGTAAGAGTGCCACCAATATGGAAGCAATGAATGTATTTGCCACCTTGGCAAGTGATACCAGCGCACCACACTAGTATCACTTTTACTACACTAGTTTACTTCTTTAATTCAGGAATGAATGCCTTGTTAGTAATGCCACGTTTTGTCACTTCAAATCTTGTTACGGAATTTATGGTGTCTATTTTGAAAATTCAGCCATATTGTTTTATTTTACTCATCTTGTTGTTTTATCGCACTTTCTCATTACTTTTTTCTCTTCCGCTCAATAGCGTCCTCTGTGTGTTCAAGTAGGAAGTGCAGATTGGCGATGTTAACATTGCGCACCAGCTTCCTAACGCTTAATATGGCCATCCTGAATACTGCCTGTTCTTTTCAAGACCGTGAGACTCTTGAGAAGACTAGAACGAACAGGAATTCGGTGCTAACTAAATTGCTAACTAAATTACAGCGGAAGGTAAATCCACGGCAAACTCAATTCCACAGAAAACTCCCCTCCTCGGCAAAATCCCTTTCCCGGCACAAGAGAACCTAGCCAACGTTGAAAATCGCGAACCAACAACCCCCCCCCCCCCTCCTCTAAAATAAATACCAGCCCCGTTCGAAGACTGCAACGGAAGCTAGCATTTATATGTCAGTTTCCAGACATTCGTTAGAGAGGGTAAAATTATAAGCCGCACCGGTCAACGTTTTCCTGATTGATTTCTGTCACTGATGACGTCACTAAGTCGTGTGATGACACCCACAGGAGGTCATGTGACGTCTTTTGACGTAATGACGCGCGTGCGTAGGCGGAAATCCCCCACCATTCGTGACTGTACGTTTTGTATCAAAGACTCGGTACATTTGTAGGTCATATCTGACAACATGAAATATCAGTATTAACTCCAAGCGACCAGAAGATAAGCTCTTGAAATGCCATTTTTGCTCGGTTGTATATTTTCTCTCTACATATGGTGTAATATTAATGTGATGTTTCTTATTACACATTGTACGGGCGTAAAAAAAAAGGCATTTTCCTATCCGCGGCCAGACAACATAAAATGTACGCTTTTAAAAATGTTTCCTTTTGGTATTCTCTGATTGACTGACAGCTGGCTGTAAGCCACGCCCATAAAAATGACATGGAAACCTTAACCCGGTTTAGCAGAGCCTTTATCGCTAGTTCACCTTTATCCGCCGGGTAACCTATATCCGTTGCTTTAAAAAACAGGGTATTTGGCGATATCACGTTGACGGACGCTGGTTTAAAATTTCAATATTTTCAGTACATTTGTAGCAGTTTGAATTTAAAACTACCACCCGTCGGATTGATATGCCTAAATACACTGTTTTGCCAAACAACGGATATAGGTTACCCCGCCGATAAAGGTGAACTAGCGTTATATATTATTTTGGCTATAGGCCACGCTCTGTGTCGGAGAATGGAAAGAAAGACAATCATATAGACGATGAAAATTCGCTAAGACCATGTGTGTACCTGAGACGTGTGAGATTCATTTTAAGAGTCAGGTTGCAGTTCTACTTTTGTACTTTCGAGCAATATTTACCACAAACATAAAACTAGCCTTTAAAAGCTAATTTTCCATCAGGTCTAAAGGAGAGAGAGAGAGAGAGATGGTTAATTAGATTGAGAGCTGTTGCAGCCTAAAGCCCCCTTCACACGAGAGCACGAATGAGCCAGGAATGCCGTCGGAATGAAAATTCTTTTCAATTCCTGGCGATTCGTATTGTGGTCTAACTGCATTCCAGCTATTCGTGTCCGTTCTTTTGGCTAGCCAGAAAGTTTTTGACATGTTACAAACTATCGAGGTGCATTCGAAGTAGAGAAATATCGAATGACATTCAAAGTGGATTCTACGTGTATTCTAACCATTCCTACTGCAGCCTTACAGCATTTTGCGGCATTCCAACATTATTCGAAACATTCTTATCTCATTTGATGGAGAAGCGAAACGGCAAGCCATCTCAAATCCTGCCAGAATGTGGCCGAAATAATATCTGGAATGTAGTCGGAATGTCTAGAATACACTACGAATGCAAAGGAATAGAAAAGAATTTTCATTCTGACGGCATTCTTGCTCATTCCTTCTCGTCTGAAGGAGATTTAAGGCCTATCTGGAATTCCCACCCGAATGGCCCCGAATGTGGCACGAAATTTGCAAATAATTCATTCCGGTTGGTTCTGCTTGATTCCTGCTGATTCAGTTTCAGTGTGAAGGCCCTATAAGGGCTGAATTGCAAGTTTTTGTACATTGTTCTCTTCACAGTAACGGTTTAAGTACGTGCATACAACATATTAGATTCGTTAAAACTCACGTGTCCGATTCTTTAATAGTTTTCATTGAGGAGTCTGACGCAATAGGGGAGAGTACTGTTACTAAACCGGGACGTCCTACGTCCTATTTGAAACTGGTGAAGCTGACATTATTTCTTAAAGTTCTGTTGTGGACATACCCCCGCCGCAATATTTATGGGAGCCATGAACTGTATCTGCTGGAGTTCGCAAGAGATTGCGCATATCTAAGACATATGCTCTCACTTTGGACGGGGATCGGTGACCCTCGTACCCCGACCGATCCCCCAAAACTGACGTCATCCAGCTCAAGAGGACAAGTTCAACCTTCATGGTAGTTTACAGGCCAAATATAAAATGTCCCTTTTAGACTTCGCAGATTCACATGGAGTGCTGTTTTCATGCTGTTTGACGTCAACTTTAACTACTGTTCTAATTTTTCTCTCCAAATCTCCCATTACAATTACTGTGTATAAAAAGCATTCCTCACTATGCGAACGTCTGGACATAGAGATAAGGAAATTGTTCGGAGAAGTCACAGAGCGTTACCGTTAACGTCAACGTTACGCACAGCGAGGGTTGTTACGTTCAGGAGACGCCCCATCTACAGCTGTCTGCCTGTCCGGCATAGATAACAGGGGCAGTCAGACGGGTTAAGTTCACCGTACGCCTACAAGTGCAGAGAGAAAGAGAGGAACGGTTTATGCGAGGGTCACAGTTCCAAACCGGTAATATGTGGGAACAGAAACTATGATATAACAGTTGCATAACTTTAAGAGAAAATGAAACAAAAAATGCGTAAAAAGAATGAGTCATGAGCATACTTTGCGTATACTGTAAATGTATTCAAGTTCACGGGGATTTAATTTCGCGGTAGCTAGCGAGAAAAGGGACTTTTCGCGGTGGTTTTAAGTTCGCTGTAGCACCATGCACTTAACTGTCTTAATGCCATGGAAAAAGGCTCGCGGTGGTTTTAGATTCGCGGTGAAGGGGCAACCGCGAAAACTGCGACCATTAAACCACCGCGATTTCAAGTCTCTGCATTTACAGTATTTCGTGATATTACGTACAATTTGTATTTTTCTTCGAGTCCTGGTTTTAAAATGTTATCCTGGTATAAGTAAGCGGTAAGTAAGTATAAGTGGGGTACGCTTTAGAACTATTTCTTCACAAATCCATCAAGGGAATTATATATAACATTGAAAATGGTTGTAAATAAAGATAATTCAATACACTCGCTTATAAGCTGTAAAATAATCTTATGGCATCTCAGGTGCAACACATTATTCCGTCTCCGCAACAAGACTGCAAACTTTCGTACGACGCTTCCACGAATGGTACCAGTTCGCTGTCGTAAGCCAATCGTCCGAAGTACACGTCCGAGCCCTTAGAGAAATATGACTAATACATGCTCTACATCTATATTCTATATTTGTTGGCATCCGTCTGTCTCGGAAGACAATGGTAGGTAGACAGGGTGAGTTAGGCGCCCCGTCTGCCGGCCTGCACATGACTTTTCTAAGGTGAAGGAGGGGTGTGCACTTCTTATCCGACAGGGGCAAGAACAGCGTGCAACTTGTAAGACGGCCCCAGCAGATGCAGGTTTGTTGTTTGGAGTTTCCGTCTCCTAGGAGGACTTCCGACCAAGGATGCAAGGGGCTCCTCCTACCCCTGACTCGTGTATGGCGGGTGCGTCAAGCCCGAACATGCCCCTATGGTCTGCCACTGCCACCAGCCGCAGCTAGAGATTCCCCGAGGACAGATGACAATGACTGCTGCACAAAACCGGCATCTTCACATCCCTGGCGGCGGGAATGACAGATCGCCCACGGCGTCGCCCCGCCGGCACCAGGAGCTTTAGCACAGTTCCTGTTGACGTGATTGACGTTGTCTGTACCAGATAAAACATGACGCACACGTCACGCGCTAGTCTATTATCTTCTTGTTGGAAATCCTGCGAAGAAATGCACCTAAAATATCACTGTGGTTACCGTCACGAGTTAAAGTGGGTTCACACGTGCGTATATTTTCAAGTGCGTATGGGGTCCGCACGAAATATGTCAATACACTGCCGTACGTCGAGCATATGGAATCTTTTGGAATAAAACAAAGTCATGTTCATCTGGCGTATGAATACGACTTCACCATATCCATTCCGTATGAGGTGCGTATGCAGAGCGCATGAAATACTGTCAATACGCTGCCGTACGTCCGACATTTGTAATCTTTCGGAATAACATAAAGGCATGTCTATTTGGCGTATGAACACGACTTCTGCATATCCTTTCCGTATGGGGGGTGTATGCAGGGCGCAACATTGTTTCCTTGCAGCGATTGTGTACGTATGCATGGTGCGTTCAGACAGTATTCCAGACACACCTAACTTATGCTGATCGTATGCCTAACGCATTTCCGACGGATACCAAGCGTACTTATCTTTTTAAACGATTAAAAAAACAGCTGCCTCCTACTGTTTCTATTACTGGGTGTTGATTCCACAGCGTGATCTTCAAACAGTGTAATCATGGGCCGCCCAAAATCTAAATCAGCCATCGTGTTCATACTAAACCTCGAGTACATCCTTCGATTTCGTTAAATACCTTCAGATACGCACGCTATCTGTGTGTTTGTTATAGATGGGGTCACACATGCGTATATATTCAAGTCCGTTTGAGGTGCGTATAAAGCTCTTAGTCTCTACCAGGCTCCACGGGTCTAGGGAAAATAGTACAAATTGGACAAATATAGATACATAACATGCCAGATGAGTTAGCTGATCGAGAAGTATGGTTAGCGACCCAGGTAACTCGTCTGACATGTTACCTGTTTATGTTTGTCCAATTTCTGTGACCAATGGGGCCTGGTGGAGGTAAATACTCCCATGTGCGCCTCATACGGACTTAAATGTATACGCACGTGTGAAACCACCTTATAATGCTCTAATAAGCACAATGCGCAATAGTCGGCGTCGTACCTTGTATCGTCGCTGCACCACGTATGGCGATGAAGCGGAAACACATACTCACGCCGTACGACGTACGATAGTTCCTTAAATGTCCAAAACCATCAGCATGCAAACTGACGTCGACACAAAATGATTGAGATACGTATGAGGCTCGCACCATGTTTACGACTGCATATAAAACTAGAGTTCCATGACATCATACCTTCGCCAAATGATATTACACTTTTTGAGTGAAGCATTGTGATTTTTCCCACCGACTATGACAGTGGATCATCTTCTCCACTGAAATAGTATAAGTTGTTCAAAATATGCAAGTCGTATCTCAACAGAGACGGGGCCATTACCGACTGCCGACTAACGTCATACATATAAAAACAAACATTAAAAATATTCAAACCGCAAATCGAAATCTAACAAGTTTTAGATAAAATTATAATTATTGAGTAAAAGTTCTTATTTCCTCTGAGTTTTGAGAGTAAGAGAAATCTTTTCAGAAACGAAATATTTGAATACTAGTACGAAATGCAATCAAACGATACGATTTTCAAAGCTGGAGAAAAAAATTGGCATGCGCAAGAAATCGTGAAAATGATTTACGTAGTAGGGACTTCTGGTAATAGCGATACCACTCTTGCTTCTGCAAGAAAAACTAATCGCTCCTGAGAGCACTAAACAGCACTTCATGTGGGTCCTCCCCGACTCGAGTTTAGAAAGACACCAGCGACACGTGAGACGGCGACACGTGGGACTGAAAAACGAGCACATCGAACGTTAACAAGCGATGTTAATTTAGATTCCAACTGACTGGGGTTTTGTGCGCCACCAGCAAAGTACCCCTTAGGGATAACAAAACAGGTTTTTCTTATTGAACCGGTCCAGAAAACCGGACCTGAAAAAATTGGGTGGACCGGATGTTGGACCTATTGGAAAATGAATGGATTATATGATCAGGCATTCACCGTCTCAGGGCTTGTCGGTCGAGGAAAATAACAAGAGCGAAGTAGAGTAGAGTCTATAGCAAGGTTCTACAGTCAATAGTACAGAGGCAATATGCATTGTAGGATTACTAAACGCCAGTGGGAGTAGAATACTTTACAAAACAGATTTCTTTTGGTGAAATGGACCATTGTGTTGAGAAAGGTCCATTCACAATTTCTCACATACTAAATCAGGTCCAGGTTCAGGTCCAGACACCCTTCTGATGTTATTAAGAATCAAATCTTACAAATTGTACTTCTTATTCTTGGTTTCTTTTCATAGGCAATCAAGTCAATTTCATAGTAAACGCGGCAGTCGATTTGGAGCACCACGACACGCGAAAAACGTCCTTTTGAGAAGCAGAAAAGTAAGCAATGTGAAATCTTGCAATTAACGTCAGTTAACTTCTAAAAAGATGAGAGGCGCGGTGCAAGGTTCCGAACCGGCTGCCGTCTATACCATAAGTATGTGCCTGTGTCAGTTGTTGATAAGATAGATGTCGTTTATCGAAAGTAGGCGCTCGTGGAACTCATAGTTTTGTCTGGAGAAGCCTAACGCGGTGAGCGAATGGATTCCACCATACAATGTAGTCCATGCCAATTGCAATTAAGAGGTCTGACGTTACCGCCCAGCTGCACATACACGCGACGCTCAAGAATCAAGTTTCATCTTTTTGAAAGAGTTCATACGTAACGTTACCTTTGATATCAGTGCGTAACGTTACCTTTGATATCAGTATGAAGCAAACATGAATGTAAATTTGCATCGCGGGAGACAGCGAGCTAAATCGTTCTGACAATAGATACTGATCATTATATAATACGGCGTTTGGTACAAGTCGATTTTTTCAGGCTTCTCTTGTCGGACATATCAGAGAATGGAGTTCAATGAACGCGCTATGTACATGTCAAACAGTGACTAGGATATAGGAGAATTCTTTTTGTAAAACACAACCCGCAGGTACTTACACTGCTTACGTTTCGATGTCTCTCAGATACCTTCGTCAGAGCTTCTAACTAGAGTTCTGCTTCTCACCGCTATATGTAGCCGATGTAGGTGGCGCTTTTACGGTGAAAAAACAATCCCAAACGGGGTTAAGCTTGTATCCCCCCTCGTCCCGGTTCATCACTGGGGTTGACTTTCTTATCCAGATCGCCGTGCCCGCCTGTTGTCTTCCCTGTCTGTGACTCACCCACCCCCCCAAGACATCTGCTAAAAGAAGAAAAGAAGTCGGCAGTTACAGGACATATATCACCAGGAACAATTGCGTAATTGACAGGGAGGGGACGAAGGTACCTGCTGGTTGTGTAAAAAGAATTCTCCTATATCCTATATTCTACCAACCTAATGAAACTATTTTCTGAATGACACGTGACTGTTTAATTTTTCTGCAAGTGGAATCCTCCTTTACACTCATCAAATTTGTATTTGTCCGTGAACAAGATATGATCAAGAATAGCTGAGTGAATTGGTTTCATATTTGGTGTGTTGGTGGGGTGTGATGAATACCGGAAATAATTAGATTTTGGGCCCCTTAGCGGCTTCCCTTGGTACCGTAGTGCGACTTCCGGTTTTTCTATCTCGTATTCTGAACAAGCTATGTCACAATTTTTGGGTGTTAGATACATGTAGCTCTTGTTTTTTTTATTTATTTATTGATCTTTAGGGTAGTCCCTTCGATAGTTCTTTTGTTTGCCCGCCTTTTCGTTGATTCAATCTGTCACTTCAGACAATTCATGACTTTCGTCCATCCTTCCTTCCGTCATCCTACTTTCATCCCTCTCTTTAATACATCTATTCATTCAGTCATCCATTCCTACCTTCCTTCCTTTCTTTCTTTCTTCTACCATTCTACTCCATTCAATTGGCTGCAGTCACTATTCACTGTAAATGTGTAACATTTGGTCTTAGTGGTAGGATTTGGGCATTTACCTATACGTCAAGGTGACGCATCTATGCTATACACTCTCACCAATATGGCCAAGGACCAGGGTTCAGTGTACAGTTTGATGTGATCTTTATTACTACGACCGATTGTATACAGTTTAGGCAAGTGAACGGATGTGATGATATAATACTACAACTAATGCAAGATACGATACCTGGACAGAGTTGCGGTGGATGATACTAACTAACCCGGTTAACTAAACTACGACGGCGGAAGATGCGCTTGTCCTTGTCTCTCTGAGTCTGCTTCTGAAGTTCTGTCTCTCTAGTGCCGTACAGCGCATTATATAACTTTAATTGGAGGAGGAGCTTTACGTGAGCGCTGCGGGGCGTGGCCTAGCTGACGTCAGGGCGCGCCCATGGCCACGTGCTCTCACCACGTGACCCCTAGACCGCCCAACGTAATAACAGACTTGCTACACCATCCCCCCCGCAACGCCTAATGATGCTCCCGCATCATTATTAAACTACAATTTAATTTTAATCAAATAACTTTAACTAACTTGCTCACTTCAGGAATTTCGGAGCTAGCTAATATGAACCCGAAACCTTGAACACAGGTCTACATAATTCCAGACAATCCTAACATACATCCTAAAATACATTATTTCTTGTCCTTCAAATTACCAAGCACAATTCAAACGGTAAAACAAGAGGCCTTGAACAATAGCAACTGTGAGTTAGCATTGTTAAACGATACAACGAGAGGCCTTTTAAGAATATCAACAGCGACTTATCATTGTTAACATTATACTTCGGAGTTCGGACACAACTGTCAGAGATCAATGACCGCATGACATAAAGACAATCGAATACAGTATAAAATAGCAAATCATACAGAACACATACGAAGCCATGGCAACATCCGAAGAACCAAAATACCAGAGCACCAAATACATAATTTTTACAACAATAATAATCACCGAGTTCAATCATCCAAAAGCACTTTTGTAGACACATTGTACATAGACCAGATTCTATACCCGAGTAATACACACAGAACAAACCATGTCGAACCCGGTCTGACCGTTTTGGGAGCGTTTTTGCTCGGGACCCACTACATTTTTGGCGGGTCCTTGGTTGTCAGACGAGGAGGGGACCAGTGAGTGCCAACGCGTTCGGAAGGGAAAACGGGCCCCAACGGAGAAGAGAACGAGGCGGTCCCACTACCCTAGTCCCTAACAATTTGTCCCTGCTAATGATTACTACATCTGCTTTTGTGGAATCGCTTCTTTTTTTTTCAGGAGACCACTTAAGAACAGCTAGAAGGCTGAAATTTGCCCGGATTTACACAATCAGTAGCCGAAACCGAGGAGGAGGAAAAAGCTTGACAAACCGCAGGTACCTAAGTACGGAAGCCCGATCGGAAGTGGTTGTAGGAAGAACACCCCGCTACGGTCATGTCGCTACGGAACCAATCATTCAGGGGATTTAACCATGCCCGTCTATGTGTGAAACGAGTCACGACATGAGGAAAGGGGACGGAGCAGGCAGAGGGTCAAATCCCGTTCCTATGGGGGACACAGAACCTGGGGAGGGGGGGTGCCCAAACCACGAGAGAACACGGGGGACTTCAACGGATGAAGAATTTTCCACTCCTTAGTTGACATGAATTTTCGAAGCTAGATTTCGGTGGGCTGGTGAACGCCCGGACTATTGCTGTCATTAAATGGTTCACAAGACTCCAACTGTTTGGTGGAAGTAGTAAGCCGAGGGCTCCAAGGGACCGGTAGTAGTAAGCCGAGGGCTCCAAGGGATGGGTAGAGGGACCTATATTTAACCGCTCTCCCCCCGGGACACGACCTATCCGAACGATGGCACTGTCTAGTCGACCCCACATCTAGACTATTAGTGATCTGGCATACGTTGGGGTGGACATGGTTTGTATCACTGTTGCTGTCACTGGAGGTATAATTGTCCGGGAGGCATACATAATTGTTCATGTCTCGCGGTTGTCTACGACGACGTCGGTGGTTATGTTGCGGTAACGGCGACGGAGGGACGGGTGATGATGATGTCGCTGTCGTGTCGGTCGGAGCAGGTGTCGGAGCTGGAACAGGTGTCGGAGTTGGAGCAGGTGTCGGAGTTGGAACAGGTGTCGGAGCAGGAACAGGTGTCGGAGTTGGAGCAGGTGTCGGAGTTGGAACAGGTGTCGGGGTTGGAACAGGTGTCGGAGTTGGAGCCGGTGTCGGATCTGGAACAGGTGCCTGGGTACGTGGTGGGTCGGGATCAGGCGACCGGATGGGTGCCGCCTGTGTTGTGTCAGGTGACTGGTGACGCCAAGGAGCTGACGGCGGCAAGGGTGAACCTGGAACAGAAGAGGGAGGGGGCCCCGCGGAACAGTGTCCTTGGGGGATTACAGGTCCTGGAATTTTGTCAGCTTCGTCAGCAAGTCGCCGGGGGTGGTCCTGTTGCCTGGGGAGGGAATCGCTGTTGAAATGGTAACGAGTCCGGTGGCCTTGCTTGCTGGATCTTCTTACAGGACATTGTGACTTCCAGTGGCCTAGCTGGTGACAGACAAAACATGGACGTGTTCTCGGCGACGGCCTTTTCGAACGGACGGACTTTACAACAGGGACAGACTGACGACATAGTAACACAAGTCGCTCCTGGAGTGTGCGCTGCAATGCTGTCGCTACTCGCCAACACGCCTCCACCCAAACACATTTCAGTCTCTCCTCCTCGGCTCGCGTGTACCTAAATAACCTAAATGGGACGGACTTCCAAGTTGGTGCCCCTACTCCGGCCACAGGCGCAGACCCTGTCATGCCCTGATCCGGGTAGGCTTGGTCACCCCAAACAAAAAACTGTCCTCCCATGTCCAAATTACCAAACCCTAAATACCAAAATTACCAAAATACCAAGTTACAAACTATACCACGCCGAACTTATCAAAGAAGAGGAGAAGACGTGAGTGGATCGCCCGACGTTAGCTTGCTTTCAAACGCTACACGACACCCGGCAACTGTGCCACAGTCACAATCACTGGTTCCTTAGAAACAACACTGAAAATCACTTCAAATTGTAGGAGGAATGGCCACACAGAACAAACAAACGACGAATGATCTTTACAGCTGAAACCATACAGACCCTGGCCTGGACAACAATGATTCAGATACGGTGTATGTTTTTACGCACAAAAACAAAGTTTAACGATTTCGAAAAACAATTTCTCATCAGGCAAGCAACCAAACAGAACCCTTTACGTGCATTGCCCTGTGGAATAATTCCAAAAAACTTACAACACGAGAAATCAGGACAACCTAACAAAAATGTACCCAATAGCAGATGATCACTGGCCAACAACAAAAAATCTTAACCCTGACTACAGCAAGAGACCCAATCAATTATGCAACTTCCCAGAAAAACAATCAAGGTACACGCCATGTATAATCACAAAACAATTTGTGTAAATTAAACCATCCGTATCCGTTATGAAATCTCCAAAATCGACAGCAAAATCTAGCACCAAGTAAACGGAACACGACAAGTTTAAACAGGACAAGAAAAAGTTCTACACCTGACCTTTTCACAACCACAAATAATCCTAGCAAGGTATACAAGCGAAAATACACTAATCAAAACAGAACTTCCAGACTAAAACCAACACTTATCGAACGAATTGTCCACAAATCAAGGAAATGGTTTAATCAACGACAAGAACATTTTGCCATCCTCACATCCAAACATGTCAAAACCGCAGCGTTGCAATCAGCATTACCGAGAACAAACATGTGCATAGTTAGGCAATACAACGACGGGAGACCTAAAAATTCGGAGGATGGGGGAGATTGACATGCATCAGGAGACAGGTTACGTGACGTTGGATACAATGACAAGGTGCGAACGTACTGAGTTATGGCGCTAAAAGAAAACACGTCAAAGTCGGCGGAGGAACATAACAAAACCTTATAGCATAACAAAACCCTGTCCAGACATATCGGCAATATCAAAGAAAACAATGCTTTTCAAGGGATAAGTTTCGGCGCCGAAAAAATGGACTTCTTGACTGGCATGAAAGTGCTAATACATGGAAATTTGGCGGTGACGGTCGACAAAGGAGTTACCAGGTAGGTATCAATGAAGGACAAAGGACGTGCCGATGAAACAGCGCTTTGAACACGGAGAAAGATTTACATATGCGAAATTCAATGTCGGTCGCCGGGAAAGTCAAAGGCACCGCGAAAGCGCTTCAGTACTGAGTTGACGCGGGGGGTCGGGGTGGAAATTACAAAAAAAAAAAACGCAACGGACGCCACGCTATTGGGAAAATTCAAAATTACTATACAGCACAGACAAAAAAAAAAACTTCTTGTACACAACTTCGTGGGCAAATTATTCGATAGTGTAGTCAAGCAGGTGTGTCACTACGAGTGCGGCAGTATAATTAGGGAAGCAAAATTGCTGGTAGACAAAAAAAACAAATTTGCCTGGAAAAAATGGAGAAGCACAGAAGGGGTATTTATAAAATCCAAACAGGTAGAATTATTCGACACGAATCAGGTTAATCTGTGAATTTTGACCGAGATTAGGGTCTAATTTGCAACTAATCGGTACACGGGTAGCAAGTTCGCAACACACAGGAACAATGGAAATTTGACTGAGCGTCACTTTGGCGCCACCCGAAAACGTGACGTATTCTTAGAAATCACGGTACAAAGTTTATAACAATCGGGTCGTAGAATCAGGATCACAGAGCAAAACTGTACCCGCTAGTAGGAACCATGTAACATTTGGTCTTAGTGGTAGGATTTGGGCATTTACCTATACGTCAAGGTGACGCATCTATGCTATACACTCTCACCAATATGGCCAAGGACCAGGGTTCAGTGTACAGTTTGATGTGATCTTTATTACTACGACCGATTGTATACAGTTTAGGCAAGTGAACGGATGTGATGATATAATACTACAACTAATGCAAGATACGATACCTGGACAGAGTTGCGGTGGATGATACTAACTAACCCGGTTAACTAAACTACGACGGCGGAAGATGCGCTTGTCCTTGTCTCTCTGAGTCTGCTTCTGAAGTTCTGTCTCTCTAGTGCCGTACAGCGCATTATATAACTTTAATTGGAGGAGGAGCTTTACGTGAGCGCTGCGGGGCGTGGCCTAGCTGACGTCAGGGCGCGCCCATGGCCACGTGCTCTCACCACGTGACCCCTAGACCGCCCAACGTAATAACAGACTTGCTACAAATGCAGAAACTTTCGCGGTGGTTTAATGTTTGCGGTTTTCGCGGTGGCCGCTTCACCGCGAATTTAAAACCACCGCGAACATATTTCCACGGCAGTAAGAGACTACAGTGCATGGTGCTACCGCGAACTTAAAGCCATCGCGAAAAGTTCTTTTTCCCGCTTCCGCAAAATAAAATCCACGCGAACTTAAATACATTCTATTAATTGCATGGTTCATACATTCGATCATTCTTCAATTTTCTTGCATAAAGCTCACAATTCGTAAACCTATTCTTCAATTTCATGTGTGTTTGCTTGAGGTTATTTGTTTAGTAGGTGTTGCACGTGTGACGTCACGTTTCCACGTGCCGCCAGGTGGGCTGAACCCAGATAAATATGTATGACGTGACGTCATGACGGGACATCCGGGCACTGTGGGGGTAATTCGCCTTGCCTGTGGCTAAACAGGCGGTGAGACGGGATCGTTCGTAGGGAGAGAAACATTCGCCATGCCTGGCCTCTAAAATGTGGCTTTGAAGGCGGCCCGACTTCGAGGAATGGGAGAACGATGTTGCTGCCGAGAATCCTAGCCATTCTCGGGGTGATCGTGTGTGTCTGCAGCGGCGGGAGAGCGGAGAGAGGCGAGCGGGTGTACGGTAAGCCTTGCCCGACAACATCCCGGGTTGAACATACATACAGTAGTCGCTGTTTTTCCTCAGCTTATAATATTATGTGGGTGGATTTGGCGAACAGCCATGTTTGGACGACATATCGGGGGAAACGTGAGCCTTCTAACGATCACGTCAGCGGGAAAACGGCTTCTGAAAACCGAAAATGTCGTCTGAAAACCAGCAGTGAAGGCTTAGTGATTGCGGGAGGGCGGGGAGGTTCAACATATGTTGGCTCCCCTGCCGCCAAAAATCCGTCATTTCCGACTCATCAAACATCATTCTTTTGAAATTACACTTTCCTATCTACGTTTTATGTCCCACTAAATGACCCAGAAACATGAAAAGTGTAAGAAATGAGAACCCACTCGTTAATGTGAAATGAAACGCCCCTACTAAATACATTACATCAATACGAACAGGTGGTTTTGAATGTTTACAGATAGATAAGTTTACATTCAACAACACTCAGTATAGTTTTACACCATGTTTTGTCACATTATCTGACAGTTACAAGCACAAGCTTGTTGTTTTAAGAAAGTTGTAACAGTTTGAGGTTAGAAAAATAAGGAAAAGAAAATAATGACTGGACTGGTTTGGTTTACTTGTATTTCTCTTTCATGTCGTTTTTAAACATCTTATTGTTTTAATGTAATATTACCTCAGACTGAAATAAGATCAGAATAAGAAAAGACATAAAAAATGAAATCCCAGAGCCATTTGACGATAAATATTCTGTTTTGTAGTTACATGAAATATATAATGTTAATAGAAAAATATTTTGGGTCTTCACATGTTCAAGACTGTGTGCTTGTAAGGAATCATAGACAAAATATAAAAATGAAATGGTCCAATTTCTGGTGCAATTCAGCACTCCTATATACAGTTACTGTTACACTACTAAGTAAAGGTGGTTTCTCACTGCACTTGGGGTACCGGTGTGGCAATGCAGGGTTCAAAAATTACTAAACGAATTTCAGTGATTTTGTTGTCTTCTACGTCATCCTTCCATGTATTACATAATATCTAGATCGGCGAAAGTAACACAACAGTCCTGCAGTGAACGAACACCGCAGTGACACACCGGTGCCCCAAGTGCAGTAAGATACCTCATAAGTGTTGGTAACAAATAAACTCATATTCCCAGTGACGTCATTTCCGTACAAAAAAAAAAAATATAAAGCTGCCCAAAAAATCAATTCATAGTATCTTATATTGCATATTGATGATATTTCATTGTCATTGCACGCTGCAACATTGTGACATTTCCCCTGTGAATTCATGACACTACAAATATGCATTTCCAGTGTATTCCTACTGGACTATTTGGAATTGTTTCCATTGTAAATCTTAACTCGTTTTCCCTCCTACTGCAAAATCTAACTAATGTAAAAGTAAATGGATATATATATCAAGAAATTGATAGATTTTTGCCAACTAAAGGATTTTAGGAAGGAAAGACTAAATCCTCAGATGAAGGTTATACATAAATACTTGTATGTGTACTGTACTGTATAATTATAGTATCCATGGGAAGTAGGTGTGTGGGAGTTAAGGGCTTATTTCAGCATTTCCTGCCCTTCGTGCAATCAACCTTATCTGTGCTGCTTTCTTAAAGATACCTTGTGTATGTATTGCAGTATCTGAGCGATCAAAACATATAGTCACTGTTTTTGGTCATTTTTCTACTTTAAAACTAAAGTTAAATGTACCTTTTTACACTTCACACAATTATATTCTCAACATACGAAGATGACTTAAGATATGCTCCCTTTGCAATGCAGCTTGAGTTGTCAGCCATTTTGTCCAACTTTGATGTAATGTTATACTTGTATCTCAAAGTCTATTTTTTTCTGTCAATCTGAGCTTTATAGTCATGATATACTAGAAATTCAAACTATTATCAGCTTATCAGCAATAGTGAATGATCATAAATATCCTTGTATCATTATTGAGTGGGTAAAAATGTAATCAAATCAGGATATAAAGATATTGATTTTATTGATTTTCTAGCAGTAAGAATCAAAGCAAACATAAATATGATAATAGTCCTGACTATGGTCATATTTTTGCAGGTGTTATGATAGAAACAACAGAACAGAGGACACAAGATGTAACAGTTAATTAGATTAATCAGTTGAATGTCACCGTTTTGCTTTACTATCTTAGTATCTATGACAGAAAAAGGTTTAAAAAAGATACATTATACATTATCTTCCAAGTATGGAAGTATATTTTGTCAAGCAAAATCTAACACAAAATCTACAGTTGTATAGTTTGTAGTGTCAATATTGATAATGACAATATTAACCTCATGAATAGTTCTTTTTAGTCCTTTTTTTATTCCGAATGTAAAATCCATTGTAGAATAAGGCAGTTAGAAAGGACAGAATTGTACAAAGAAAAGTATAGTGATGTTATATGCATATTGGGAAACATAGACACAAACCAGCACAGACACACACACACACACACACACACACACACACACACAGATACATTCGTACATACACATAAGCACATAGATGCACACACATATATAAGAATATACACACAGATGCACCTATTTAGACACATGCACACACACACACAAACTGATACAGATGCAAACACATACATGCTAAGGCAGAAACATGTACTGACATCTTAAAAATCATCTTGTAAAATCATGCAATCCTTTAAACAAATCCTTGTTGTAAGACACATTCTCAACTAAGACAAATCTACTTGCAACTTGTCACCATGTTAGTAATTTACATAAACCACCCAGAGGAATGGTAAATGACATGTGTGCTTTAGGGACAGCTCATTTGCTGTAGAACTAATAGTACTGCTGTGTACGTGTGACTGTGTCTATTAGTATTAAGGGTGTGGTTGGTGTGCAATCAGGTGACCTACTTTTAAAGGGATTATTGTAAAATATGAAGTCACTGTTTTTGGTCATTTTTCTATAATGCATTAAATCTACCTTGTTACACTGCACATCAATATTCATAACGTATGAAATCGACTTTGTAGTTTGTTATGTCACATGGACGTCTTGAAATAAGCGCATTTCCCTCCGCCGCTTGAGTCTGCCATTTTGTCCAACTTTCCGACGAACGATGGACCGTACGCGTGCTAGCAAAGTTTGTTGAAAGTCCCCGCAAAGCTCCAGACCGAAATGGTGGATTCAGAAATCTGTCTTGCTTACTTCCGGGTAGGCTACCCGAAAGTAATAAGATTTGGTTGCTGCTGACTTTCGCGTTGTCCACCAATTGATTAAAATGTGAGAAAATGACCCAAATACGTTTAAAATAAGTCACCAATAGCAATCTGGCAGGAGATTTTAGCGTTGAGAATATTTTTTTGGTGCCAAAATGTTACTACAGCAATGCATACCTTTACAGGTGTTACAGTGTACACGATTGTACATTTAACAAGGAGAGATGTACATTCCTTGTCAACATAACAGATATGAATCATAGAATTATTCGTCTTTGATATAAAAAGTTTTTTTTTTAATAACTACTGTACGTATTATATGCTAAATCTGAGACAATGTTACACAATTGTGTTTAAATATCAGTGGATAAAGTTCTCCTACATGTGTTTAGAATGTTAAAGTTGCTTGTATACACGAATCAGACTGTTAAGCATTTTTTTTACTTACTTGAAATCACTCTAAATTACCTTCTAAGAAAAAAGCAGACCCTTAATAGGGCCGGGACTTGCCATCAACGCAATTATTCTGTTTTGGGGTTTCTTCCCTGGAGGCATTTGTACTCCAAAGGTTACTGCATTCTGAACACTCACTTCGTCTTTTGTGCTTGTTGTTGCCAGCATATACCCTACATTGAATAATAATTGGACCTGATACAAAATATCTATCCCCTGTAGACTTTTGAAGTTGGACTTAAGATTTTTATAATCTTTGATTGCTTCAAACTCTGCATTCTAAAGAGCAGATCCTCAGAAAGAAGGGCGATCCAGTACGTGGGATTTGATGACAGAGTAGGGGTAATTATGCATGTATAATCCCTCATTATGAGCTACATGCTCTCTGCTTATTAGGTATGACGCACGTCGTGCCTTGGGGCTCCAAATGACAGGGGACACCTAATTTGTTGCCTTTCCCAAGAAGATTATAATTTGTCAGTGACCCTGTGTGTGTGTGTATGTGTGTGTGTGTGTGTGTATGTGTGTGTTTTTGTGTGTGTGGGTGTATTTGAGTGTGTGTGTATGTGTGTGTGTCTGTGTGTGTGTGTGTACCCCTGTGACTCTGTGTGTTTGTGTATGTGTATGTGTGTGTTTTTGTGTGTGTGTGTGTGTATGTGAGTGTGTGTGTATGTGTGTGTGTGTGTGTACCCGTGTGACTCTGTGTGTGTGTTTACCTGTGTTTGTGTATGTGTATGTGTGTGTTTTTGTGTGTGTGTGTGTATGTGAGTGTGTGTGTATGAGTGTGTGTGTGTGTGTGTGTGTACCCGTGTGACTCTGTGTGTGTGTTTACCTGTGTTTGTGTATGTGTATGTGTGTGTTTTTGTGTGTGTGTGTGTATGTGAGTGTGTGTGTATGTGTGTGTGTGTACCCGTGTGACTCTGTGTGTGTGTTTACCAGTTTTGTGTGTGTGTATGTGTGTATGTCATGTTTGGATGGATTGTCTTAATGGTTGGCATGTTGGTACAAATATAGGTGTTCATGAGACATGGAAATGATTGAAATTTTGGCTCCCTATCGCGGCTTGCTATGTTACTACACAGTAGAACTTCTGGTTTTCATGTCTCTGCTTAGCCGTTTACACTTCATATTATATATTACATGTGTATGTATGTCAAATTTTGTGGAAAACTTCTGTGTTACACAGCAGATAGGTTATTTGGCAAGCAAGGGTCTTCACACTTTGCTAAAGATTCTAAATTTTTCAGATTTTTGTGCAAAATGTTTTGCAAATTTTAAGATGCAACATTTCCAAGAAGATTATGTTTTTGTCAGCAATATTCTGTGTGTGTGTGTGTGTGTGTGTGTGTGTGTGTGTGTGTGTGTGTGTGTGTGTGTGACATGGATAGTTGTGGAATGTTAAAATGCCCTGTGCATGGTAGGTGTAGATGTAAATGATCAGATTTTTGGCACCCTAGAGGCTTGCTATATGGTACTGTGCAGATAGTCTGAACTTACGGTTTTCATATCGCTAGTCAGTTACAGTACTTTTGCATAACAAAAAATTTTATGAACTGATAGCATCATTAAGGATCCCCGAAAAAAAACTTTAGGGTCTTCACACTTTGCTTAAAGATCTTTTTTAGTGAATTCTTGTGCAAAATGTTGAGAAAATCTCAAAATGCAGCATTTCCAATCAAGGAAAAATAGGGCATGCACTACAGGCATTAAGGCCTTAGTCCTACTGGACCAATTAGTGTGATGAATGATGTTCCATAATTGGCTCTATTATTAGATATTAAGCCATGTAATAGATGGTCTTGCTTCTTTGGATGAGGAATGAAAGAAAATACAACAATTGGCAGGAACCTCAACTGTGGAAATGAAATTGGAAGTCAAAGAATTCTCCTAGGATACATCCAACTCCTAGGAACTTTGAGCGACGTTTCCGGCAGAAAATTAGGGCTTACCTAAGGCATACATCCCCCAAACAGGGCGTACATTTTCCGATATTTTCAGTTAAGGGCCTGTAAGATGGTCTTGCTTCTTTGGATGAGGAATGAAAGAAACATACAACAATTGGCAGGAACTAGTGGTAGTAAAATCGGAAATCAAAGAATTCTCCTAGGAGATATCAAGGAAAATGTTTGTTGGAAAATGTTTTTAGTTTGCTGGTACATGTACTTACACTTACACTGGGGTAGTCATTATATTTCAGCCATACCATAGGTATGGTGAAATATATTGTTATTATATTGCAATCCATACATAGTATGGATGCAATATACTGTTTTTCCTTTGTTTCTCCTGTCAAATCTTCAAATGGGATTAATTTTTTCATTTTTTGGCCAAATGAGCTGAAATTTGGCAGGGTGGTAGAAATAGCAAATACCCCCAGGCGTTTTTTTCACTTTCTTGATAGAGGCCTTAGAATTTATGATATTTAGGGTTTTTGGTCATTTTTAGACAAAATATGTATATTTTGGGCCCCTGTGCCCTGGTATTACAAGCTAATGACCTGAAATTTGGTACAGAGGTGCATTAAACATATGAGCACAGAAAACCATCAACACTTTCGTCATAGATCGCTTAAAAAATTAGTCATTTTAGGGGTTTTGGCCATTTTTGACTAAAAATGTATATTTTTGGCTCCTATGCCCTTGTATTAAAACCAAATGACATGAAATTTGGTATATAGGTGCATTGGACATATGACCACAGAACCCCATCAACACTTTATTCATTGTTTACTCCAAAAATGAGTTATTTCAGGGTTTTTGGCCATTTTTTACTAAAAATGTATATTTTTTGCTCCTATGCCCTTGTATAGAAACCAAATGACCTGAAATTTGGTACAGAGGTGCATTGAACATATGCTCACAGGACCCCATTAACATTTTCTTCATAGATCACTTCAAAAATTAGTTATTTTGGGGTTTTCAGCCATTTTTGACTAAAAATGTATATTTTTGGCTTCTATGCCCTTGCATGTAAACCAAATGACCTGAAATTTGGTACAAAGGTAAATTGGACTTATGACAACAGGACTACATCAATACTTTCTTCATAGAGCACTCATAAAATGAGTTATTTTGGGATTTTAAGCCATTTTTAACTAAAAAATGTATATTTTTGGCTCCTATGCCCTTTATTGAAACCAAATGACCTAAAATTCGGCATGAAGGTGTGTAGGACAATTGCCCACAGTACTTCATTTTCCCTTTGAGCAAACATTACTTCAAATTATTAAATTTGGGGCTTTTTCAAGGATGAAGATGGATTGCAATATGCTGTATTTGCTCCTAAGCAAAAATGGGCCTTTCTAGTTATATTGCAATCCATACATAGTATGGGATTGCAATATATTGTTTTTCCTTGGTTTCTTCTCCTCCTGTCAAAATCTTCAGGTCGATTCAACTTTTTCACTTTTGGGCCAAATGAGCTGAAATTTGGCAGGGTGGTAGAAATAGCAAATACCCCCAGGTGTTTTTTTCACTTTTTGGATAGAGGCCTTAGAATTTATGATATTTAGGGTTTTTGGTCATTTTTAGACAAAATATGTATATTTTGGGCCCCTGTGCCCTGGTATTACAAGCTAATGACCTGAAATTTGGTACAGAGGTGCATTGGACATATGAGCACAGAAAACCATCAACACTTTCTTCATAGATCACTTCAAAAATTAGTTATTTTAAGGTTTTTGGCCATTCTTGACTAAAAATGTATATTTTTGGCTCCTTTGCCCTGGAATTAAAACCAAATGACCTGAAATTTGGTACATAGGTGCGTTTGACATATGGCCACAGAACCCCATCAACGCTTTATTCATTGTTTTCTCCAAAAATGAGTTATTTTAGGGGTTTTGGCCATTTTTGACTAAAAATGTATATTTTTTGCTCCTATGCCCTTGTATAGAAACCAAATGACCTGAATTTTGGTACAGAGGTGCATTGAACATATGCTCACAGGACCCCATTGACACTTTCTTCATAGATCACTTCAAAAATTAGTTATTTTGGGGTTTTCAGTCATTTTTGACTAAAAATGTATATTTTTGGCTTCTATGCCCTTGTATGTAAACCAAATGACCTGAAATTTGGTACAAAGGTTAATTGGACATATGACAACAGGACCCCATCAACACTTTCTTCATAGACCACTTATAAAATGAGTTATTTTGGGATTTTTAGCCATTTTTAACTAAAAATGTATATTTTTGGCTCCTATGGCCTTGTATGTAAGTTATGTAACCCAAATGACCTAAAATTCGGCATGAAGGTGTGTAGGACAAGTGCCCACAGTACTTCATTTTCCCTTTGAGCAAACATTTCTTCAAATTGTTGAATTTCGGGATTATTTCAAGGATGAAGATGGATTGCAATATGCTGTATTTGCTCCTAAGCAAATGTCGGCCTTTCTAGTATTCGTAATGTTTCTTTCTCCTGTCAAATCTTCGGAACACGGTATCTCCGTTGTTCCTGAACTGATTGACTTGAAATTTGGCACAAGGGTAGAGTGGGCCAATACCCCCAGGCGTTTTTTTCATTTTTTTCATATCTGCCTTTAAAATGATTTTATTGAGGTTTTTGTCAATTTTTATGTATATTTTGGGCTCCTGTACCCTGGTATTACAGCCGAATGACATGAAATTTGGTACAAAGGTGCCCTGATCATATGCCCACCCAGATTTAATAACACTTTTGGCATATGGTACAACAAAATGCTTAATTTTGCAATTTTTGGCCATTTTTTGACAAAAAAAGCACATTTTTGCCTCCTTTACCCTCGTTTTACAACCGAATGACCTGAAATTTGGTATAAAGGTGCCCTTCAATTATGTGCACATGAAATCAATAACAGTTTTTCCATACAGTACAACATAATGCTCAATATTGCGATTTTATGGCCATTTTTTGACAAAAATTGGACATTTTTGGCTCCTGTTCCCTCGTTTTACAACCAAATGACCTGAAATTTGGTAAAGGGGTGCTCTAGATATTTATTCAAATGACCCATTTCTGTATCTGTATCTGTATCTGTATCTATATAGCCGGTATAACCGCCATTCGGCGTAACACACCAGCTTCGCAGGCACGCGGCGCGGCAGCAGCTGGTTATATTACACTGAACGATCCGTCACACCTAACTTTTGCACATCTAACTGCAAGCGTTCTTTAAAACTATCCAGAGAGGATGCCCCTACTGTACTTGGTGATAACAAATTCCAATCTACGATAGTTCTGGGAAAATACGAATTCTTGAACACATCAATCCTAGCTTGGAAACTCTGGTACTTGAAGTCATGGCTGTTTCTTGTTCTTTTTTGAGCTGGTATTAGATACTTATCAGTCGGTACGTCCACCAGCTTATTGGTCATTTTGTACATCATGCAAAGTCTGGACATTTTCCTTCTGTCTTCAAGTGATGTCCACTGTAGATCTGTTTTCATTTTGGTAACACTAGCATCCCTGTTGTAGTTGTTTGTACAGAATCGGGCAGCTTGGTTCTGTACCCTTTCAAGTTTATCTTTGTCTTTCTTTGTATACGGATCCCATACTGTTGCAGCATATTCAAGGTTAGGTCTTACCAGTGACGTGTATGCAAGTGATTTTACGCGGGCTGGGCATGCCCACAAGTTACGTTTGATCACTCCCAATGTCTGTTTGGCCTTGGTTGTTATTTTGTTAACATGGACACCCCACTTCAGCCCAGTTGTTAACGTAACACCTAGGTATGGGTGGCTTTTTGTGGTTGCTAATGTCTGACCACAAAACTGGTAAGGGGACACATTTGGTGTTCGTTTGTTCGTTATGTGCATGATATAGCACTTATCAGGATTGAACTGCATAAGCCATTTCCTTTGCCATTCTTCCAGGGTGTTCAGATCTTTCTGAAGAACTTGTGAGTCATTCTTTGCAGATACCTCTATATATAGCAGACAATCATCGGCGAATAACCTCACACTTGAATCGAGCTGGTCTGGCAAGTCGTTTATGTACAAGAGGAAGAGCAATGGTCCCAGAACAGTCCCTTGTGGAACTCCCGATGCTACTTTAACTGGAACTTAGGCCTTCCCTTCTACCACTACCGTTTGCTCTCTATTCGTCAGGAAAGCCTTTAACCAGTTTAATGTAGAACCTTGAATTCCATAGTACTCCAGTTTTGTTATGAGTCTGCTATGTGGGACTTTGTCGAAGGCTTTAGTGAAATCAAGTATTGCTAGATCCACCTGTCTTTTATTGTTCAGTGCCCCAGCTATGTCGTGAACTGTTAAAATAAGCTGTGTTTCTGTTGATCGCTTTGCTCTGAAACCATGCTGGTAGTCCGTTAGTATATTGTGGCCTTCCAAGTGTTTCATGATATGGCTATGAATAATGTGTTCGAGTAGTTTACAGGAAATACAGGTAAGTGAAACAGGTCTGTAGTTACTGGGAACCGCTCTATCTCCCTTTTTGAAAATGGCGCATATGTTTGCATCTCTCCAGTCTTGGGGGATTTCTCCTGTGTCAAGCGATTGTTGGAAAATGTTAGTCAAAACAGGTGCGATTTCACTGGCTGTCATTTTGAGGAACCAAGGCGGTATTTGGTCGGGCCCGGATGCTTTGGACGGATTAAGGCCTTGCAACATTTTTTCTACACCATACGTAGAAATGTCTATATGTTCCATAGGAGTGGTGCAGGGGTTTCCAAGAGATGGCATGTCTGTGGTGTCTTCTTCTGTGAATACACTTTTAAACTGTGAACTGAGTGCTTCTGCTTTCTTTTCACTGTCACTTATAATGGTGCTCCCCACCTTCAGAGTGGCTACCCCAACAAGGTCTCTCCTCAGGCCTTTTATGTATGACCAGAATGTTTTGGGTTTGTCAGTTATAGCTTCTCCAAGTATGTTCGCCACGTATTTTGAGTGTGCTGATCTTATGCTTTTCTGTACTCCTTTTTTTACTTTCTTGTACTTGTTCCAGTCTTCCTCTTGCCCTGTTCTCTTAGCTTTATTGTAAAGACGTTGTTTCTTCCGACAGTGTCTTCTTAAGTTTCTGTTAAACCAAGGCAGGTTGTATCTGCTTGATGTCATTTTACTAGGAATGTGCTTGTTCATTGTGTGCTTCATTTTTCCTTTGAAGTCATCCCATTTCTGTGTCACCGACATGTCTTTTGTTCTCTGATTAAAGTTTGTAGCATAGTCCTCAAGGTCATTCTTGATAGCCGGCTCGTCAGATTTCGTGCGAATGTACACTTTCCTTTTTGGTTTTTTGTTCTGTTTGGGTGCCAAGTTCACGTCCACTAGAACCATGTCATGGTCACTTATTCCCGGAACTACTGTGGTCTTTTCAATTATGTTTGGGTTATTAACTAAGACCAGGTCCAAAATATTACCATTTCTAGTTGGTTCCTGAACTGTTTGGAATAGCCCATGGTTATCCACTAAGTGCAGTAGTTTCTGTGCCTGTCCTGTATGGTTCTGAGCGTTGTCTGTTGTGCTGACATCCCAATTTATACCAGGGGTGTTGAAATCTCCCAAAATGATTACGTTGTCGGAGTTTATCTTAGTTCCCATTTTATTTATAGAGCTGTCAAGCTCATCCAGACTACTGCCTTGATCTGATGGAGGTCTGTAGTATGTACCAATCATAATCGGTTTCTTTCCTGCAAGTTGGGTTTGTGTCCAAATGATCTCACAATCTGTGTCCAGATCTGTTCTGTGTGTGACAATCAGATCATCCCTGTTTGCCTGAAATACACCACCTCCTGGGCCAGTTTGTCTGTCTTTACGGTGTACTATATAGCTGTCAGGGAATATTTCGCTGCTTGATATGTTTTCATTGAGCCATGACTCTGTGCCTGCTAATATGTCTGGTTTATAAGTGTCAATCACAGTTGCCAATTCAGCAGTTTTGTTTCTAACACTCTGGCAGTTTACCAGCAGGAGTTTAGCCTTGCTCCCCTTTTTGTGACCATTACCTCTAGTGTGAGTTTTCCCCTGCTTTGATCTAAGTGGAGTGGATGTGGCCGTTGGTGTGTCACCTGGCAAACTTGTGCTGGAGTTCAGCGTATCAAATGAATTTACCGAATGACAGCTGTCATCAGTGATGTCGAACATGTCTGATGCAAAGTTTGGTATGCCGCAGTCACAGCATATCCATGAGTATGATCGGTGGGTTGCTAATACAGTGTATACCTGAGAGCCAAGCTCAATACAGTCCTTATGATACCACGTATTGCAGTCATCACAACAAATAGCAGCGTGCTTATTCTGTACTGCTTTGTTACAGCTCCCACAGGGACACTTAGGTGGTCTTGGCCCTGGGTTGATCTCAATATCTCCACTTAGGAGCAAGATCATAATCAGTGACAACTTTGTACTATCATTGTGAATCATTGTTTTCTTGTGACTGAAAGGAGTCCCATTCACCCCACTGTGTTTAATCATGAAGGCAAACGTGGCCCAGTCAGAGGTGCAGTCAGTTCTAAATGTGCATGTAACATGTACTTCTTTCATCTCCTGTTTAACTTTTGGCTGTGACCCTGGCTGAGTCTTGCCAATCATCAGGCATAGAGCCAGGAATATGCAAGTATAATGTAGTTCCATGTTCTAATCCCAGCACATGCGTTTCTACTACAAACACAGGTTCCCGCCACACAGGCGACCTTACTACACAGGTTCCCGCCACCCAGGCGACCCTACCACACAGGTTCCCTCCACACAGGCGACCTTACCACACAGGCTCCCGCCACACAGGCTACGTTACCACACAGGTTCCCGCCACCCAGGCGACCTTACCACACAGGTTCCCTCCACACAGGCGACCTTACCACACAGGCTCCCGCCACACAGGCTACGTTACCACACAGGTTCCCGCCACACAGGCTACGTAATACCACACAGGTTCCCGCCACACAGGCTTCGTTACCACACAGGTTCCCGCCACACAGGGTACGTTACCACACAGGTTCCCGCCACACAGGCGACCTTACCACACAGGTTCCCACCACACAGGCGACCTTACCACACAGGTTCCCGCCACACAGGCGACCTTACCACACAGGTACCCGCCACACAGGCGACCTTACTACACAGGTTCCCGCCACACAGGCGACCTTACCACACAGGTTCCCGCCACACAGACAAGTAGAGACCCTACACGTGCTTCCGTTATACACAAATAGAACTGTAGGACGTCATAAATATTGTTGCAAGCAATTGATACACAAAGTTGACCGACGAATCGACACAAGATACGTAAATCAAATCGTGATTTCAGATCAAAAACAGCTTGCATGCCCTCACACCCTGTACGTAATTTACATGTAAATCAGGTTGGACGCGATGTAACTCTCACAAACTTCACAAGAGTTAACAAATTACAATGTGGAGCAGATATATCAGTACAAAATTTGTAAGTGGTTAACCAGATATATGTAATTCAAACCTCAAAATGAGCTATCAAAGTGAGTTCAAGTAACAAACGGTTTGCGCGCCCTCCCACTCTGTCGGTAATTCACATGCAAATCAGGCGGTAAACGATGTTCAGATTCTTGCAAATTCCACAAGATTTAGCCGTTACAAGGCGAAAGAAATATATCAGTACAAAAAGTATAAGTGGTCCGAGTTACTAAGTAAACTGTGCAATCATAAGCAGTCCCAGATATCAACGAAATCAGTATATAAACGGGTTCCCCTTCCCTCAGTGTACTTACCGCGGCATGCAGCCCTCCCACTCTATAAGCTATTGTTTCAAACCTGTCCGGAATTTGATTTAGATACCGAAAATTTTACTATTACCGGTATTACAGGTTCCCGGTATTTGCGAGTATTGCCTATACTATAAACTGAGAAGAATTATCAATAGTAACTGGTACAAAATACGGTGAAATTCAGGAAAATTCTCAGAGCTCTCGTAAGTCGCTGCTGCTCGCCACCGCGCCTGCGCACTTCACTCAAATGTTCTTCACTCCCATTTATAATCTTTGGCATGGAACACTTTAAAATGATATATTTGGGAAATTTTTGGGTCATTTTCCAATGGCCTAAGGGGTCAACGACCTCAAGGCCTATTGTTGCATGAGGGAGATGGCTGAAATATGCTGTATTTGCTCTCAAGCAAATGTCGGCCTTTCTAGTTATACTTAGTTCTGTATTTACTAAATTGAATAATAAGCTTGTGTTGAAACTTAAACAAGTATCATATTTATGCCAAAAAGTATCATACTTAATAAGTAGAAATATCATTCTGAAATGCAGAGAGTAATGTAAAAGCTTGGTAGACAGATTGCTAGCAATGAGCATGTCACATAGTACTGTATATGGTTGCATATACATAAGGTTGTGTAGGTATGGTTGTGTATGACATGTGTTTTCTATATTGTTGTTTGGGAAAAGAAATCTTTATTTGCTATTTTATACAACATTGACCTTCATAACTTATGTAAAGAGTTTTTTCTTTCAAATGTTTGCAACATTTAAGAAATTGATTGGACAGGTGTGTTGTATATTTACTGAAAATGCCTTTAAATAAAGGGAAAGAAAGGTCAAACTTAATTAATTAAGACTAATATTGACTATATTTTGTAAGCAAGTGCCTTTAGCCCAAATATGTTATTATTCCAATCTCAGATGCCAAAATTTATATCAACTTGGGTTTGTAATAACTGATCATACTATAGTAGTTTGTGGTCAGCTTTTTGAGCCTTTTAGTAGTAGTAGTACTAGTAGTTTTATAATAATTATTGGTCAGTCGCAAAAAAAAGGTAGTTCCTACCGTTTAATATTTTGCAGGGTACTTTAAGTTTATTTCCATAATAAATTCCAACATTTGATATTCTGTTTTGCAGGGTGCCTGTTCCAGAAAGATCTATGCAGGAGGGATGAAATATGTGTGGTTGGTGAGTACAACTTACAAACATGGAGCAGCTACGGTAAAAGTCTAAATGATAACAACATGACTTTGTATACTACAAAGAAGGCTCTGCCCCTGGGGTCTTGCCAAAATAGATTTCCTGAGACACTATAAAAAATGCCATTTATGTCTTCCATTTTTCTAAAGGTCTGGAGTCTTTACTGTAAAAATGTTGATGAATATGTCTAATAGTCATATGCCACCCCACATTTCCCTGAAGGATTGTTGTACATTTCGTACAATATTTCAATCTCAGTGTGACACACTTTCTGTGACAGTGACACTATCTGATGAACACGTATGTCACGTATTGCATAGCCATGGGGACTTGGAGTGGGTACCTGTACATCAAATTCAGGTCCAGGTCCGGTTCAGGTTCATAGGATCAAGTCCAGATTCAGTTAATGTGATAACTTGTGAATGGATGATACTCAAAAGAATGGTCCATTTCACTACGAAGAAATCTGTTTTGAGTATTCGACTCCCACCTGACGTCTTAAAATCCTACAAGTCTAACTGCCTCTGTACGATTGACTGTAAGACTTGGTAGAAATGACTGTAGACTCTACGGTACTTTGTTCTTTTATTTTCTTCGACCTGTAAGCCCCCAAACGTGTGAATGCCTGATCATATAATAATACAATATAATCTGTTCATTTTCCACCGCTTTTCAGGTCCGTTTTTTCCTGACCGGCCCATTAAGAAAAAAACGGTTTTGTACCAGTGTGACAGCGATCTCGCCCCCCCCCCCCGTGATCTGGCCCCCCCCCCCGGGGCAAAATCACTAGCGATCTCGCCCCCCCCCCCCCCTGGCGAAATCACTAGCGATCTCGCCCTCCCCGGCTAGTGATCTCACCCCCCTACCCCGCCCCTCTTTAGCGATTTCGCCCCCCCCCAAAAAAAACGGGTTTACATGACATTTTAGAAGTTCATTGGTATAAATCACAAAATTCAGTTTCAGAATGATATAAGTACATGCGTTTGATACATAACTCCATTCATAGTATCAATATCAATGTAATTACATGGTAATAAGATAGTTGAACTTGTTTCAGACAAGGAGGGTTGGGTCCCTTGTATTCCCATTATTGCATATACCTGAGTCTTGACATAAGATGTATTTCATCACCTGTCCTCAAGCAACCTATATATCTCCAATATGAAGTCTCTACCATGAAGTGACCACAAAAGAACTATGTAATGTCTTTATTAATTATGCAAATATTAGGTATTAATTAGAATAACGCACATTTTGGTATATGCACCTGGCCAAGGGATATCTTCACCTCCAACATGACTGTTTTTTCTAGTATTTAGGAACTGATGCATTTACCCGTGTTTCTTAAGACTGGTACTTTACCAGTGTTTGTGTAGCATTTAGCAACAGCTATATCAACTTGCGCGTAGATAGTGTTTATAATGAGAAACTATTATTTACGTACGTGTGTTTTTGTTAGTGCTTTGGAAATGTTTCCAGCACAAGAAAGAAAACACTGTGACAAATTGAAAACATATAGCTGACGTATTCCGTACCATAGACGGTGTTGATTTATACGTTCGCAGTAGCACTGTTTTTTGCCTCAGCTGCAAAAATTGTCTTTTTCATTTCAATGTCATGTTTGCACCGAACAATATAGTATCGACTTTCGAGGTATGACATCTTAGTAACATTAATAACATCTTAGTAAGATTCTTACGGTACGGTAATAAGGTGCCATATAGGTACCAGGTAACACACCATATACGTTACTCCCCAGGTGCAGTATAGTACCAGGTAGCGCACCTGTAATATGTAGTAACCAGCTGCTCTTGGGGGGGGGGGGCGAAAACGCTAAAGGGGGGCGAAAACGCTAGTGATCTCGCCCCCCTCGCTGTCACACCGGTACAGTCTCTAATGGGGACTGCTGCAGCATGTTCTCTTCTTGTTGCGATAACATGAAATTACGATTTCCCATGACGTAGTGATTGTTGCCTAGCAACAAGTCATATAGGGGCCAATGATAAGAGGGAAGCTGCACTATAGAGGCAATTAATGATACTAGGATTCAGAGAATATGATTTTCTTACTTGGTATATTGGAAATGTAATGAAGTTCAGTAATTTCTGCCAGGAAACAGGTTTATATAGTTTCAATGTAGTTTGGTACCTGGTTTGGGCTATAGGACACGTACACTCTCTGTCCGTCCTAGCTAGAACCATAATGACTTAATTTCCTAGTTAAGAAGAATGGTTTACAACAACTGAAAAGACAAGGCATAGCCTATTTTTTTGTCATGACTTTGAAGGAAGTAAATCACTTATAGTGATAGGGTCTTTAGATGATATTTTTTTCTGCAGTGTTTTTGCAATGGAGACATGTCAACCTTGACCCTGGAATCGTCTTGCAATTGCGTCCAGCTTTCCCTACTTCTATGGCCTCATCGTCATCGGTCAACATGTTTGCACATGACAGGATTATACAAAAATGTACTGCCCCTTATGGGGTGACATACCCTTTCACTGGCTAATTACAAGACGGGGATGCGCCAGGTCTCCCGTCAGACTTCTATGGCCTAGTTTGTTGGAACCCCAAAGTAAATGCTATGCTGGGAAAATTTCCAAGCTATATTGACATACAATAATTACTTTGGCTTATGTAAAGCAAGTTAAAACAATATTTGACATTTACCAAACCCATTAAAGATAAGCCTGAGTTGTGAGAATGGCTCAGGTGCGACATTAGGAAACTTTTTATACATCAGATTCTATATATATGCCCAGGGTGTTAGGTGTTGATATACAGCAAATAGATGGTTTTGGAATACATTTTGTAAAAAACGAGGGCCTGCATCGTACTTATCATTTTTGTAGAGGCTATTTTGCTTGAAATTACTAATTATTTAACATCGTTTGGGGGCCAAAAGTATCCAAAATGATTATGACTTTTTTATCTTATTTTTTGTTAAAAATACACAATAGTCATAGACTAGGATAGTTTTAAAGAGAAAGTGATAATAAGTAAAACTTGAGTACTAGAAATATCAATACTGTTATTTTGAGCTGTGGGTAAAGCCGTAAATGTCATAACCTGATCCACACAGACACCCACCAAGGATAAAAGGTCCTTACATTGTTTACATTGAATAGTCGCAAATAAACACAGGTTTGAACGTTCAAATTACGTGATAGAACATCATCAAACGTGGTTCAAATTCAGCAGGACAAGGGGACATGCACCCGAACTCAAACATGAATCGAGCATATTTAGGCCGCCTTAGCTCAACTGAGAGTGCTCATTTCCACAACCTTAAAAATGTTAATACTTGTTTTGTTACATCTCCATTTCTTTTTGACATATATAGTTGCCTGTCCATTGAAAATAACATCATTCTGATGTACAATTTGAATTTACTTTGTAGCCCTCACAGAGACCTGTACCATATTTTACAGCAAGACAGTCAGGTACAGGTCTCTGCTACAGGTCTCTGCTACAGCACTACGCGGTGACTCTCACCACCATTATTGCTCTTCATTTTCTGATTGCTCCAAAAACAAGTCTACCGTTTTTTCCCTTCCATTTTTATTCTACTGTTCAAACAACAAGTACATTAATATTTTGTAGGTTTAATACGAACCCCTATCCACTACAATTCTGGACTAAATTGTATCCCCCTGAGATACCAATCAGCACTCAGATTATCATCCTGTGTTGTCACCCATGATGAGGCATGATCAAACATATTACATGTATCTGGGTCAAATGGCTAGGGGATTAATATTAATGGCCACAGTACAGAATTCTCCAGGGGGCCAATTCTATGGTTACGTAGCAAATTCCGTCCCAAGCTGATGCAGGGTTTCTCTCCACAATTTTTTCATATAAGTGAAGGGACTGGCAAAAATAACCGGACAGTCAGAATACCACAAATGATTATTTTTCTGAAAATCAAATCTTTTTTTCTGACAAGTTGATTGTAATTCATGAAGTAAACAGGGACAGTTAGCACTGTTTTCATGAAAACATGCTCATATTGCAATGACAGAGGGTGTCAAATACTCCAAGAATAATAACAACTCCTTTTGTCGTATAGTAGTGAATTCGAAATGACTATTGTTTTGATCATGGCCCATTCAAGTTTTTGCAGACAATGCTGACTGGAAAAGTGATGCCGCTTGGCACAAAAATCTGTGAGTTTTCATGAATTTTAGCAAACCTAACCAGGAAAATAGGAGAAACACACTAAATGTTAAAAGTAGTATAGTGGTGCTGGGCTAGGAGTATAGTGGAGGGCCACCACTGTTCCATCCTCTGGGGAGGACTCTGATGATAATGGCCACAGTAACATCCTTTAGCACAGTTATTTGGGCATTAACATTATTCAACAACATGGCGTCATGATTGATCGTAGGCATGCAGCCATGTTGGCAGCCGGAATCATGACTTCCGTTTAAAACCTACCCGGAGCTGAAGTTAAAAGAAGATTGATTTGTCTTGTTCTGTCTTTGTACCTGTTGGCTAAGGAAATATTGATGTCTGGTCGTTTAAGAGGTCCCCTGTCTCTTCAGTGTATGGTGAGAAGTCCTTTGGCTCTTTTTGCCTCAGATTCTGAACAGAACACAGTTTACAGCTTCCTACCAATGAGTTTGAGTATGGCACAGTGTTGTAACCAGCATCCGTCCTCCGTCCTTTGACGACATTTTGTAGCTGGGGACGGAAATTTTTTTGCCCATTCTGCCCTCTCTTTCAGACAAAAATCGATATGTAAAGATATAAATAAACCATCTCCCTTCAGTAGTTTTTCACCAAAACAGATGCCATTGAAGTTTAGTCTACCAGCAAAATTTTTACCTCAAAATGCAGCAAATATATTTTTCAGAGGGGCTAGATTTCAACATTTTCCCCTGGATCCCCTAGGAACATTGCACCTTCGGCTCTCGATAGGATTCAAACGGGACGGAAAATAATATCAGACTGGCTACAACCCTGGTGTGGTATTAGTCATATGTATATATATTTATATATATATGAATTGACAACTGGATATGGGTTGTTACTAGGGGTAGATATTAGTAAAAAAAAAACAGTTTTTCTGTTTGGACTGGTCTGTATAAACCAGACCTAACAAAATCACTGGACCGGATTTTGGACCAATTAGAAAATAAACAGATCATACTGGCACTACGGCGGCAGGCTTTCACATGTTTTTGGTATACAATAAGAAAATAACAATAGCGAAGTAGAGGAGAGTTGATAGTCATTTCTACTGGTTCTACAGTCAGTCTCCGTTAACTTAGACCAAGTCTGACTGTAGAACCAGTAGAAATGACTATCAACTTTCCTCTACTTTGCTCTTGTTATTTTCTTGGACAGTTTTTTTTTTACATGAAGATCCAGGGATCATTCGTTAATGTCCTAAGAAGTCGGTTACTCCACCAATTGCAAACAGATTCCTTTGTTCTAGAAATAGACCATTTTTTGAGTATCATCAATTAACAAGTTTTCACAGACAGTTAGGTTCAGATCCACACCTGGAACTGCTTGACTTTCAGAATTTCACTTCTATTCTTAGCAAGGCTTTATCTCGTGCTCATGCGCACTGGCCATTAGTAGTCATGGTCTTCCTCAGCATTGGCTCTTATCCAAGTAATCTGGTATAATCTGTAGTGTCAGTGATCCACATGTTGGATTGTCACGTGTATCTGGGAGCATTGATGAAAGTTGTTCTTTGTGGAAGCTCATGCTCGAGAGAATTTGAATGGTTCATTCTGTATTTTTGTCCAAGACGTTTCCTGTAATTCTGATGTAGTCTTTTTTTTGCACAAGGCAGAACTTGGACGTGATTATAAGAACACTAGACTAAGTACTATGACATATGTTGGAGAGTATAAAAAAAAATTAACTCATTGTATTTTGCCGTGGATAAAGTTTTTGAATTGTCAGTGGCACAGGAAAATGAAATGTTCATCAATATTATCGTCAGGAATGTTGAATAAGCAGCATATTAGTATTGATATTGTGGTTTTGTAAATAAATCTTGCATATAACAAATGCATATGAACTTCTCTACTCGTTATTTTCTTGAACCAGTAAGCCCCCAAACATGTAACCGCCTATATGTGCTGTTATGTAATGTGTTCATTTTCTATTCTGTCCCAGATCTAGGCCAGTAAAAAGTAACGTTTTCATACTGGCACTAGCTCAACTCTATGTATTATCTACATTCTAGGACTTATAGAATGAGTGATTTTCCATAGCCAAATGGATTCCATGCTCTGTCGGTGGTGCTGAAAATTTGGTTATTCTGTACAACAGCTTTCTGTTGGAGATCCTCATGATTGTTATGATGATATTATCATAGTATTTAGTTTGGTACATGTGCTGATGTAGAGGGTTGTCTAGGACAAAATTTGAATCAATTTGTATATCCTATAATGTTTGTAGTGTTATTACTTTTTCGGTTTTAGAAAACTCATTATACACTCTCTCATAAACACTGCCGTTCATTCTGATGTCTATAGCTTCAATTGCAACCTTAAAGATACCATCATATTATTTTTATCTTCAACAGTACAGTACAACAGATTTTTATGCTGCCAACTTAACTTTATTGCTTGAATTTATCAGATCAGTTTTGCATGGTCTGTGAAAGAATTATCATTATAAACACTTCCCAAGGAATTGCGACAATCTATGTGATAACATTCCACCATTAGAAAATGTGAATTAAATATTCAGTACTGCAGGACTGTTCAGGGATTGCTTCTACAAACTGTTGTATGTTTTGTTTTAACTCTGTTTTTCCTTCCATTGCATTAGTTGCTTTTTCATTGAAAATCTTAAAACCTTGACAATTCTAAGCACTAATCCGTAATCACGTCTCCCTATCCAACATATAGTATTCAGGGCTCGGAATACCACCTGCATATGCAGGTTAGTGCAGGTAAAATTGGAGCTGTGCAAGTATTTCTGGTGTCTACCTGCACCTAACCTGCACTGGTTCATGTACTGGGTTTTATACATAAATGTCCTATGATGCAGGTGTATATGGATTGTTATTAGCTGCATTGACTGTTACCACATATATAAAGTATTTTGAAAAATAGCAATGGTTCCAGAACGAGTTTGATCCATACTTATTAGATTCAGGTAAGTGGTGCAGGTAAAATTTGTCTGGTGCAGGTACTTTTCAATATTACCTGCACCAGTGCATGTATGCAGAAAAAAGTATTTCGAGCCCTGAGTATTACAAGAGTACTACAACTGAAATCAGGGAATATAATCTTTTGAAATGCGATGAGAACTAGACTAAATTTTCTGCACTGTGCAGCTTTACAGTACTGAGAAAAAATAAAGGACAGCAGGGCAAGAGTCATTTTTGAATTTGATGATATATACTGTAGGTGGTTTAACTAGATTTTGAGTCCATAAAGGCTCACATCATCAGTTTCATAAGATATACATTGACCCACATGCATATGGCAGCATGTGTACTTGTTGGTGTGGCACATTTTTGTTGTGCAGTCACATGCAGGCACATGTGAATTACATTGCATACAATGTATGTCAATGGAGGCAATAAGATACATTACACCAAATAGCAGTTACTCAAGCAACTGGATATGACTTAAGAAAGGGTCAGATGTTTCAGGTAGGATCCACTGCATTTTCTGAGATGCACTAAGGAAGATCTGTTGAAGAGTAAGTTTTAAGCTGAACTGAACTATGAATTGATATGCAAATGAGGAAAGAACAAGTTATGGAAGTCCAATAGGTAACAAAAATGAGACAAAGTCAAGCCAATGTTGATGCTAATTAGTTATCTTTTGGGGGTGGAAGGGCTAGGTTCGAAGTGACCAAAAGCTCAACCCTTGGCCTATAGCTACCTTTTCCTGTTAAGGGTGGGATTGTACATTCTCTCATATCTTTTGTATATTGCCTCTTTAACTCCTGGTTCAAACATGGAGTATTTATACTTTTACTGTATGTGCATTTGGGAAGAAACTGTAAATGCATTTAAGTTTGTGGGATTTAATTTTGTGGTAGTGGGAAAAAGGACTTTTCAAGGTGCACTGTAGTCTCTTACTGCCATGGGAAAATGTTTGCGGCGGATTTAAGTTTGCGGTGAAGCGGCCACCGCGAAAACCGTGTCTGCATTTACAGTAGTAGAATGAACTAATTTGGGATGCTTTGTCCAGCACTGGTTCATGTGAAATTCATGGCACGTACATGTCCTGGGAATAGACCACAATAATCGTGCTAATATTGGGTTTGGCAAATTGCCTTCCGATTGCTGTTTTGTGTTTCAAGAATAAGCACAGCACCATTGGGAACATAATGGTAGCTACAGTGATCTGTATTCGCTGTCAGAAACATTTCCTACATGTAGAGAATAGTTCAACTTTTGCCAAAAACCATTTGTTCAATTTCAAGCAACTGGATATGATTTTGGAAATGGTTTAAGGTTTCAGGGCTTTAGATAGTATCCACTATCTTTCGTCAGTGACACAGAAGGTATTTGGTCTTTTATACCGTTTAATGTTTGATAATGTAAGTCTTGAAATGCATTTTTGGAGTGTACACCATTGTTGCAACCATGAACTGTAACATAGCAAAAGTAGTCTTTTACTATTAGTTTTAGTAACATAAAGTCCCCTCAAAAATGACAATTTTGAATTTTTTTGTCACACTTCTAAATTACATTTCTCCCCATTTTTACCCACATGTCCCTTTTTGGTTATTACTTGACAATAAGCTTGTGCAAAAGTCTGCTATGAATGATCGGTTTGGACGTTACATTCATTTGTTACCTATGATCTTATGACCAGGGTTGTAGTCAGCCTAAAGTCATTTTCCATCCCCTCGAATTTTGAATCCTATCGAGGACCCATGGTGTGAGATGTCGAGCTGAAGTGGCAATCTTCTAGGGGAATTCAGGGGCATGCTGCCCAGAAAATGTTGAAATCTTGACCCTCTAAAACACTATTTCCTGCATTTTGAGATGTAAATTTTGCTGGTAGACTTAACTGTTCCACGACATCTATTTTGGTGAAAATTACATAAGGAAGGCATTCTTATTGTTTGATCTTAACATATCGATTTTTGTCTGTCACAGAGGACAGAATGGGCAAAAATTTTTCTGTTCCCATGCACCTGCAAAATTCCGTCAAAGGACGGAAGGATGGATGCTGGCTACAACCCTTATCTTTGCTTTGATGAGATGCCTTATACTGTCAGACACCTTTTGTAAACAGCATCTGAGGAATAGTAAGAGGTCCATCACTGCCCATATAAGGACTCTCACCACGGCTTAGAATACATCATAGGGTTTGCTGCCATCTGTTCCAGAAGTGTTAGAAAGGTTGAGCTCCAATTAGACGTACGTAGAGTGCATATTCCAGTTGTTGTGTTGTAGTGTATTGTACTGGTTGTTGTATTAAATTTGTACGTTTTTCATTGTAGTCTCCTCTGCCGCTTACATTGTGTAGTTTCTTTTTGCGTAGTGTCACAGTCTGTATAGACTGACTGACAGATTCCAGTTCTTAGCAACCCTGCCTCTAGACCATGAAATTGTTACTCTGACCTTACAGATACCTTCGTTAGGATGGGGTCACACAGATGCATACATTGTATATCCAAGTCCATGTGAATTCCATATTCATTTGACATTCTTTAGAATTTAAGTAAAGTTTGTGGCTTTTTTTTTCAATTCTATAAAAAAAGTGCTCAGTAGAAGTAAAAGTAAAATATATGCAAAAACTTGTTAGGACTTAAAATGATGTAAAGTATGCCTCTGTAATATATTTTGTCCAGGATGCAGTGTCTAACATACATGTACATGTAATGTAGACAAGACATAGAATGGTTTCTAAAACCATAAAGCAGAAGCAGAGAAATTCCATTATACATTATATTATATATTATATCATATATTATATGTATTTAAGACAAATACTTTGTGATATATATGAAGAATACTTGTGAATACACTGGCCTCATACGGTCCCTTTGATTGTATTGTTAAGTCATGTTAACCTCTGACCTGAAATGAATTAGATATCTATTAGCCTAATGCTTGCATGAAATGAGTTCGGTGAGGGTCTTATCTGTCCATTAAGGATTCGTTTCACACGAGAGCAAGAATGAGCTGGAATGTCATCAGAATGAAAATTATTTTCTATTCCTGGGAATTTGTAGTGTGTCCTAGAAATTCTCACTGCATTCCAGATTAGAAATTCTCACTGCATTCCAGATATTTGTGCCCATTGTTTGGGCTGGCCCGAAAGACATGCTGAACACTTTTGAGGTGCATTTGAAGTGGAGAAATATCGAAGGGCATTCAAAGAGTATTCTATGTGTATTTTAACTCTAACTGCAGTATGACCTCATTCTATGACATAACAACATTGCCACTTCGAATCCCGCCAGAATGTGTCCAAAAAGAATATATGGAATGCAGTGAGAATTTCTGGTATACGCTACGAATTCCCAGTAGTAGAAAAGAATTTTCATTCTGACGGCATTTTGGCTAATTCCTTCTCATGTGAAGGGGATATTAACACTATCCCTTTGAAGATGTATCCAAATTTAATTTAGTAGTACAATGTGAAGGGCATCTCAGTCTTCATATTTCTACATTAAAGGTAATGGTCATATTGGGAATGATGGAAAGATAGCAGCTGTGCATAAATGTACAAAATGTTGATCAATTGACCTGGCAATAATAAATCTACACATGATTTCAGTACCCATTTATCTTTTTTACCAAGTAACATTGTCTCGATCATCTCAAATTCAACTGACCCGGCCAAAGTCAAATCTACCAAAAATGACAGATATTGTCATGCGCAATGCTAGTAAATTTGCATCTAACGTTCAAGGCACGTGTGCATACCACTACTGTCCAAGTGACCCCGTTGGGGACTCCAAATCATCGCAAACTACGATTATAAGCCCAGTGCAGGGTGACATATGGCCGCCAAATGATAGGCAGTGTTTCCGTATCTACGGGACCGGGAATCGTGTGGCCGTGGCAGCGTTGGACAGGTGACCGCTATAGACTATTACTTAATGCTTAGGTCAATGGGAAAAATCCAAGGGACCAACAAAAAGTGGCCGCAGTGACCAGGTGGTCGTTGCGCAAAGGTAGCCACTTATACAGTTTGACTGTACCTCAATTTGACAATTCCTATTTTTCCCAGATAACTTGTTTGGGAGTTGTCAGGAGGACCCAGTAGAAGCCATCTACTCCTACAACCCCTCCAGTAAGCAGCTGAAGGACCTCCGGGATGACATCACAGAACTGGTGGCTGATGGGTACGGTTGGAGAGATGACATCACACAAGCCACCATAGGTGGTCACCTCAACAGGTATTAACTTATTCATTATGTTTGATTTTCAATGTGAGGGACTTACTTAATGGCAGTTTTAAAAACGTTTTTAGATTGCAGATTATCTAAGAATATATATCACATGACATATGTCACAGTATAGAGATCACAATCCAGGACAATCGCCAATTGTCCTAGGACAGATCACGATCAGAGTTGGTCCTAGGATAGGCTGCGATCGGGTTCTGCCCTAGGACCATCGGCGATTCTGCTAGACAAGTACAGATTGTGATCGGAATCTGTCTTAGGACCAACTCTGATCCAAACTCAAATGGTGATATATAATATATGACAATTCACATGGTAGAAAATAGCAGACTTGGTATGATCGTAGATTTCTAAGAGGAATATGTGAAAGCATATGAAGTCGACCCATTTGCAAAGGAAACAAACGCATTAAATGATAGACTGGGACTGAAAATTATATTTCTGTCTTGTCTAAATATTCAGTAAACACGTTATTTATATTATTTCTATTTATTCATAAGACTTTTTTAAAACAAATTTACAAATAAGTTCAAGCCTTACAGAACAAAAGTATTCAACTCCTGACATTAACCAATTACATAAAAATTTTTAAATTCTTGGAGTCAAAACCGTGTTTTTATTTCAACACTTGGCTGTAAGTCTTGCAGAAAAGTCAGGACAATTTCAAAGATAATGTCTTTTAACAAGATGCACTTTGTGTTCAAACAATAGTGTTTCCTCTGCTTCTTCCAATAGAATACATCAGGACTATGTAGCAGAGCCCCCTGGCAACCAGGAAGGGTATGACAGCCTAGGCAAGGCTGATCCCTACCTGGGCCAGCTGTACCCTGGGGCAGCCCAGCTGAGTACAGGGGTGGAGAAGAGACGTCAGGAGATGGTAGATCAGCTCAATAAACAGTACCTGGAGCTCATGGATATGGAAAGGGCACTGGAACAGGTATTAATAGTAAAAAAGACCTTTTGCAGGGTAAGAAAAGGAGATACTGTATGTTTGTCCAGATAAAATGTATTTCCAGAACATGGCAAGTTGATGATTCAACATGGTAACTACAAACAATATTCAAATTCACTTTGTTTCAATATTTTGAAATGGATATCTTTGTCATTCACACATTTTGGATGTAAGTACATTTATGTAAATCTGAAATTTGGTCTGACCATTCTTAAGTACAATTTTACATTTTTGTTCAGATGAAATTCCTTTTTACTGAATATAAATTATTAGTTTTGATATCGTAATACTGTAACTCATGAAATATTTGCTCCTCAATGCCATGACACTATGAATATGCTTTTCATAGGATTTCTACACTGTGAAAATTGTTTCAAGCACAAGTCTACAGTCTGCAAAAACATCTTCTGTAAAAGTCTCTGCAAAAATAAATGAAGAGTTACTGTAGTAGACAGAATCAGAATTTGTCAGCTCTTCCTCTGACTGAGTTGTAATTTTCTCCTGTTCAGCAGGCAGTGGAAGAGAGGCACGTGAAAGAAGCCCTACAGTGGCAGGCAGGGCAGCAAGGCATCCTGGGAGATGACCGTAGCGAGGAGTTTGTCAACTCCTGGTTGGACGACCCCGAGATCCGAGCCAAGCTGAAAACGCTACTGAACACCATCGTTCAGTATTACGGCAACGACATCGACACACCCAACGATGACTACGTCAAAAAAGGTGGCGACGGCTCGTATTACGACTATGAAGGTGTAAATTCTCCTAACGGTGGTGAAGGTGATGGGCATAGGTTGGTGTGGGGAGATTTTGGTGGCGGTGGTATGCATGAGGATGGTGTACCCGACGAGAAGTTAGTCGCTGTGCCAAAATGGCAAGACTATTTCTCGGATGCGGACATGACGACGACGGCTACTAAACCACTAACAGAAGCTGGCATGGTGTTCGGTGGTGGTGGTGATGTAATAGAGTCTAGAGAAGACCCTGTAGATGATGACATCATTCCCACTCCTGATGCTGACATGCTTCTATCTCTTGTGGGTAAGTGGCCATTGACATCTCCTACAAAATACGTATAGTACTTCTATCCACACTTTTGCTCTTAGACTAATAGGGTCTTAATTCAATTTGAAATTGCATGCAGAAATAGCACATTATTTATGACCTGACTTTAAAAATTATTAGATTTTATATAATGTGTACATAATATAATAAAACAGCCTCAGATTCTTACAGTTGGGGCCATCTTGCTTTCAGAATGATATCAATGAACTTGCCTTATTTAGCTCAAGCCAATCAGTGCCCAGATTACAAATTTTGAATATCTGGACATTAAATTACCTGTAGCACATGTATATGTACGTTGCAAACGACCTCGGGAATGATTGCTCTACAGCCAAAGCCCGGAGGGTGATCCGACCTGCGGGAGGGCTTGGACCAAGGGTGATGCGGAATACTCCGTGTTATATTTTGTTTATGCCATCCCCATCTGAGAAAACACATATTTCGATACAAAATGCCTAGAAGTTGAGAAAATTTTGGTGTCGTTGAACAAAAACAGTTGCAGCAGCAATTCTAATGTCCGAATCAGGTTACTGAATTTTCGATCGCGCCGCACTCAGCATGGCTAGAGCATGTCGAAGTGTTCGATGTTCGATGGAAGCCTGTGTGATACAACTTTTTATCACCTGGTCCCTATCGAACGTTGTCACGGACCAGGTATGACATAAGATTAGTGATCACCCTCTGGTAGTTATTGTTGCCACATGAACCTGATGTATTCTGTTTAAAACTTTGCTGTAGGAAAAGAGCTGAACAGCCTGTTGGATGGGACCATACGACTGGAGGACCTAACTGTTATTGTTGCCACATGCACCTGATGTAGAATGTTTGAAACCTTGTTGTAGGAAAAGAGCTGAACAGTCTGTTGGATGGGACCATACGGCTGGAGGACCTAACTGTTATTGTTGCCCCATGAACCTGACTGTATTCTGTTTGAAACCTTGTTGTAGGAAAAGAGCTGAACAGCCTGTTGGATGGGACCATACGACTGGAGGACCTAACTGTTATTGTTGCCCCATGAACCTGATGTATTCTGTTTGAAACCTTGTTGTAGGAAAAGAGCTGAACAGCCTGTTGGATGGGACCATACGACTGGAGGACCTAACTGTTATTGTTGCCCCATGAACCTGATGTATTCTGTTTGAAACCTTGTTGTAGGAAAAGAGCTGAACAGCCTGTTGGATGGGACCATACGACTGGAGGACCTAACTGTTATTGTTGCCCCATGAACCTGATGTATTCTGTTTGAAACCTTGTTGTAGGAAAAGAGCTGAACAGCCTGTTGGATGGGACCATACGACTGGAGGACCTAACTGTTATTGTTGCCACATGAACCTGACTGTATTCTGTTTGAAACTTTGTTGTAGGAAAAGAGCTGAACAGCCTGTTGGATGGGACCATACGACTGGAGGACCTAACTGTTATTGTTGCCACATGCACCTGATGTAGAATGTTTGAAACTTTGTTGTAGGAAAAGAGCTGAACAGCCTGTTGGATGGGACCATACGACTGGAGGACCTAACTGTTATTGTTGCCACATGAACCTGACTGTATTCTGTTTGAAACTTTGTTGTAGGAAAAGAGCTGAACAGCCTGTTGGATGGGACCATACGACTGGAGGACCTAACGGATGAGGAGTACAAGCTGCTGGCTCAGGCTGTCAGGGAAACCATCAGTCTTCTACAGGATGATAAGGAACAAGACGGTGGTGAGTTTATTGTAAAATTGAAGGTAGCCCCATTGCAGTAAGTTGTTATCCACCATGTCTAGAAATGTTGTTGGAAGGCGAAGCTCAAGCCTTTCCCTTATTTTCTGGGTAGACTAAAAGTCTTTTGTAGTTTCATTGTTGTGCAATGCCCCCTAGCACAGTAAGTATGAGAGGCAACACTTCTGATTCCTTCAGTTAGGATTTACAAAGTTTTCAATGTTGATCATGGGTTCCAAGTTTTGTTGACGGATGCCTGTTATCAAATGGCAAAGAGTGAGTCAATCTTCTTTTGAAAATCCTATACAATTATGTTGACGCATGATTCACAAGACACATGATGTAAAAGAATGATTTAGAATGATAACAAGGCATGACAACCTTATAATTCTTCTATGAAATCTGTCTTCAAGATACTAATTGAGATGGTCACTCAGCAGTTGCCAGTTCCAGTTTGCCAGTGGAAGGCAATATCAGCATGACTTTTTTTGTGTACTAGATACTTACTGAATGAATACTTTCTTCGGACTCAGATTCAGGAGGCCAGGAGGATGCAATTGATGAAGAAACAAGAGACTCAGAAGGAGAAATTGAAGATGGCACTGGGGAGGCACCAGATGGTAGTGAAGAAGACACCAAGGAGAATCCAGAGGAAACATCCGACCCAGAAGTTACTAAGAAGGACCCTGAAGAAGGAGCTGCTGAGGAGAAGGAAGCTGAGGATGCTGACAGTGATGGGCAGGAAGAGAAGAAAGATGAGGAGACGTGGATTCAGGAAGACCAGGGGGAACAGAAGAAGTCTCCTGCCTCTCAGCAAAGCTTCTTCAGAAATGGTCCACCTTCATGTAAGCACTTTCGATGTTCATTGGAAGTTTTTTTTTTTAGAACAGTGAGTTTCAGTTTTAGTTTATCTGTTTAACCAGGCAAGTACACATCGCCTGCTGGCATTTGAGTAACTGATTTTTTACTATTAAACAGTAATTCTTCACTAGTAGTAGCAGTATGCATGCTTTTTTGTGGTTATTTTATTTAAAAGAATTGAAAGAAAACAGAGAAAATATGATTTTACACTTTCTAAAAGTCCCCAGTCTTCCTGTGCAATGTGCCTGTATCTAAGGTTTGGAGTAAGGTACTCAGTGTCAGTCTCATAGAGCATCTCTAGGAGTGGTCCACCTTTATGGATATGGAAGGGTTTGCTCATTACAAGTTTTAAGACAGATCTGCATGAAGATTGACATCCATTCAGCAAATATGTCATTTTCTTTACACAATATCCTTATGTTATAAGTTAAGCAACTTTGCAACTCTGAAACTAGTTCATGTAGTATGTAAAATGTCTTCAGTTTGCATTTTAAAAAAGAATATTCGGGCAATTTTTTTTCTTCTAGAATCCCCTGTCCTGAAATGCTTACTCTGTCACTATTTCTGCCATTGTTTGTTGCACCAGAACTTATCTGATTACGTTCCTTTTTTTCTTCAGTAAAATTCAAGAGTGAAGAAGAAGAGAAGGAAGAAAAGCCGACCATCGACAGTAAGGCCTGGTTCATCCCTATTGAAGACAACAGAGGTCGTCAGGTCGGCATCTTTGACCTTAAGGATGCCATGGAGGCCAGCGTCGAGCGCAACCACGCCTTTTTGGTCTTTGATAGAAAGTAAGTACAGAAAAAAAAGTCCAGGGCTTGAAATACTTTTTTCTGCATACCTGCACTGGTGCAGGTAACATTGAAAATTACCTGCACCAGACAAATTTTACCTGCACCACTCTGAATCTAAGAAGTATGGATCATACTAAAATAGTTCAGTAATCATCGCTATTTTTTTTCATAAATACATTATAGGTGGTAACAGTCAATGCAGCTAATAACAATCCATATACACCTACATTATAAGACAATTATGAATAAAACCCAGTACATGGACCAGTGCAGGTTAGGTGCAGGTAGACACCAAAAATAACCGCACAGCTCCAATTTTACCTGCACTCACTCTGGTACATGTATTTTGAGCCCTGAAGTCACTTGCAATTTTAAGCTACAATAGCTTTTAGTTAGTATTAATTTCAGGAAGTAGTGTAAAATTTTTACTCTAGATGCATAATATACAGATCTAGAAGCCACAACAGATTTGCAGTTCATTCATGCCTCATGAAAAGTGCATTTTATGAAGAATGTCAAACCACATTAACCTTTGTTTGGCTATCACAGTTATAGTAAATGAACAAAATTTTTAATTAATTTCTGACCGTTGTATATCCTAACAAATTGAATGTAATGCCATAAATTCTTCACATGATCATGTTTAGACATGATTGCGTGAAGAATTTTTTAAAAACTTCAAAGTTCAAGTAACTGTTGTAACTTTTGCTACAAACAACTTGCAAGACATCTCTTGTAATGTCAGACATTTCGTTGTCAAGATGCCAAGAAACTCTACCCTACAGGAAATTTTCCACTTCTCCCTGGTGTAATGGAATGGTCTTTTCTGTCCTGCTGATTTCAGGGTTCTAAGAAAAAGCCATTGGTGAGCCTATCTAACCTAGAACTGGAACCGTTTTGCCAGGATTCATGGCCGAAAACTATTTCACAGGCTTGCTCTTATTACAGTCATTTGCTAGATGGGTTTTTGGATAGGCAGCAGGGATATGTTTCCATATGTCTGTGCTGACATGAATGCCGGGGTAGCAGGCACACTGCAGAGTCAGATATGGTGGAACTATGTTGAATGCTATGTTTTTGCTGTGTGCATAGCGCAGAAAGCAGTACTGTAAATGCATTTAAGTTCGTGAGGATTTAATTTCACGGTACTGGGTAAAAGGACTTTTCACGGTGGTTTTAATTTCACGGTAGCACCATGCACTGTGGTGTCTTATTGCCATGGAAAAATGTTTGGGGGGGTTTTGAGTTTGCAGTGAAGTGGCCACCGCAAAAAACGCAAACATTAAACCACCGCGAAAGTTTCTGCATTTACAGTATCTTTTAATGTCTTTGATAGACCTGGTTTGAACCTCTGACTGCAAAGTAAGCATCATTTTCATTTTGATTCACCAGTCTATTGAACTGGTTTATCAGTAAAAACTTATTTGGATGTATAAAACAGCACAGATCTATGAAATTAAAATCAATGTCTTGTTTGCAGAGTGACATATGATGATGGGACAAAGGTTCGTGATGCACTTGCTGACATCATTGGAGTTCCAACTGAGATCTTCTCCGATATAAGGTTAGTATATATAATAGAGGTCACATTTCTTTTGTAACAAACTTTTTGATATGTATAACAAGTTACTCAAATCTATCCAGGTAAGATTGTATGTAGATATCCTCTTCATAAAAACAATGCCAATGCTTGTTTATTCTAACTGTTTGTTTGTTTGTTTATTTAGTGTTCTGGACAACCATGTTTCCTTCCTGGTCAGACCCAACGACAAGGGACTCAACGCATCAACAGTTGCACACCTAGCAGGTACATGTATGCACATTGCTGGCTCAGTACACTGAAGAAGAAATAAGAGTGTTTACCAAAATAAGATATTGGCTGTTGTAGCAATATGGATTTTGGATTGTCAGGTATGAGGTGTCTAAATTTGTTGTTGCTCAAATATATTGAAAATTAGTCACCAATGTTAATCCGAATTTGATATTTTTAACTTCAGAATATCATTTTACAGTTTTGTTGCCAGAACTCCACAATAAATGTTTTGAATTCTCATCGTGTCATTTTTCCAGAAAACAACAAGGAAGCTCTACAGAAGGCAGTTGGTATGGAGCTGGTTGGTACTGGCATCGGCAGTAATGAGGTACGTCTACTATGTGTAATTTCCTAGAAGCCAGCCTGCCAGTGAATTGATATCCAAAAAAAGCACAAGAGCAGCTGCTCTTTTATGTTAGGTTTTCATGTTTCTCCTTGATGTATTTGTTTGTGGATCAGAAATCCCATTTGAAGGCATTTACTACACAGTGCCACACGGTGAGAGATGTTGACATTAAACATTTCCATCAGTCAACTCCTAGACAGATGTTGAAGCTTTCTGTTATGCAACCCTTCTTGTTTGTCTCTTGTGATCACACACATGCAAAATGTATCCTGCTGGTTTACAAAGGGTGCTAGTCCCTTATAGATTCGAAAATTGCTGATAAGTGCCAAAAAATATTGGAAAATGAATAGTAAGTCAGTTTCAATGTCAAAGGATAGGTGAGTGAAAATCAAGCTGGCCCCAGTGTGCACAATTGATGTAGTAGGGCCTTCACACTGAAACCAAATTAGCAGGAATCAAGCAGGACCAGCCGGAATGAAGTATTTGCAAAATTCGTGCCACATTCGGGGCCATACCCGGTATATCCCCTTCACACGAGAAGGAATGAGCCAAAATGCCGTCAGAATGAAAATTCTTTTTCTATTAGTTTTCCTGTGAATTCGTAGTGTATTCCAGAAATTCTAGATGCATTCCAGATATTCTTTTGGCCACATTCTGGCAGGATTCGAAGTGGCTTGCCATTTCGGTTCTCCATCGAATGAGATAAGAATATTTGAATAATGTTGGTCCATAGAATGCAGTCATACTACAGTTAGAATAGTTAGAATACACTTAGAATCCACTATGAATGCCATTCGATATTTCTCCACTTCAAATGCACTTCCACAGTTTTTAACACGTCAAAAACTTTCAGGCCAGCCAAAAGAACGGGCACAAATATCTGGTATGCAGTAAGAATTTCTGGAACACACTAAGAATTGCCAGGAATAGAAAATAATTTTCACTCTGACGGCATTCCGGCTAATTCCTGCTCTCGTGTGAAGGTGGCTTAACTGAAGCATTACAGTGATATACCAGCATCTGCGGATGACTAGAACTGGCAATCTTGCTAGTTCAGTACCAAAGAATTGTCAAGGGAAATCAAACTAAATTGCTTTCAGGATTGACATTTCTCAGAACAACCTTTTGTGCTTGTCACATCCTATTTCACATGCAAGACAGTAGGCAGATGAGTCTGAAAGACCTGTAAACGTTCAACGACTTCTTACAGACTGTCATATTTATTGATTGTTGCAGTAGAGGGAGTGTGATGAATATGCACCTCTGATACTTCAACTGGCACATGTTGATCCTTTGTGTTACCACTGTGATTTTGTTTGTATTTGGTAATGGTCTACTCTCTTTTGGCAGCCAGTGGCTGAATTCCAAGGAACTTGTATACCAACAATAGGCTGGGGTAAATTTGCAAGGGTCTGCAACTGACTGCCATTTGGCAATAACCCAATGTGACCTTAATACATGTACAACAGTTATTGCCCCAGATGCAGTCAAAGGACTGTACGTTTTGAACCACTCACATGGCGTAGGAACCCTACTCTTTTCACTAAGTGTCCAGGTTCTTTAACATGCTTTTTTAATGTCTCAAACACGGAGGCCCTACACCCATCTATAAGACAGCCTTATTTAAAACTTATTCCAATTGAGTTCTGTGAGCAATGTTTTCTGCAAAGTGCCCCTACCAAGGACTAGTGGCATGTGAATGGATTTAAACCCGGCAGGGTCTCTTTACTCTGGATCAAAAACCCAGTGCTGTAATTGTTGATAAATTCATTGTAGCTCTATTACTTGAAGGCATGACTATTTTCCTCTGTCCGGAGCTGGCTTTAGATACTAAGTACAATACTAGTATGACCAGTTTATTATTCATTTTAGCATAGTCTGGACATGTGTCTTCTCACAGTCTCTGATGTCATCCGTTGTAGATCTGTTCTCATCTTGGTGACACTAGCACGGCTGTTGTACTTGTTTGTACAGAATCTGGCAGCTTTGTTCTATTGTTGCTGTACTCTTTCCAGTCTATCTTCATCCTCTTTTGTTCTGTGTATGGGTCCCATACTGTTGTGGTATCTGACCCTGTGAGTGAGTGGTTCAGATTCATTAAATTTTCCATGCATATTTTTCATGGTAATCTGGAGACCAGCATAGACTAGTTTTCATTTTGATAACAGTATTGGCTACACCACAGAAGATTGTAGTTGAGATAGTGTACGTAAGGTAGCCTGGGTACCATCCGGATAGTAGTTCGCTCCTATGTTCGCTTCTGCAATCTGTCTGGAGACATGCACATTCAAACCGTTTTGGTGCTAAGGTCAGTTAATAAGGGAATCAAGGAATGTGTTCTAGAGCGCTCATTTGATGACAACAGCCCTCCCACAAGCAGACGGAGAGCTAATTTCCGGTGTTGGAATGCCTGTTTGGACGATCGCTTGAACCCATTCCATAATTCGCTCATATGTGGGGACCAATCAGCGCCTGCGTCCAAAATTTGGACGATTCCAGACGTTAAGATGGTCCACGTTCCCAGACAGAAACACAAAGAAGCGACTGTATATAGTGTATAATGAATGTCAGAGCTAGAAGCGACTGTTTATACTGTAGTATATAATGAACGCCGGAGCAAACTACTTTCCGGATGGTACCCAGGCTAGTACTAAGGGTCAGTTGGCACAAATCTGGTTAATGGAGATAGTCGGTGTGCGTTGTTCAGATACATTAAAATTCTACATGTATATTTTTCATGGTAATCTGGAGACCAGCATTACAATACTAGTTTTCATTGATAACAGTATTGGCTACACCACAGAAGGTTGTAGTTGGGATAGTGTACTACACTACCAAAAATGATTTTTTCTTATTTTGCTTACCCCATGGACAATTCTTTTAAGAAGAAAAAAATTATTGCAGGAAGAAAATTGAGAATAAAATTCAAGCAAAACAAGAAACCACAAATTTTTTTTTAGACATTTAAGCAAAATCGTCTTATTTTTTCTTTTTTTTCTTATAATGAAAAAACAAAATTCTACAAATTTTTTTCTTCCTGGAAGATAAATTTTCTGTGAGGAAGCAAAACAAGATAAACAAGAAAAAGCATTTTAAGAAATACAAGAAAACAAATCTCAAATTTTCTCAAAAACTTGACAAGTAAAAATTTGCTTGCCCCATGGACAAGCACATTTTTCTAAGATTTCTTGGGGACAGAATAATTTTCTTCCTGGAAGACAAATTTTCTGTGAGGAAGCAAAACAAGATAAACAAGAAAAAGCATATTTGGTAGTGTAAGGGTCAGTTGGCACAAATCTGGTTAATGGAGATAGTCGGTGTGCACACGTGAGATCCTGCATGCCTGCCAGTCTCCATTAGTCCCCATCCTCTTGAAAATGTCAGATCACTTCGAGTGTTGTTGTCTGGCTTTGTATCCATCCACCCACATAGCACACTCAGGTAATTCTCTAAGAGGTTTTGCTCACATCCTGCGGCGTTTTCTGCCAGGACTAATTGGTTTTCGGAAAGTGATACAGAACACTTCAGGACTTGTAAAATCCTTGTCCTTGGAAAGGTGAGAAAATAAACAAATGATATGAAATGTACATGAAGCAGGAAGGGAAAAAGACTTCAACCTTTAAAAAAGGAATTAAAAGAAAAAGGATACAAGTTTGATTTTTTTAAAGATAGAACAAGCTTATCTGAAAGACATGCGAGGTCATCAGAAAAGGCTGCTTAGTTAATATATCATGGGAAGGTGTTCTTGTTTTTGTCCGTTTTCTAGTTACATGTATGCTAGTCACATTCACTGTGACAGGAAGTGGTCAATGGACATGTAGCATTAAAAAGACTTGACATATTCCATGGAGGAACTTGACATATTCCATGGAGGAACTTGACAAATTCCATGTACAAAAAATTTGACATATTCCATGGACGTATGAGATCTCAGAACTCTGTGTTCCGATGTTCTCCTTCTCTCAAGGCATACCATTGTTGACTAACTGTCTTGATTTAACTAATACATGACATTGAAGCAAGATGAAGCTATCTTTAGCTCTTTTTGCACCTTTGAAGTTGTAGAATGTGAAGATACAGATGTAACATTGTCAAATTCAGCTGTCAATCAGACTCATTCGGCAATGTTCATCCAGTCTTTTTCAGGCTGTGAGAGTAATTGTTGTCCTAAAGGACTGTCAATCATTTTGCACTCCCTCAGATTTTTGGGACAATTTTGTTAGGACCCATTTGTGTGTATTCCGTATCACCCGAGGTCCCAGCCCGATCCGCGGGAGGGCTGGGACCTAGGGTGATGCGGAATACACCGTGTTGTATTTTATTTATGTCATACCTACCTGAGAAAACCCCTGTTTTGATGTGAAATGTGCATGAAGTTGAACAAATTTGGTGCCCTCCAACAAAAAGTGTTGCAACAGTAATGTTCCAACGTCCGAATCAGGTATTCAAACTTTCGATGGTGCCACACTTGGCCCGCTCAAAACAGTTCGATTTATTCAAATGGAGCCCGTGTGATACGCCTTTCAAACCGGTCTGATACGGAAGTTATGGCCTGGTCCGGAACACCCATATCAAACGTTTTCGCGTCTCGGGTATGACATAAATCACCTCATAAACAACTCACTCACGGCCTGTAACCACAGTGGTCGTAGGGGCTCCACGACATCCATCAGCAGTGATCTTTGCCCATCTCTACCAAAACAACTACCTAGACATATATGGAAACAGGTTTTATGGAAATTTTATTCCTGCTTAAGAGGGAATCAGACACCTTGCTCGCATGACAAACACAAAGATTACCACAATTCTGTGTCCTACGGACTCTTGTTATTACTGCTGTAGCAAACACACAGATGCCGTAAACTGGCTTAACCACATTTTCTTGTGTTGCTGCAAAGTTAATTGTAATGATTTTCTTACCATCAATTTTTCACTCTTATCTAAAAGTGTGGTCTGTGTGACTACTTTAATTTGTTGATGTACAAAAAGTTCTAGGAATAGTCCTAGCTATCCTTTGATCTTGTATAACAGTGAAGAATGTCCCACTTTGCTACATGTATGATGTAATCAGGTCAGAAATAATGTCCCACATGTACAAGACAGTCTCTGATGCAAATCAGATAACCAGATCATTGGCTGATTTTACACCCAATTACATGTATGTGACAGTAAAAATAGTTACTCAGCAACTCATATCAGGAAAATGAATATAGAAGGAAATTGCATTGAATTTCCTCTTCGCCGTACTTAAAAGAGCTGAGTACCAGGTATTTCTGATGAGAGCATGCACCTACACGTACAATGTTAATGTACAATTGTAGTCTACACCAGCCCTGCACTAGGTACACATGTGTATATCAAGTGACTTTTTAACTGTGTAGAACAGGAATGTGAACATAGACATAAGATCAGGTACAGGTATACAGTAGGACACGGCTGGTTTGGGTACAGGTGTGGTAGGTGCTAAATGTAGGCCTGTGTCTGAACATGTGCTTCTCTATGAATGAAAGAACCATAAACGAACTGTTGACAACTTGACAATGTTTATTCAAAGTTTCAATCAGAACAAAACTAGCTTGAAAGTGCCTTAAGTCTCCCAAGACAATCTTATAGTTATTGTAACTGATTTTAATGGCACAATATTTTTTAAATGCACCTTTTCCACTGCTAAAGTTTTGGCTTTGTGATAGGACTTATGTACTTATACACTTATTTATACATGTATAAACTTGATGCTTGCTATGAAATAAGTGTTCACTAGGTACATGTTTATAATTATTGAGACTTACATTCATCATCATCATCATCATCAATGTTCATCAGGATTATTGCAGTGAAGTACTGATAAAAATTATTCCAGTACTTTTTACCCTTCATTCTTTTTGTCCATTACATAATATAGACATATTTATAGATTTTCAAGTTTTCTCACAGTGTACTTATTGATTAAATAATTAAGTAATTAACTGTTTTGGTATGATAAAATGTGTTTGCTTCTGCTAGGCACTGTGCCATTGCTCAGCCAACGTGGACCTGTCCATAGTGCTGAAATCTTGGTGTTGATTATTTTGCTACTTTCTTATCATCAGGTGCCAGTTTGCCACAGATTTCTGTTTTCATGATGCCTTTTTACTGCTACATTTTTGCATACATATTATTAGTAAGAAAATGATTGTCTTGCCTGATTAAAAGACAGTTACTTTCCATGGATTTCTATTTCGTAAATGAGAAAATGGAAAGTCAAATTTCCATATCAGGGAGGAAAACCTTCACTTTCAAGACTTTCACTTGTGAAGAAATGAAAATTTAGCAAAACATTGATCAGTGTCAGAATAAGTGGCACAGGTTGTCATAATGGCAACTTCTGGGACCTAACTATGCCAAGCAGTCTCCTATGCCTGCCATTTCACTTGTAGTAATGTATATTCCTGGGCTAAAGTACACATCAATCTTTGCTGCCAAAGGGCCATTTTCTTGCCATGATCACTTTGAACTTTCCTCCATCAATGTTACCCAAGTAGAAATGGTATTGTAAGGTACTAAAAGGTCAAAGAGATGCTGCACAGCTGTAAATTTTACTGCCCCTGGCTTGTTATGATAGTGCTTTGAAGAATGACATTGCCTGAGGTGGTTTGGGCAATATACAGTCCAGAATACACTCAGTACAGTAGAAAGGAAATGCATCCATATATCATAGGAATATATTCTGTCCAAAATCACACTCAGGGTACATATACATGTATGTCTGCATGTCAGATTGAAGACACCCTGCCCTTATGCACAATCCAGAATGTGTGATATACATGTAAGCCTTAAAACACATTGTCAATGCCTGAAAGATGTTAAAATGCACAGGTAATTTCCATTTTACTTGACGATGTATATGACTTGTATGCTTAGAACACCATAAAACACTGGACTTGTACATGCTTGTGATGTACATGTATGCTTATGGAACACCATAAAACACTGTTGTAAAGTGTTTGGGTGACTACCATTGTTAAACCATGGGAACTGGTTTATTTCAGCTAAGACATAGAAGTTCGAAAATGTATTTTCATGGTGTGGGAACCAAATTGAATGTAGAAGTTAGAGGGGCAAGTAAGGACACAAAGAAACAAACATGCCGACACCCGGGATCAAACCTGGGTCAGTGGATTACAAACCAGGACCACTATTGCTGTCGCCACAAAAGCTCAGAGCTCCTTGGCAAGAACGGTAGATGGTACTTGAACCACTGTTACACTCGCAATAATCAAATGCAGCTTTGCAGGAAAGATGAAAAATTCACCGATAGTCTCCATTTTACTTTTAATTAGTATGTACATGTACATGCTTGCCATATGCTTGGGACACCATTAAATGCTGATAAAATGTATAACATGTTTGGGGAACTTGCAGTGGTAAACCATAGGAACCCATTATGGGTATTGAATACTAAAATTTTAAAGTGAAAAATGTGTACATGTATCTTCTAATGAACTGTTATTTATAAATACAACAACAATTCAATTGATCAAAACTGCACTGAAAAACACGGTGCTGTTTTTTATAACCTTAGACTGATTTGAGCTCAGTTCTATTTTGTACACCCAATACAGAAGGATATACCCATTTCTATATCTGAAATTTGATCTAACCTAATCTGACTCTTGAGTTGAAAGTGCTTTAGTAAGGCACATCCTGTAAATAATGTTCTCTTCAAGTCTATCAAAAAGCAGCAGTGCAAACAAAATGAGAAGTAATCATATACGCAGATATATTTGCAATGAGCTTATAGATGCTCTGACCCCATTTCTCAACATTTGATACCAATGGGAAAGCTATATTCTATACTAATCCACAGACTGTGGCCATTTACACAAATGTACAGTGATTCTAACATCCAACTGAAAAGGGTGCTGGCTCAGAGGCACCGATGACGTCAATAGCTTGGAGTAAAGCCAGACTGCCCGGGGACACCATAATTATGTATGCATGAAATATAGCAGGGTTCACCTATCGGTGGAGAGGGGTGACGCACACAGGCTTATAGGCCAGGAAGGACCACATAGCACGCTTTGTTTGAACCTAATGATGACCAAGGACATTTTGTAACGTTATAGAAGATGTATCATCATCTTTCAAAATGTTACATTCATTTGTCAAGGGCTTAATACTTTGTACGGGCAAAATGTGTAACATTACTTGTAATCGGAAATGTAATAAGAAAAATCTAGACTAAAGGACAATAGATATATTTTTTATACAAGTTGTTATCATTTTAATGATGACTTGGTATTAATACAGTTTTCAATTTTGTTCAATGTAAAATTTCTCAAAATTTCAATGATGAATTTTTCATACATTGCATTTTTATTCTGCTTGACTATTCCAATTGGAACTGATACATGACAAGCCTTTGTAATGATATCACAATTAAGGACATAGAAAAGAATATTCTCTTCAGATCGTGTCATCCATGATTGCAAAGGAACATTGAGATCTTTAAATTTGTAATACGTTCATTTTTGGAACATTTCAATAAGAATTCAGCCTTGAAAGCATTATATAGACAGGGCTCGAAATTCATTTTTGGGATTAGGTGCACTGGTGCACCCAGCTTGATGAATTGGGCGCACCAAAAAATGTTTGGGTGCACCATTTAGATTTAAGTAGAATGTCAAGAAAACCTAATAACAAAACTTAGTTACAAGCTATCAAATTCTTATTCAAGTAACATGACAGACATTTTTATTATCTTTCTAACACTTAGATGTCAAGAATATGATGAATACTAGCATACTTGAATCCTTTCCATACATAAACCTAAGAAAATATTTGGGTGCACCCTGTGCACCCACTGAAAAAAATTGGGTCTCACGCACAGTTCCAGTTTTGGGTGCACCTGGGTGCACATGCACCCAGTATTTCGAGCCCTGATAGACCATTGACCCCTTCACAACTAAGGTTAATGTCACAGCATCCAGATCATTTTCCAGGATGATAAACTTCTATCTCTAATATTATCATATTTTTTGCTGCTGTCACTGAGGAGAGCTACTACCATAACCCAGGAGGCTACAACAGGTCATTGCACAACTTTGTTAAAAATCAAATGTCTTTTTCCTCGGGATCACAGGACCATAAAATTGCCTCCCACTCTACGAACAAGATCCGGGATATATCATTATTGAGTTTTTTGCTGCCAAGTTAGAAATGAAAGGCAGTTAATTTGGAAATTCAAAGGAGCATGAAACTCCAGAAGGGGTTGTTATTTTCCAATTATAGATAATAATGTACCAATGAACACATAATCAGCTGACTTTTTGGTGGTGGTTCTGTAAAACTAACCCCATGCAGACTCCACGTAAAACTATGCATTCCCTTTATAATTTAGACACATTTAGTTCTGCATAAATACTTTCCACGTGAATGCTGGGAGATGAGGGCAACCCAGTTATATCATTAAGAACACAATCATAGCTCAATCATTGCAATATGACTTATCTCCCAGGAAAATATTTTTGGAACGAAACTATGTGGGCCATTTAAGGCACATTGTATTTAGCCGTAGGCTGATCAGGGCTCGAAATACTGGGTGCATGTGCACCCAGGTGCACCCAAAATTTGAGCTGTGCACCCAATTATTTTCTGTGGGTGCACAGGGTGCACCCAAATATTTTCTTAGGTTTATGTATGTAAAGATATCAAAGTATACTAGTTTACATCATATTCTTGACATCTAAGTGTTAGAAAGATAATACAAATGTCTGTCATGGTACATGTTTAAGAATTTGATAGCTTGTTAAGTTCAATTTAAGTGGTGCACCCAAATTTTTTTTGGTGCACCCAATTTTTTAAGCAGGGTGCACCAGTGCACCTAATCCCAAAAATGAATTTTGAGCCCTGCTGATATTTCTTAGTAGAGGAGTTAAGTAGAATACTGAATGCTTTTTGATGTATGCCACACTAGTGAATGCTGTTTTTAACAGAATACAGCAATAATCATGTGAGTTATTTCTAGAGCACCTTAGGCACGGATACGTCCCTGGGCGAATTGATGATAGTTACAAATGTACGTAAGTTTCATATTATCATTCATTTAGTCACACAGCATACTGAAAACCTACCACCCTAGTAGATAGTTTAGGAAGGCAAACTGAGAGGTACTAACTTCTTATGTTATGCCTTCCAAACATACAAAAACATATACTTTTAACTATGCAGCCTCGAAATAATACCCCCAACATTCCTTTAGAGTTATCATGGCCAGTTGTATAATAATTGTTTTCAATATGATGTCTTAAGTAGTTCCAAAGCTAATCCCTTCACCACATTGCTCCCCTACCACCTATTACAAAATCTAATTTCACATGTGGGTATTTCAAATCTCTTTGATGTGTGGGTGCAAATCAATTTTGGAAATCCCACTCTATAGATGTACGTACGCCCACCTGTTAAAGTACACCTCAACAAGTCCTGCATTCAGATTTCCCATCCTATCTTCAAATGTGAGTTGATTTTGAATAAGTCAATTATGTTAAACTCGAATTCTGCAATTTGATGCATTTCTCCATATTTGTCGTGATGCCAAAGACATCAATGTCAGATCTGCCTAAGTATGGATGCATCTGTCTGATCTTTGAGACTTTATCTTGCAATACCTAATAGGGCCTTCACACTGAAACTGAATCAAGCAGAACCAGCCGGAATGAATTGTTTGCAAAATTCGTGGCACATTTGGGGCCATTCGGCTGGGAATTGCAAATGGGCCTTAAATCCCCTTCACACGAGAAGGAATGAGCCAGAATGCCGTCAGAATGAAAATTCTTTTCTATTCCTGTGCATTCATAGTGTATTCTAGACATTCCGACTACATTCCAGATATTCTTTCGGCCACATTCGGGCAGGATTCGAGATGGCTTGCGGTTTCGGTTCTCCATCAAATGAGATAAGAATGTTTCGAATAATGTTGGAATGCCTCAGAATGCAGTCAGACTGCAGTTAGAATAGTTAGAATACACTTAGAATCCACTATGAATGCCATTCGCTATTTCTCCACTTCAAATGCACCTCAACAGTTTTTAACATGTCAAAAACTTTCAGGCTAGCCAAAAAAACAGGCACAAATAGCTGGAATGCAGTTAGAACACACTACAAATTGCCAGGAATTGTGAGCAATAGAAAAGAATTTTCATTCCGATGGCATTCCAGCTCATTCGTGCTCTCGTGTGAAGGGGGCTTTAAGGTCTGCCAAAGTGTAACACTGGGGATATCTCCTTTTCCGAAGATGTCCTAACATCATGATACAAATGAATGTAGTAAAGCGCATATTGACTTTTCAATCCTAGGTTAGGACAATTAAATAACAGTAAAAGTCTATTTTTTTCCTATCAGGCCTAATCCTAAAATCCACCCTTCTTTCAAGCCAGTGCAGCATGGACCAAGTCTGTTATCAAATTAAATACAACACATTGATTGTCCCATTAGCAGGAATAATGGGTTTAATTTAGGTTAGATACTGTAGATTCTTTTACTTTTGCAGGCACTTAATTTTCCTTGCTTGTTAAGTTTGTTGGCATTTATACAGATCAGTAGTACAGTTAGTATGTTGTCCAGTAGATACATCTTAATATGTACATTCATGATTTTGTGGCGGAGAGGTCACAAAAACTGTAAAATGAAACCACCGCAAACATCTCACAGGATCTTCACTCTAAAACAAGCAGCTTAAAGAAATCTGGCAAATGTAGCATAACCTCTGGGGTCTTGGTTGAGGCAGAGCATTAGCTGCTGATGGCCCTGCATGGTGGGGATGTGAAATCCTGAATGAATGGGCCGCCCTGCCAAATGAAAAGAGATGGCACTGATTCGCACTTAGCACCCAGGAAGTACGCTCATGTGGAGCTTGTGTGACGAGACGTCCACATAATTTGCAATGCTAATTGATAGAAAGAGAACCTAGGGGCCCTTTACTGAGGACTTCTCTCAAAGGAGAATCCAGCCCACGCTTTCTGGCATAATGAGGAATCACCACGGGACGGTAGCAACATTCAGAGTACTTGCGGTGAAGGAGACTGTTGGAAGTCTTAAGTAATAGGACTGTTATAAAGATATGGGGTCTGCAGACGTACAGACCACTGCGTTGGCTGGAACTGGGAGTACAGTAGATTCTACTCGCCTTGGAGAGAGGAGGTCATCTGATTTGACCTTGATCAACAAGATCATGGAATCTTGGGTAAATATCCATCTTGTCAGTTTGATACATGTCTGTTGATCTGTTTGATAGTCTAAAATCTGGTGTTGACCGTTTTTGTTCTGTTAGTGTTTTTGAGACTAGCCTTTGAAATTATGTGTTGTTGTTGCACATGTGTGGTGTTGTCATACACATAAAATCCATGGAAACCTGCAATACTATTAAGTGGAGCTTAATGACAGCTACAATGTAAAAGGTCTTAAAGTTAGTAAATGACAATTTGTGAGGGTATAATGTATAATGTGTCTGCTTAACAACCAATTCTCAAAATGTACCATAAGGTCAAGATGGTAACCATGGTAAAGTGCAGTATAAATAGCTTTCCAAGTGGTAATGAACACGTAGGGCCATTAACAATTGACGTCAGAAAGACAGGTTAGTGGACCATTTTGACTTGTGAGAAGTGGACCATTTTGACTTGTGATGGTCAACTTGACCTTTGCATTGCGTAGCTCACAGTCATATTTTACCTTACATTAAACCTACCATTAACAGTTAATGTTTCATCTGAAACTTTCCTTTAGCTGTACATACGCATACAAAATATGCACTTTCATGCCATGTGCATGCATTATTCAATATTGTTGCACTTGTTGATAAAATGCCTCCTACAAAGGGATGAAAGATTACTTGCCGTCTCAAGAGACAGTTCCATTATGCAAATGACTTCCATACTTAATTTAAAGACAAACAGTTACCCCGGTATATGTATGTGTCTACCAATCGACCCATAAAGAACAATTTAGGTTGAATTCAAATGTTACAGAACTAACTAAAGGTACTGTTTTTGTTCCACCATTTGATCTGTGTCCAATTATAATGATTGATAACTAAGTTGTATACTAACCCAACACCTGAATTTATAGTATAACAACTTGAAGGTATACTTGGACCTCACAGATCACTGGCGATAAGTCACTACTGTAAGAACAGTTTTCAGTGAGCAGCGAGCATTGGTTGTTGCCTGAAAATCGCCAATGATCCCTAACAATTGCATGCTGATTGCAAAAATATTACGTGTTACTGTCAAAAATGTGTTTTCGAGCCTGCAAACTCGTCAGATGGATTTTGGCGCAATGTGACGGGTATTATGGAGAAGGGAAAATTTAAGGTGTTAAAAGAAACTGTGAGGGGTATAAAAGGGACTGAATACACTCAACTGTGTATGGCATGTTTTTTTAGCACTCATCTCCATTCCATGTACTATGTAGTTCATCATTGCTATTGCACAATGCATGAATGATACTTAAAGTTTACTCTTTGTCTTTTAGTTTTCTTGCATTGTCTGTAGTCATTGTTTTTCATTGACTTTTGAGTATCATTTAAATTTATATAGACGAGTATATTAATATTGTACGAAGATAATAGGTCTTACATTAAAAATTCTGGCATTATATTCAATTTGGCTTCTTGACCCTGTATATCAAAAATGGTTTTCTTGCATAACGCCTATAAGCAGTGTTCCTGAAATTCACTTTAAACAGCCTTGTTATAAACAGTGTAAAAAAACCTGAAAGATACATGTATGGCAGATTCAGAGAGATACATGTATTAGCATCCACCCACTGACTCAAAACAAAGAAGTCAACTAGTAGTTCTTGGGGCATTTTTTTATAGCCATTCATTGCACCTAAGCTTTGTATGTCATAGCATAATGCACACTGAATGACTTAACCATAGAATTGCCAGGTGTAAGTGCTATGTGGGTGGTTAATGGGTTTGTTCCGAGCTCATAAAATGTTGATAATATATATTCATAGAAAGTAAGTGCTGTATGACTGCAGTTAAAGTTTGATGCGAATAGACTTTTTGTCATACCTGCATGGACCGTGATTGTATCCAACACAGGTGTTCTGAGCAGGTGATATTTAAGGGTTAATGGCCCGCCTCGAGGTGTATATGCTTATATAATGCCTGGGCCTTTGCAATAGCCACCAAATAAAAACCTCAGATTGAGCGAAGCTTTGTGGTTATAGCAAAGGACAAGGCGTTATGACACTATATACCCCAAGCATTAAGACACCATATACACCAAGAAACAGGTGGGCCTATCCAAACTAATCCATTTTATAAGACAGAGAAATTCATTGGAAGAGTCAATTCACATTACCAAGAGGGTATTTCTTGCCTTTTGTCCCACCATTTTGGAAATCTTTATAACATTCTAACTGTGATAAGTTACTGTTTAGAACAGTTCACTGTTTATAACATTTTTGTGATGTTCTGAATATTTCCTACAGTTTTCAAACAAGTTAGAAACATGTCTAACATCAAATACATTATTTGTGTTAGTTTCTAAACTGTTCCAACATAGATTCATCATTTGTGATCATGTGTTCATACATTGAAACAATATGATGAAACTGGGTCAGTGGGCTGGGAAGAGGGCAATTCACATGCACATCCCTGACAAGTACAGGAAATTGTGTCTGTCTGCATGACAGCTTCTCACAAAAGAGTCACCAGTGTCTACTAAAGAAAATCTAAAAATACAAGACGCAAACAAAAGACCCAGCTTAACAGCTTGGTTTATGGGGATTATAAAAGATTTTATGGAGGGAAAAATGATGCAAATTGTTGAAACATGTGAGAACGTGTGGGCAGCTCTCTAGTGTATGTTGTTAAATTGAATTACATGACAGTGTATAAATTGAAAATTGTTGATTGCATCAAGATGCCTGTAAATGACATTGTGCAATAATTGTCCTTGGTTGGATTGTCTATTCAATAGTCAGATAAAAGATAATTCAGGTTCTATTGTATCATAGGAAATGGAATGTCTAGATGGTTTGTTATACATGTAGAAGTGTATAAGCATGAAGGGCATATTGGACCTACTGTGCAATGTACATGTCATCATTAGGCCAGACCAATTTTATTTGTTGTTTTATTTGTCGGATTTCCCGACCCTTTTTGTTCCGACTTGAAAAAAAACAAAACTTTTCAAATTGATGGCCACACCTCGTGTTGACAAAATTTCACAGCCTCTCCTTTCTCAAATTAGCTATGGGCCTCAAATTCCAGTAGCTGTATGTACTGTATGTACGGTACGTATGGAGGGTACGTTTATAATTTTTCTTTAAACTTTGGACTTTGCTACCAGGGACCCCCTAAATTAACTGTAACTTGAGTAAGCCCCTCGATCTCTCCTACCCGTGACTTTTTGCAAAAGTTTTTATTGACCAACCGACCGACCCAATTTTTTTCTGAAAAAATCTGAGAAACAACAAATAAAATTGGTGTGGCCTTATAAGCACTTCCACTCACTTTCCTTTCCACTCAATTTTCAATTTTTTTATCAACGATATAGGCAGGTGCCCAATTTACTTTTCAATGGACTGTAGCTGACTTAGAAGTGCAAGTACAGTATATTTTTAAAATTTTGTTGGCAAGTTTGTGACAGTGTGCATTCTTCTGGTGCTCTCTTCTGTGAGCTATACATGCACACACTTAATGGGGGTTATTTGAGAGGGTTTAACTTAGAGAAGATCTCATACATATAGATGTCTATAGATCCAATGCATGGGCTATGTTGCACTGAAATGCTATGTGACCCTATGAAATGAAAAGAGCCTATTATATATAGTCTGGTGTTTCAGGTTTATGTACCTTACATGAATCTTCAGATTGTATTTTAAAGAAAGTGGAGTTAGATTGAACTAGAAAGGCAAAATTTTTGCAAAAATGCAGAATGTTTTCCCATGATAGCTTTTTGTCAACAAGAGTTGGAAAAAATGGTGATGGGGTCTTTTGTGCAAATGTCCAATGTTTGACACTTAAGGCTTATACCTGCTTAAGTTCTCTCATACATGTACATGTATATGGGACATTCAGCTTTATCTGAAATGATAAATGCAATCCCTAACAACATGTCCAAACTGAGCTAACCCTCGAATTGGACTCGCACAGACACCAAAACATCTGATCAAGATGGCCAAGCAGTAAGGTTGCTTTACCAAATAGATTTTTACATGTAGAAACTCAGTAATACATGTTTTGAATTCGTTCAGTTTTTATGTGAAACGTGTGGGTGGAACGGGGACCTGCTTTATACCTTAAAAGGTTTCTAGTAGAGGTTTTAAGCTCAGAAGATGAGAAGACTGTTATGTGAACCCATTTTGTGCCCTATTTATAGCCAAAGTAGGTTGTGCACTTAAAGTAATACTAAAAGTAAAGACAGGAAAATTTCATGGCTAGAAGCAGGCTAGGGTTGTAGCCAGTGCCTGTCCTTCCGTCCTTTAAGGGATTTTGTCAGCTGGGGACGGGAAAAAATTGTGCACGTTCTGTCCTCTGTGACGGACAAAAATCTGTAAAGATATATAAAAAACAGATGCCATTGAATAGCTTAGTCTACCAGCAAAATTTACACCTCAAATGCAGGAAAAAGCATTTCAGAAGGTCTAGATTTCATATTTTCTGGGAGAGCATGCCTCTAGACCGTCCTGGGAACCTCAAAGTGCCTTCGACGCTCAATAGGATTTACATTCAAAGTCAGGGGAGGGAAAATGATTTCAGGCTGGCTAGAAGTACAACCTTGAAAAGGTGCATCAAAGAAATTCAATGCACATACATGTAAAGTTGTGTAAAATACTGTTACTTTTTAAATTTGGTTTACTGGTGAACTAGAATATATAACGTTTTCCTGAACCTTTGCAATTATGAACATCTAGCTTAGCCCTTGTTCTGAATGACTCCATTTTATTTCAACCTGCCTACCTACATGTAGTCCCTTGACCTCCAGATCGTTGGGGAGACAAGGCAGCTATGAAGATGGAGAGCTTTATTGTACATGTAACAGTTACCGGTATTTTATTTCCCTTACCACTGTAAATGAACTTATTTTGGAGGAGTCGATTCTGTGGGAGGAGGGAAAAGGTGTCTTTGCAATGCTTGAGATTTAAATGATTGTACATGTAGTGTAATTATTTTGCAGTGGAAATTTCACTGCAAAAATATAGTGCTAAGGCTCTTTTGGCTGTAGTACCTAAGAAAGCTGCAATATACGTCCCGAATTCCGACCATTTCTTTGATAGATCAAGACCTACATTTTCAACCACATACCAAAAATCTATCCACAGTTTCTTGAGATATGCTGAAATTAGGAACACCATTCCGCAACACTCTCTACCCAACAATTTAACCTTTTTTTGGAAGGCAATAATCAGATTGTACACGTGTAGACCCTGGAGTATTCAACACTCCTGATGACCTAGAAGGTGCATGTGGAAAGATTGGCATTTGATGAGCTTAGGTTCCATTAGGCCGTCTCACAGGTCAATATAACGCCTAGTTAAGTAGAAACAAGCCAGCTCTGGGGACAGGCTTTACCTCAATTATGCTTATATATACCAACTCCTCTGTAGTTCCAAATGAGAAGCATTTGCATCAGGGTTGTAGCCAGCCTGAAATCATTTTCCATCCCCTCGACTCTGAATGGAAATCCTAGAGAGTGACAAAGGCCTATTGAGGTCCCCAGGAGGGTCTGAGGGCATGCTATATATCCCAGAAATTTTTGAAATCTATACCCTCTGAAATGCTATTTCCTGCATTTTGAGGTGTAAATTTTGCTGTTAGAATGAGCTGTTTTTTTAATCTTTTATTCCCACCTGCAAATTCCGTCAAAGGAGGGAAGGACAAGCACTGGCTACAACCCTGATTTGCATGTGGAGAGAGTGTGGAGAAAGGTGCAAAATGATAAGAATGTCAGGCAAAGTAAGGTTATGGTGGCTGAATGGTTTCTGACTGATACTAAAAGCCATACAATCATGTACAGTTTGCACATTGTATAATATCATACAGAAAAGCTTTAAATGGGACAAGTAAATAACATAAGGAATAGATCCTCAGCAAAGTACTGTTGGTTATTTCAAGCACACATCCAGCATTTACCGACCAAGCAATCACAAGCATGTATATTCATGGCAATAGATGCAACTCCCATGGACAGCTAGTGTGTAGGACATGCTTTGATGCGCTGGTGTTTAAAGTGGGATTCACAGTGGCACAGGAAAGCCTGCCCACTATTAATGTGAACTCCTGAGTGTTAGAAGAGTACTTCTTGAACATGAATGATTTCTATTCACAACCATCCTTGTTCATCAGTTTGTTGATGTGTATTCTTTTCTTACAGTTGTATTTCAGGTATACCATATACAAACATAGTCTTCTATTTTATATTGCTATCACTTAGCCATATGCTTGAATAAAAGAAGATCCCTTATCAATTTTAGGGCTTTGAGGTTCATCTACATTCAGTTTGCAGTAATCCCAAGGGATTGGACAAACCACTCATTAGTATGCATGATGTCATTGTTTCCATGACTACAAGCCTAATGTCATCCCCTTTGCTGCTGCTTGTCTCCTTGGCTGTGTCATGTGAATGATGTTGCCATGACAACCAGATGATGTCATTGTAGCCATGGTAACAGGAGTAGGATAACATTATACATGTAGTGCCTACTGTATAGCTGGCTCTTTTATTCCATGGAAAAATAAATCTGATATGATTATGTTTATAATATTCTGCTATATATGAACCAGCAAATATGTTTGTTAACATAAACTATATGTATCATGTGAAATACCTAAAATCTGACCATAAAGGTTAAAAGATGCATAGTGAAATACTAGGATAATAACTGTGCTTTCCGTGGTGCTGATTTAAATGTTATTGATTTTTGTACTGAAATGCCATCCAAAGCTATCATTCTGAATTTTTCTGTGGCTTTTCAATGCCAGCTAATGCATTCATTCAAAAACATCATGAAACAATTATTCCATTGCAATGTGATACAGTGGGTGCAGTTCATACAAAATTGACTAGATGGCTCTTGTGGCTTGCTCCAGGGCTCCCATAGTATGATGGGCAGACCATAGACATTGCCTACAGTATTTTTTGAAGAAATATGGCTTACTGAGACTTTGACATATACATTGATACATTGCAAGTTCTTTCCATTGATACAGTGTACATTGCAAATTCTTTCCAAATTCTTCTTAATTGAAGTGTTAACATCTTACATTCAGATATTTTAACAACATATCTCCATTGTCCTCATACATGTAAGGCTTTACTTAATTACTGACTTGTGTGTATAACTGTTTCTTACAGATGAGTCACCATGTTGAGTACTTGTTAAAGACAAGGCTACTCCCACTAGTATGTATTCTATTGTGGTATTTGGTGGCTGGTAACAGTGCTGGTGTAATGTAGAAAATGTTACCAACATGGTGGCAACGATAAAGGTGGAATGATATTGAACATAGTTTAATTAATGGTGTAAGGGTGTGGATGTAAAATTGAACGTGGAAATGTACTATATGGTAAGGAAAGAAAGCAGTCATTGAAGGCCCCTGTAGTAGGATTTGAAATGCCAAAAGTCAATGTTTTGGTCATTTTTTTGGACAAGTTTTTTTTAATTCATTTGTCCCATCGGGCAAGCACATAGAAAATTTACTTGCTCAAACCAACTCGATTTTCACTTGCCTGAAATTTAAATAACATTTTTCTGTGACTTTTCACTTCCAGCAATAGAATTCTTTTCTTAATTGTTCTATTTTTCTGTGTTTTCCAATGCTTGATACCATGACTGTGAAAAGTGTATCAAAATCTCATGCATGGAAAATTCTTACTTGACCAATCAGGCAATAGGGGTAGGTCATGCACTTGCCCGAACAACACTTTCACTTGCCCTGGACAATAGAGCTAGTGAACTTGTCCAACCCTGTACCTACCAATTTTACTGTGTACAAATGTGATGTTGTTGTGCCACACAAATAAGTTTAAAATAGTGGACTTCACCAGACTGGCTCAACATACAATGTGTCTGACTAAAAAATTATACTTAAGAGGTCATGTCTTAGCCTGGATGCCATCAGATCACTGCCGGGGCTCCTTACACTTGCTGCCCGGTGGAAATCAAATGACACCCAGGCTAGGTATCACTTTCTGGTTGAAAATCAATGAGTGAGAAAAGCAACAGTGAATTGTGATCAGACCTGTGGGGGATGTGTTCTTCATGCAATGAAATCTACAAAGACATTGTCAAAATTTTTGATGAGGATTTCCTTTGAATTTCAGCTAGAAATAAGTAGGTATGAGCGTTGAAGTATGCCCTGCGGAGGGATGGGTGTGTGGGTGTAGGCCGTCTTTTATCTTACACTTTTATCCTCCCATATTGTTGGAACAAAGTCGCTGGAATGCCGTAAGCCATGGCGTAGGTGGGAAGATTCTGTCACCACTTCTCCAATCTCTGCAAATAGTAGGAGGATTGAATAAGGGGATAACTGTTCACCAAGTTGGAAGAAACATTAGAAGTAAAAAGGAATCTGATTCAGAAATACATGGGATCGGAAGGGAATGAAATGGGGTATTTATTGTATAACAGTCGGTTGTTAAAATAGAATTCTCATTAGTGGGGAATGTATCCGATTACCCGTGCCTCCATGTCTCAGGGTATCTAACGTTAGACATCCTTGAAAAGTTCTGATAGTTAAAAAGGCAGAATCTTTTACCTAGATGAAATTCACTTAGCCACTAAAAACCTTAAAATGTAATTTGTTACATGTCTGTGGCATGATCTAAATTGTGTAAATGTTTGTTGATATGCACGTATATTGTTGGTTGCTTTAGGTAAAGTGTTTTGGTTGGCCCAAAACCCAATATTCAATTTTGACTGGCCTTAAACAAGCATGAACAACTAAGTAAACTAAATTCATTGTATACACGTGTATTGTTAGTGTCACAAGGGAATTCTTAATTTTACCGAATTTTTCTACTGCCAAATGAAAATGTAGAAATTTTTCACTCTTCAAGATCCGTAATTTTGATTCGTCAAATTTCCTTCACACATTGGTTACATCTGGAAGGCACAGGTAATCCTTTGAACCCACACGTACCTTGTTTTCAGAGTGAACAGGAGATTTAGAAATCCCTGGATTCTGTATCTAGAACTAGCAGGTAGCGCGCACACATCAATTTGTTCAATGATGGATACCAGGATCCCAAGTCACAATGCTGTAAATGCAGAAACTTTTGCGGTGAATTAATGTTAGCGGTTTTTGCGGCGGCAATTGTGAATTTAAAACCACCGCAAACATATTTTCCATAACAGTAAGAGACTACAGTGCATGGTGCTACCGCAAAATTAAATCCACCGCGAGTAGTCCATTTTACCGCTACCGCGAAATTAAATCTCTGTGAACTTAAATGCATTTACAGTATTTTCTTAACTGTAAGCTGTGCACAGATCTCCCCTGTATGCATGTTTCATCACATTGAGAGGTGATAGGATAGGTTTTCTTGCACTCCTTCTCACTTGCCACTGTCTGGTACCATAAATTTTGATAGTATTGTAATGAAAACCAAGAAGGGGACAAAGTGAGAAGACATCTCAAGGCTATAAGTCTGCCTTGAATTTAACCTTCCTTAAGAAGAAATGACCTCCTCGGCCCTCTATTTTCTATCCGGCTTGCTACAACAAGAGATGAAAGCCGCAGGGATTTTTTCAAGAGATCGTTTCATAGACACAAAGGAAAATGGAAATTGCAAATTGGTGTGCAGACTTAAGGGATGTGGGAGAGATACGTTTGTAGGCAGAAATCAATTCCTGCTATATAATTGTTGGGGGGTTTCTCTATTCAACCTTGCGGCACATTCCCTATTTCTTTTGCATTACCAGCAGTAAATGCGTTTAAGTTCGTGGGGATTTAATTTGGTGTTAGCGGGAAAGTGGAGTGTTCGCGGTGGTTTTAAGTTTCCTGTAGTGGGTTACACTGTAGTCACGTACTGTAATGGAAAAAAGGAAAAAGCAAAGGATTCAAATTGCTCCCAAATCTCTCCAAATTGCTTCACTCTTACTGTTCTGAACGAGAATTTCAGTTCGGTGTATAGGTACGTGTTTGTAATTTTGATACAAACACCAAGTTGCTTTGTTATTGATAGCAACCAAGTTACAGTGCCTTGCAGCTTTATGTTCTAAGCCAGAGTAAATACATACCATTTATCTGTAGTGGACACCTTAATTTTGACCCATAGGTATAGCAAGGATAATTTCCTCTCTTTGCTTCTCAAAGCCTACAAGTCTTTTGGCTTGCCACCTCAGTCTGTTATCTATTAATTGCCTTTGAAGAAACTACAAAGGAACCAACAGCTCAAAGAAGTGTGCCTTTTCAAGCTTGGAACCAAACCATAAAAGCTTTTGAAAAGATAAGATCAGAAGATGGTTTGAATTATGATTATATGGGTGCAGCAGGCAGTGATTCTTTGTACTAATAAGTAATGTTGTTAAGACAATCTATGCTAACCTTTCTCTTCCTTTGCTTCGAATGTACAGACTATCGAAAAAAGTAGGAATCAGATCAGCAAGTATAAATTTGCACATTTCATGTACAGTCAAACCAGTATTAGCGGCCACCTTTGCATAGCGACCACCTGGCCATTGCGGTCTCTTTTTGTCTGTCCCTTGGATTTTTCCCATTGACCTAAGCATTAAGAGATAGTCTATAGCGGCCACCAATCCAAGGCGGCTACGGCCTTGCGATTTCCGGTCCCGTAGATACAAAAACATGCATATAGTGGCGATACAGTGGTGTATGTTACCCTGCGCCGAGTTTAAAATCGTTTGCGAGGATTTTTAGTTCTCAACAGGGTTATTTTGGCAGGAGCGGAAGGTGCGAGTGTCTTGAATGTTAGAGCGCAAGTCTTCGACAATGAATTTTCTAACATTGTGCATTAGGCAATATTGATAAACTACGGTACCTTTGACTTTGGCAGGCATGAGTCACTTAAATGTTAAGACGATCGAGACAATGTAACTTGGTGAGAAACATCACTGGGTACTGAAATCATGTGTAAAAATTGCACGTGGCCAATTGATCAGCATTTTCTCTGTAGTGACCACCTGTCTATAGTGGCCACATTTCCCCAGTTCCTTGAATGGCTGCTATAGATAGGTTTGACTGTACATTGTTTATATTCCATGTCAGTAGTAGCATAAACTTAACGCTAAACCCATGGCAGAATATTCCTATCACAGCAACTGGACTTCCAAGAAGCTAAAAAGAAAATGGAAGCGGCAGAGATAAAAGTGACCCTGTTGCCCTCCTGTGGAGGCTTCAGGCAGCAGGAATACAGCACACTGTCTGGTGTTCATGGCTGCATGTCAGACATTGGTGATGTTGCTCAGTATGTTATCAGAAACAGAGACTGAGAAGATTTTTTTTCTTTTCAAAATTTCTCTTAAGTCCCTTTGCAACCAAGTGTTGCTTTCATTAATTCATGTACCAAAAAAAAACACAATCATAATAATATATTCACTATTAAGTCATTTTAGAGACTTAAGTTATTGTTCTATTGAAATGAAAAAGTATATTCAAGTACAGAAGGTCTTTTACGATTAGAGATACACACTCGATTTTGATACTAAGATTATTACAGACTGAGGGTATATGTACAAAATGTTTGAGATTGTCTAACAATATATCAATGGTTTATTCAAACATACATATACATACATACATGGACATACTAAAACAACGTTGCAGCCTTTCATACAATGCTGTAAAACTGGCTGAATTAAGTTAGTTTTAGTCTTAAAAGCATCTTAATATATACAATATAACATATTTAACAATAATTGCTGCACACAAAGGCTTACATGAGCAGTAATCAAGATTCCATGTAGTAGTCATGTGACTATAAACAGGCTATAAATCAGTATTTAATAGTGCGGACAAGTATGGAATAGCACTGTTTCTGTACCTATCATGTCTGGCAAAAGGTATGCTAAGCTCGAGCCCTCGTTTTAAGTCTCTGTTGTGAACTTCATTACGGGTAGCTGGCAACCAGCTTCGAAAAATGGGTGAATTAAACATGGATTTCGCGAACTTAAGACATAGAAATTCTCTTCTTGCTTTTAAAGTGTTCATATTTAGCCTACATAGAGCTTCGGTATAACAAGTATATTCGCTGCCCAGAATGATTCTTAGCGCACGCTTTTGTATGCGTTCTAATGCATCCGATTGTTGACATGTTAAACCTGGATGCCATACTGGGGCCGCATATTCCATGATAGGTCGGACATATAGTAGGTAAATCTCACAGAGATCTTCAGTGCAGACACCAAAGCGTTTTAGTTTTTTAAGCAAAAAAAGGCGACAGCTTCCTTTTCTTATAATGACGTTAGTATGTTTTCCCCATTTCAAGTCCGCAGACATCCAGATACCTAGTATACAGGCATCTTCAGTGTACTCCAAGGCTTTGCCATTCAGTAATAACACAGGGGGTAGAGGGGGATCCTTCATGAAGGAAATACACATTAATTTGCACTTATCATCGTTCAATGTCATACGGTTTTCGGATGACCATATATCTAGTTGGTTAATTGTTGTCTGCATTGAGCTCTCTTCACTGAATAATCTACTCTCTTTTAACGACAGATCATCAACATACTTCCATCTATCCAGAAAAAATTGCATTGCATCATTCACATATACTAGAAACAGGATCGGCCCTAGTTTTGTCCCCTGTGGGACACCAGAGGCAATTTTTTCCCAACTGGAAATAACGCCTCGGTACCGGACACATTGTGTACGCTCAGTCAGAAAATCACAAAGCCATGGTAAAATACAAGTACGCACACCACATGTTAACAATTCACGGATTAAGATAGTATGATCAATTCTATCAAACGCTTTGCTAAAATCAGTCAGCAAAACAGTCTGGATGCTTTTAGGGGTCTCAGCACTGCGAAGAATTGAATCAATCATACTAATCAAGTAGTGGACAGATGAGCGCCCTTTTCTACTGCCATATTGATTTGGATCCAGAATTTTGTCAATGTCTTGGAAAATCCATTTTGAAATGAACGATTCAAACGTTTTCATAAAAACAGAAGTAAGTGATATTGGTCTTAGATGCTCTACTGACGCCGGGACTTTCTTTGGAATTGGGGCAACAATGGCTTCTTTCCATTGTTTGGGAACACGTCCCTCTTCCAATGAGCAGTTGAAAATATGGGCAAGAATTTCACTAAATTCGACAGCAAATGTTTTGACAATTTTCGGGGAAATGTTATCAGGGCCGCAACTTTTCCTGGCATCAAGGCGCTTCAAGATTTCATGAACCTCATATGAATGTATATGCGGAGGTTTGGACGGAGAAGGCAGGTAAGATGGCAATGACTCAAGATCAAGGCATGGAAGTTCGTTAACAATGTCAGAAAAGTGATGATTGATTACATTAGCAATATCGCTGTCAGTCAGAGGAGTGCTGCTGGGCACAGACACTGATACACTCCGCTTGGAATTTAGTATGTTGCGTAGACACGCATGCCACCTGGCCGGATTCTCCTTCTTTAACACATGGATCTTACAAACATAATATCTTTTCCTTGCCTTAATACACAGTCGATTTACCCTGTTTCTTAGCTTTCTATACAATGCCATATTGCCAGAGTGAAAAGCTTGCTGTCTCTTCTTAATAAGTGATTTGATATGGGGAGTAATCCATTCCTTATCGGTATTGTGTTTAACGACAGATTTCATAGGGAAATGATGGTCTATTCTACTTTGGAGAGTTTTATAGAAAATATTAGCTTTAGTTTGGATGTCGTGGGCATCAAAAACTTCAATCCACGGGTGGGAGGAAATCCACCGTCCAAAAGAGCGGACCTCGGAGTCCTTAAAAGGGCGAATTTTTGACCTCGTTTTCGTATTGATAGCTTTGTAGTCACTGGGAAACCATAACACAGTATTGTGGTCGCTCATTCCTAAGGGCTCCTCAATCCTAGGAATTTGGTAAAATGGCTTCAAATTGGTAATAATTAAATCAAGAATGGCTTCTCCCCTAGTAGGCTGTCTGACCAGCTGTTTTAGCTGGGCTCCATTAAGAATATTGCTAATATCACATCTATTAAAATCTCCTAAAACACAAATTCCTGCAAGTGGGTACCTAGTATTAATCTTATCAATGCTATCAATAATATGTCTACGTAACAATTCTTGGCTGGGTGACGCCGGAGGATTATAAACAGCACAAATGGCAATATTTGCAATGGAACGTGGTAGCCAAAAGGGCTTAGCCCATACCCACAGACATTCAAGTTCTGTAGGTATTTCTATGAAGTCTATGATCTCAGCATGTATTGAATCATTAACATATATAGCAACACCCCCACCACGGCTTTCCTTACGACATATAGAGAAAAGGTTAAAGCCATCAATATGTGTACATTCCGGAGGGTGTTCATGAGTAAACCAAGTTTCAGAAATTACGGCTATATCAATCCCATAACTATTCAAAGAATCAGACAAATCATCCATCTTATTCAACAATGATCGAGCATTACTAAGCAAAAAAGATGGAAGACTTCTAGTACTTAGTCCCACATTGTCTCGGCCAGCCTCAGCAGCCTTGTCTGCTCTGCCGTGCGGACCTTCCATCTGCTGCTGGGGGCTCCCCGTCCTCGAAAATCCACCGATGCTGTGGTCCTCGTGGCGTCGGAGTAAGACGTTCCAAGGCGGACTCTGGGTTGGTTCTCGCCCCTGATGAAACTAATCAGGTTTCTGGCCAGCTGAATAGTTCCCTGACTGTTCAGGTGTACACCATCATGGCATATGTAGTAGGGTCCGATGTTACTATTGTCAATGAAATTCCAGTCATTTGCCTTGCACATTCTTGCCAATCCCAGGTTGATCAGGTGAGTCCGTTCAGGGTCCGTGTCTGCCCGCGAGATAACACCGGATACCGCGATCCTCCGCACACCTGTGTCCTGTAGAGTTGACGACAGGTTGCGTGTTTTCTCAATAATCACTTGAACGGAGTCACTACTGTTGTTGGTACCAGCGTGTAGGATAACAGTGTCGGGAGTTTCAGACGACACAATTCTGCTAGACGGGGACATCAGCTGTTCAACACGAGCACCGCGGTGTGTGAAGCATTTCACATTCCTGTTCTTAGACATTTTACTCGGCTTTAGACCTTTGATCATAGAATCTCCAATGATCACAGTTTTCTTCGGTGCCTTGGTCTTGTAGAATTGTTGTTGTTGTTGTTTCCTATATGACGCAATCTGGTTATGTTCATCGGCTGGGCTTGCTTGGTATTACATATGTACCTAGTAGTACACATAAACCTAGTATTTTCTTACCATAAAGAGTGTATAAAGTGAACATTCTTGACAAAACGTATTTCCACAGCTATAAAGATCCTACATTATAATTTTGAAGATTCATTGGTACCACAGGAAGAAAAATGATTATTGAATTCTTTTAAAGAGGTGGAAAGGAATGTGAATCCTATATTGCAAAGCAAAAAGTAATATGTAATAATAAAGAAATATTTTGACTTTGTGTGATTTAACAATTTTTCTCTCTTCATTTCAGACGAGGATTGAGATTGTAGAGAATGCAGAGGAAGGGCCCCACTACCTGGTCCTGACGGTGATCGTGGTTGGCTGTCTGGCGGGCGTGCTGGTGGCAGTCATTGCCATCTACTTCATGAAGAGGTCTGCCCACAGGGATGCTAAACTGCAGGGGTTAACAGGGGGGCACCCGGACATGGACGCCACAGCAGATTACCAGGTACTGACTTGTAAACTCTAAATTTACTAGACATAAAAGAGTTTTCTTTTACACAACAAGTTTTTCTCACCTGGCGTTTCAATGTCTGTCAGACATCTTCCTCAGAGCTTCTGACTGGAGTTCTGCATCTCGCCATTATATGTAGCCGATGTAGTGGCGCTATTGCGGCAAGAGCACTATCCCAATGTGGCTGAGATTGTACCACCTAGCAGTCTGGATAAGGAAGTCCACCCCTGTGATGAACCAGGATGAAGGGTGGTACTCAGCCACGTTTTGGATTGTTTTCTCGCCGCGAAAGCGCCACCTACATCGGCTACATATAGTGACGAGAAGCAGAACTCCAGTTAGAAACTCTGAGGAAGATGTCTGACAGACATCAAAATGTCAGCACGTGAGAAAAACTGGTTTTGTTAAAGAAAACTTCTATGTCCGGTAAATTCACTCAACAGGTGACAGTATAATTCCGGACAAACACTTTAATTCCGGAAAACCTTTAATAATTTCAAAATAGATTGACCAGATGAATTAATATTTGTATGTATGATATATGAAAGGATAATGAATATGTAGGTTGCAATTAGATGTCTCTACGAAGAAAGGTCTGCAGAATTCTGACTCAGGTTCCCAGAATTCTGCCAGAATTCTGGGAACCTGAGTCAGAATTCTGGCTCGCAGAATATATACCGGGTATTCATCATCCTTTGCTAATATCATACCTACAATGATATTCATCTGGTTATTTTTAATAATCTATTTTGAAATAAATTAAGGTTTTCCGGAATTTAAGTGTTCGTCTGGAATTATACTGTTGCCTGTTTTATTTTATTTCACAGTAATGCAGTAACACTTTTTGCTGTTTTTTTTTCAATTGAAACAGTTCCTAATTAAAAGCAACCATCAGGAATATTAAAAAAACATAGATTTTCATACAAAATATACACATTTCTAATGTTACTGAACAATCATTGAATCTTACAAATTATTATATTTTTTTCATCTTTTTTGTTCGTAGTATAATGGACTTTTTTGTGCCTCTCCTGTCAATTCAAGAAATTGGAAAATTAATGCATAACCATGATGTTCAATTTTGTCACCTATTTTCTGCCATCTAGCATCAAACTAGGCAAAAAAGGTACACGTACAATGTATAGGTGACCACAAACACAAAATAGACTTGTGTTTGCCTTCCAAGCACACATCCAACAATAGTCCAGCTATATCCTGTGCTCCCTAAGTGTACATATATAACATATCAAGGTGTGGACACTGCACTCCCAAAACCTTATTTCACAGTCCAATCAGACTCTGCCTTCCATTTCAACAGTACTGCACTACAAAAGCACCTTTCCTGTCTCTGTTTGCATTATTAACCTTGTTATTGACGGTGGCCCACTGCCAAAATTATGTGTGCCCGTACATGAAGCAATGGCCACCAAGCATACAGTATTATCTACCAGTTTGGTGAGGTTTTATCTATTTTGGGGGCTGTTCTGTGATCACTGTGGTAATGACGTTCAGTTTTGCATCAGGGCGATGGGGTCGCCTTGAACATGTCAGGTACGCCGTCAGTTTCTGACAGGCAATCTAGCATCAATGCTGAGTTGTGACAGTTGATTTTGCTCCCCCCATGCACAGGAGTTGTGCCGGCAGCGAATGGCGAGTAAAGCGACAGAGAAGCCGGAGCCGATGACGAGCCAGTCGCGCTTCAGCAGCCTGTCGGAGGAGCGTGTCCGCAGCCCGTCTAGTCGCAGCAGTACGTCCTCCTGGTAAGGAAGCTTTAGTCTGTATTGTTTGTTTGTTTGTTTATTTTTATTTATCCAGGGGTACATATCGCCTGGCTGACATTTTTCAAAGATCCCTAGGGGGAAACCCCGTACATGCATAACAATGTATCTGTAGCCGGTATAACCATCGTTCAGCGTAACACACCAGCTTCACAAGCACGTGGCGCAGTAGAAGCTGAATATTATACTGAACGATCCGCTACCCCTAACTTTTGCACATCTATCTGCAAGCGTTCTTTAAAACTATCCAGAGAAGATGCCCCTACTGTGCTTGGTGATTCCACTCTTTGATACAAACAAATTCCACTCTTTGATACAAAATGTAGTTCTGGGAAAGTACAAATTTTTGAACACGTCAATCCTAGGTTTGTAACTTTTGTATTTGAAGACATGACCGTTTCTTCTTCTTTTTTGAGCTGGTATTAGATGTTATCAGTCGGTACGTCCACCAGTTTATATTGGTCATTTTGTACTTCATGCAAAGTCTGGACATTTTCCTTCTGTCTTCAAGTGACGTCCACTGCGGTTCTGTTTTCATTTTTGTAACACTAGCATCCCTGTTGTACAAAATGTAATTGTTTGTACAGAATCTGGCGGCTGGTTCTGTACCCTTTCCAGTTAATCTTTGTCTTTCTTGATTAAAAGATTAGCCTTTCAAATTATGAAACCAACATGTCCAATACTTTAGGTACATGACTTTGACTTTACATTTGTATTTAGGTCCACTGTCAGCTTGACATTTCTGCTATCTACTGTTCAATATAGTCCTAGGCCTGCGTACACAAACGTAACAATGTATAGGTTCAGGTTCCATTACAGATCTAGACTGTACCTGAACAAAACTCCCCACCTGTAAGATCTGTAATTTGCATATCATGCTATCCCTAGGTCTCAGCTTGGTCATGTTTGGTGTTATGTTGCATGAAACCATGATGTTATCAGATGAAAATTCAAACATTTTCATTTCAAAGATGGCTCTGATTTCAAGTTTCAGTGCTGCATTTTACGTCTTTTCCAGAGCAAATTTTTTTTTTGCATAAAAGCATCTTCGTCACAAAGTAATTGGTGTAAATCTATAAGTTGGTACATGCATAGTACTGGTACTTCATGATCTGATATTTTGAACTTGTACCAAATCTATTTTTATGGTAGTACTGTGTTAGTACAGTACACAATTGGTCCTATATATACATTTAGTACATAAATACACATAAGAGATGAGAGACTGCAAGCAATCATACTGCTTTCTTGATCATACATAACATGCACATTAAGATTATACACAGCAAGATACATACAGAAATAGATATAGAAGAACTGATACAGATTAATATAAATCATTCAATAACTGCCCTGTCATTTTGTGTACCATTCGTAAAACCAAGAAGTACATTATAGACGAAATGAACATTACTTCATATCACAGATGAAAAAGAAAGAATTTTAGTTTAACTTACCAAGCAATACTGATAGTCATTCAGATCAAGTCCCTTACTCCAAAATGAACTGTTTTTCTTTGCTCGATTTGTTTTGCTTTTCTTGGAGATGTAGACTCATTCATTCTTAAGGTTCACAACTTATGTAAGTTTTTTTTTCTTCTAACCTGACAGTGTATGGTTTAACATCCATTACCGTAATACTGCAAATTACCATAATGCCGCCAAATGAATAAGCGATAATTTAAGGAGATCTACTTGTGCAGCAACATTAATTTTTAGGTACGCACACTTCAGACATCCAGGTGTTCAACACAAGGCTTTGATAATGATGCATTCGAAGACAACAAAGTCAAAAGCTTTCAATTCCTTGTCTTGACAGGATAGCTCAGTGTGAGAATAACAGTCATACATGTACTGTCACGTTCAGCACCAGATTTATAGATAATAATCCTAACGGCGCAAGATGAGCATGATTCAACAGCAACCTTAATATGCTGTTAGTGACCTACCACTCGTGTAAAAGTGTGAAGAACCGTTGCATGATAGCCCTGATCTACAGTTGAACAGGCAAAATTGAACATACATCACCATTTTTGAACAGGCAAAATTGAACATACATCACCATTTTTTCTGCCATTTTCATTTCAACGCCAGCAGTAAAGTTTTACATCATAGAGGTTGTGGCAGGCAGAGTAATGGCACAAGTGGCAATGTAACCACACTAGGGCTGGGTACTGGTATGGTGTACCGGTACAAAACCGGTTTTTCTTATTTTACCGGTCCGGAAAAATCGGACCTGAAAGAATTTGGTGGACCAGATGCTGGACCTATTAAAAAAATAAGTAGATCATGTGATCAGGAATACACACATTCTTTGGCTTACCAGTCGAAGAAAATAGCAAGTGCAAAGCAGAGTAGAGTTTATAGTCATTTCTACAATGTTTTCCGGTCAATCGTATAGAGGCAGTTAGTCTTGTAGGATTTTAGAATGCCAGTGGGAGTCAAACGAAAAAACATGATTTCTTGTAGCGAAATGGACCATTGTTTTGAGTATCGTCCATTCACATGCTCTTACATACTGAATCAGGTCCGGGTTCAGGTCCGGACCTGGACCTGATCCTCTGGACCTAAACCGGACCTGGACCTTAATTTTCTGTACCGGTACCCACCCCTAAACCACACTGCTTGGATGTATGGCTCAACTTCCGTGGATCTGGGGGATATTCCTAAGTATCCCAATTCAAACATCCTTATCTCTTACTTGTTTTTCACATTTGAAAGTAAATGTAAAACAATTCTAAGAGGTCGCTGAAAGTGGAAAATCTTACACTATCCCCTCCATAAAACTGTTTGTTTGTTTGTGCCTGTGTGTACCAACTTGAAGGTACAATTTTTCTTTATTTTGATATCACAACTTTTTCTTTCTATTTTGATATCACAACTCAGAATTACCTATTATTCTTGAGTTTGAAAAGCAACAAATTAAATTGGATTTTCTCTCACCAGCCAAATTGAAGAGTTACATAATTCAACTTTCATAAAAACAAAATGCATTTCATTGTATATTTTTACAACCGAGTCTACATCTGGAATGCTAAGATATATTATTACATGTATTGATAACTGTAAAAGATGAGCACACGACATGACAGTGACATTTATCAAAATTCAAATTGTTGCACATTATGGATGTAACTCTAGTAAGTTGTACTATTCTGGTCACATTCATCATAGAGGAGACATGTAATGACTTTAAATCAAGCCACTTACAAGTAGTTGTTAGGCAGTCAGGAATGTTAATACTGTGAACAGAAGGCTACACCAGTTCGACTATCTAGTAGGAGTGGGTACCAGACTTGCACTATGGTACAAACCTTTTTTCTTGTTGAACCGGTCACAAAAAAAAGGACCGGATTTTGGACCGAGTGAAAAATGACCAGATTATATCGGCAGGGGTTTACACATTTTGGCACTTACTGGTTCAGGAAAGTAACAAGAGGGAAGAAAAGGCAATTGCCAAGTATGACAGGTCACAATATATCCCTGGCTATAGAATATACATGTACATGCATTGGGTGTATTTCTGCTAGGTAGGTACATTTGTAAGTAGTTATTTTGACCAGGTTGCACCATGATATCCCAGTAGGTTCATTCAAATTCAGGTTATATACTAGGCTTTTGTTTGCTTTTTTGTTTATTTGCGCAACCAGTTAACTGCCGCAAGTTGTAGCTGTGCCAGTTTTATATGGTGATTACATTAGCTGCATAAGACCAGACTGTATGGTTAAACTCTTTAACAACGGTTTAAAAAGGAGTGGTTCTGCTCAAACATGGGACATTCAGTTTAACTATTCATCAAAAGGACTGCGACATTCACCCCTATCAGCAGCATGCTAATTAGTGTGCAGATCATCAAAGGATGGATGAGGATCAAACCCTGACCAAGCTAGCGATGCATATCTATGATCTAGCATACCAATAGCTTAACCTTTGTTGCTAAAGACTAAACATGCATGGTGATGCCAATGGAGCTGTCCCTGGTGCTGAATTCTTGAAAGCTTTGCATTTATAGGGATGTGGGGCCTGCCAAGCTCTTTAGTGACTTGGCAAGTTGGTTAAGTAGTCTAATGACAAAAATGAAAAAATAGCTATCTTAGCTATCTTAACAGAAGACTGAATGGGAAGTCTGTTAGTAACATGTACATGTAATGATACATGATGTAGCGTACATACTGCTCCAAAGGATGGATGCAGATCAAACCCTGACCTAGCGATGCATATCTTTAGGATTTAGCAGCAGCATGTGAATAGCTTAACCTTTGTTACTAAAGACTAAGCATGCATGGTAATGGCACTGTCCTTGGTGCTGAATTCTTGAAAGCTTTGCATTTAGTAGGATGGGTGGCCTGCCAAGCTCTTTAGTAACTTGGCAAGTTGGTTAAGTAGTCTAAGGTAATAACAAATGAAAAAATAGTACATAATTTTTATAGAAATTAATGTTCATCTTAGCTTCTGTATTCTAACAGAAGACTGAATGGGAAGTCTGTTAGTATCATGTACATATAATGATACATGATGTAGCGTACATACTTCAGGACTGGTATAGGAAGGAAATATATTGTTTTATGTTGTGATTCTTTCTCTATTTTGGTAAGAGCCAATTGTTGTATGGTCAAATTTTGAAATTATCATGTATGGGCAGTACTAACTTGATCTGATTCTGCAAAAGGTTGACAAATAGTTTATTTTTGTATGGAGAGGTAGAACTAGGACACAACATGTAGACATTTGTGTTTGGGAAATTTTTACAGAGAATTCTTTAATTTGAGACTAATAGTCTTTTTATGCATATAATAAAAAAATTCTATCCCTTTCTTAGTAATAAAAATATAGCGCATCCTTGCTGCAATATGTTTAGAATACAAATGACTCAAAACATAGTTCCAGTTGAAAGAATTCTTGGAACTTACTGTTAGTATTCTCTCTTCCCTTATCTGAGTGTGAGTGAGTGTGTGTGTGTAGGATAATGAATAGCCCAAGGCCTTAACTAATGTCACAAGAAAGTATTTCACATTTCCATTGACAGAATAAGTAACCCATAAGGTTTGGCAATCACAAAGTTTTCAGTGCTTTCTCGTCACTCCATTGACGTCAGTGCCCCACCTACACCCCTGCTGTGGGCGTCTGAAATTACTTTCTATTTCTGATGGAACATCATGCCGGCATTACTGTATCAATCATAACTCCTGCACAACCTTTGAGAAAATTAAGTTCTTTTTCATCGTGCCAGGTTGTATATTAAAGAAAGTAATTGTAGCCATTTGAAGATACTGTTAATTCTGTTACATACATGTATATTTATAGGCTTGTTACTGGATGAGGCAGCAGCTAAAAATACCAGTTCTTAAGCTTGTTCATATAGTTTTCCTTTAATTGGTTAGTCTTGGTTTGAAATGTAGATGTAGAAATGCTGTTACAGTTACTGTAGTAGAAATTTACCTTACACAGACAGGTAAATAAGACCAACTTTATACATGTAGTATGCACCTATCCCAGACTTAATTTATCCTACTTAACATATTATTATATTTACTTCAGAAGATAGTAATCTTATAGATGTGTGGCATTACATGTATGCTAGAGGACTTCAACGATTTCTTTCCAAAACTCAACTTTTGTGTAAAGAAAAATATCCTAAAGTTTGCTTCATCAGTTTGTCATGTACATGTAAGATGTAACTCTACTGCTAGGGTCACGGTACAATACATTACATTGTAACATCAGTGAAGAAATGTATGTTTTAATCATGGTGCACTGAATAAGAGATGATTGGAGAAGAGCCAGGTAGCCCCTAGAGGCTAGCTAAAACAAAGCAATGCCTGGGCCTGCCGCCAGTTTGACGTCACGGGTGATGTCAGAGGAAGACCTTGACTTTTCCCTGTAGAGTTTGCTGCTTCGCTTGGCCGTATTCCATACCACCCGCGATCAATTATCGTCTTAAACGATTGTGTGGTATGAAATGCGTGGGTACAGTTTAGTAATTTGATATCACCGTGTCATTTGGGGAGTTAAAAAGATAGCTAGTCTTTTATCCCCGATGTCCACATTCAAGGCTCAAGTCTTTTACAATCATAGTGATATCAGAAAAAACAGGTATTGTTATGTTTAAAATTTGGTATATAGAGAGAAACTAGAGCATTTGACATTAAATGCACTATAGTTAGTAATACTTCTTCTTTTTCAATAACAGCAAATTCCTTCTACATAGTTTCTCCCAGTAACATTGACTCCATGTCTATGTCTTTAATAAGTTTAAGTTTAACTTAATATTATTAAGTTGTTTTTGTATATTTGTTATGTAATTTTATTCCAGCTGAGTGTATAGAGATTGGAACTAAATGTCAGTAAAGCTATGATCATAGCATCTATCCAAATATAGGTAGAGATTTTTTGAGTTTGTAAGATGTTAATTATTAGTGAGCTATTGATAGATATAATGACTACCTGATCTTTTTATATCACCCAGCTGCTATCATGTAATTAAATGATGCCCATCTTTGTTGACCGTGAGTTCCCTTGACAGTATCACGGTTATTCTTAGATCTGCCGCTCTGAGCCCTCTGAGATCCCAGCGATGTATGCAACAAGCCCCCTCCCTGCCATTTGCATAGATATGGCCTGGCGGAGAATTATGAAAGCCGCCCCCTTGTATCGTGCTTAATGACGACGCCTCCCCGTAGGTTTCCCCTTAATGCATCCTCATTGGACTGTTACAACGTGAAGTGGAGGAGCTGTGTGGACATGTAGTGCGGCGGAATGGTCCTACCTGCAACAACAGAGAGAATATTTTCTATGGCCTTCCGAGTAAGGTAAGACATGGCTGTCTATGGGCCGCTTCATTAGCAAACTGTCTGGTGAGTGGTTGAGATTCCGAGCACGACGGATTGTCGCTCGGAGGTTGGAACATCGGCCACATGTTGCTTTCTGATATCGTGTAATGCTCCCAGCACGTTTCAGGGCAGGAAGAGGTTTTGGGACAATGTTTATAGCTGCCTTCTGATGTGGCTTTATATTTCAGTGGTTATCTGTGTCAGAGCATTGCTGGCATATAAATCTTGCCGTTTCTGTGGATAGAATAGAAATTTGTGCTTTCCTGCTCATCTTGTATATGGAGACATACTGACTAAGAATGGTGCTGTGTACATTGTACATGAAATTGACCTTGCAAAAATTGTACTTTGCTTGCACATTTCTTAGTGTTATTATTGGCATCATTTGAAAGGTGTTGACAAATGCAATTAAGACAAAATCTTTCTTATCTCATTAGAAGACAGATGGAGGAAGATTTGTAACAGATTAGAGAAATGAGATTATCCTTGTGTTGATCCCTGGATGATAACATATGTTAATGGCCACACCTTCAAAAACGTAGTTTTAACAGGCAACACCCAGAGAGAATACTTCCTCTTGAATATTTGATAGGCTTTGAAAATTCTCCCGGATTCATAAATTGATGTTGGCAGTACTATTTTTGGTGCAAAATTGTAGTAGATAATATCAACCAGATTACGTTTACAAGTGCATATAAGTGTATATACATGATGCTTGCCCTTGAATAGAGTGCATCTACTGAAATTTTAACACACAGTGATGAAATGCTGTGCATTCTATCCATTTTTGGTATCAGTTCACAACTTCAAAAAATTGATTCTTAAGTACAATGTATGATGCTCCAAATACATATTGATATGATCAGGTTCAACAAATGAGATTTGCCCAGTTTTTTTTACACCATTCTCTATCCACCAGCTCAGCAATCTACATAAAGTTAAAGCCCATCTACACATCAAAACACGCTTGGAGGCAATTCCACTTTGATAAGATCCTGACAGAAGAAGCTCTTCCGCTTTCAGGCATCAAATGGAAATTCTAGACAAGAGATATTTTTGTCCCTGCACACATTATGAAGCAGATTCACATCTGTTTTGTTATCTGTGCCCCGTTTATTCCCAGATGCCGATATAATAACCGTTCCCAGCACACATAGGGCACCCCCGGGGGTTGCAGTGGGATAAATGGGGCAAAGAGCAGGGCGTTAACCGGGGGAAAATAACAAGACAAATGAGACCCAATGAAGGCCCTGTACCTCCAAGGTAGACGTGATTCCTACTGACGGTCACTGGGATGTGTGCCGACTACAGAATGAATAATTCAGCATAATTATCAGTGGGAAGGCTGCGATTCCTGTTTCTTGAGGTAACAAAAGGGCTAACTGCGCTCCTGATGGGATCTTCAGTAGAGATGTCTCCTCCTTTGTCCGACTGACCTTCACACCTTGTCCGCGGGCAGCGTTATTTGTCACATCGTTTAGCGCCCGTACCAAGCCTCCGTAGTGGGATGACTGTAAACCCTTGTCGTAGCATATGTCTCATCACGTTAGCGAGAGAACCAGTGTCCCCGCTCATGGGGTTTTGGGTGCAGCTGAATGTAGTAGGAAGGGTGGGCCGATGTCATGGCAAGATACCACTGGCTAAGACCCTTGTGCAGGTTTGTGACCAACCCTTGCTGTGCCATGCACTGGTAAGAACCATTTTCCTCCATACAGTTCTTTCAGTAAGACAAATAGCTTTCGTCTAGCAATACCAGCATGGCTTCTCACATGTAAGGTAGCTTTTACCTTGTGGGAGGGGGATTTAGCTGTGAGCAGGAGTCATTGGTCATGACATAATGACTAAGTGTACCTTTGTTGGCAAATATCAACACCAAGCTTGCATAACTCAATGCTCTGATATTAATACAGCAAATTTAGACTCAACAATACAATTTTGTTAGTCATGAAATGCTACTACATGTATAGTAACTTGTAACTGTTTTGATGCAGGCATGAATTTCTTTTTTAGTGTTTTTGCACATGAATTACATGTGGAAATGGATCTAAAAATCTTAGCATTATATAGTTCCTGAATTTTAAGTAAAGTGTTTGAAAAGTATTAATTGGCAAGTAGACTAAAAAATCTTGTGAGTTGTGACCCCATTATCTTGGTATCTTTAATGAGGGTATTGTGGTCAAACCACTTGTAAATGGAAGTGAATGGATTTTAAGATCACTTGTCATCTACATGTACATCCACTTATTCCCAGAATGACTGCATTTTTTTTATCCCCATGTTTGGGAAAAGCTATAAGTGACTGAATCTGATTCTAACTGACATAATGTCATAATTTCAATTCACAATATGCTACTTCTGTTTCTATCTGCACTGACTGGAGTGTGACCAATATTATTGATTATTGTATCAATTGAAGTTATTATTTTCATTATTTCCATTACCAATCAGTAGTTACCATGATTATTATTTATTATATGTTATTTTTTGTTTGTATGTTACTGTAAGCCAAATATGAGTTGTTCTATTTGTAGTAAAGCAGGGAAGGTAACACTGAGATGACTGGGCAACCCAGTGGGTAAAAATGACAAAAAAAGTATGATAGATAGATACGATATCTCAAAATGTACGGCCTACATTTTTTTTTTCAAATTTGCATTTTCTTCTAGTTTAGGTCACACCTACGTCATGCTAAATTGAAATGTCAGCATTATGATAAGCAAAGAATAGAGCCAAAAAGGTCACTTTACAGATTATTATGTGGAAAATATTCTGATTGTTAGAGGTAAATTTTCCTCTCAAGTTTTTATGTTTCCCAAAGGCAGAACATATTGTTTTTGCAGGTGTGTTCTTCCTCTTTCTTCTTCTTCTGTCATGAACCAATCAGAGTAGTTTCAAACTACCATTGACATTCAGCATATTCACTGTTGCAGCAAATTTGAACAACATAGTAGCTATTACAGCAAATATGAACAATTACAGGTTGCAATCATGGAAAACCTGCATTGGTAATTACATGTATTACGATAGCAAAGCCTGTATTTCTTTTGCAATTACATGTATGAGATAGCAGAACCTGACAGTGTATTGGTTTCATAAACAGCAAATTACTAGGAGGGGTACATCCGGCATTTTCTAAAAAATTCTACCCTTCTAGTTTTATCGATGTTTTGTGTTGTCTTCTTGTTGAAGCATGAAAAAACAAGCATGTGAATAAGGGCGACCTAAAAACATGTCTTCTTCACAATTTTTCAGTCAACCCCTGCAAAATAGACTGTGTAATGGCATTATGAAGAAGCCTATTTGTTCTGAACTACTTCCCAAACCCATGCACTTAGTAACTACTCCCTTAATGGACTTAATTTTCTTCAAGGTTGTAGTGGTTTACACTTAAGCCCCTTGTGGATAGTTGTATGTGAAAGGACTACGAAAAACTGTCGTGTTTTCAGGCTAATATTGGAACGACCCTAGCAATAATACTGCAGACCCTGGCCTATTTGTTTGGTTAAGGCATAAAATTTCAATCTGACATCCAGTTAACCAAATTCAAAAGAGACCTCTTGTACTTTACGCAATGTTAACTGTTTGATACTTTCAACAGCTGATGTGAGAATGTGTAGTAAATATAATACTTTTCTGTTACTAATCTGTATATCAGAGTATACAATATATTGATGTTGGAAGTACCAATGCCATCAGCATTTCAGTCTTACATTGCTTAACTATGTTTGTTGGATTACTTCAGCACAATCTACAAAAATATTCACATGGAAAGAATCCCTATACCTGTTATGTGTATACCTGCTACCTACCAACTCTATTTTGTTCAGATCTGTAAACATAAAGTTAACACAACATTTGTTTCCTAAGGTCTCAAAATTGATGGATAAAATCTACAGTGTCTTGTTGCAGATAAAAAATGCAGATATTTTGCAATTTTGCAGGATAGAAAATACTTTATTAGGCAACTATAACTCTTGTGTTTGAAGAAAGGTTTTTAGAAATTGCAAGTAAAATTTATGACAACTTGCAATGGCACAGTTATATTGTAATTGGCATCATAAATCACGTGTAAATATTTATTTAGAATACCAGATCAACATCATACAATATTGATATTATGTGCTGATAGGATGTTGCTAAAACTGAAGTGATTAATCTTTCATCATGCTAAATCATTAGTAGATCAATGTTAGTATGGAGGTGTGAAGTTTTTCAGAATGGAAGTACATTTCAATTTCATAATGCCACTTTTACTGAATGTATACTGTAAATTCATTTAAGTTTGCGGGGATTTAATTTTGCGGCAGGGAGAAAATTGAGTTTTAAGTTCGCAGTAGCACAATAGCCAGTGTAGTAAAAGATGTTCGTACTGGTTTTAAGTTCGCGGTGAAGTGGCCACCGCGAAAACGGCAAATATAAAACCAACGCGAACATTTCTGCATTTCTGCAGTACTATAGCAGCAGTAGTGTAGAATTAGACATATTCCCTTACTTCATCCATAATTCAGCTTCTAAGTTCCTGCCTAAATGTCATGCACCAGTTCCCGTCACCACCAATCTTACTTTCATCTGTCATGACCTGCCGTGCCAATATTTTACACAGTTCCCAGCCTGCACAACATGCTGTCTTTGTGATTCAAAGTTGTTCGCTTCCATTTCCACTTGACAATTGCAAAAGGACCATGTGACGGGTTTGTTAGTGCCAGCTTGTGTATGTGACCAGTGTGTGTGTATGTATTTAATGGTCCATTAGCAAGAGCTAGTCAAAGTACATTTTGTACTGAGCTACTAGGTTTTCTTGGTCACATGGTAGCATTTCATAGGTAACAGTACCCTGTTTGGCTTGAAGCCTAGAAATCTTGTGTTTAAGTCCTCTGTAATGTTTTGACATTGTGCCCTTGGAGAAGGCACGTAGCACAAATTCCCTCATGCATGTAACTCAGGTGAAAGTAAGTACCAAGCTTCAGTTGGGGCTTTCCTCTGATGGGACACTAGATGTAAATGGAGGTCCTGTGTTTGAGGATAGAAGCATCTTGAACACGTAAAACACCTCACTTAATCGAAAGAGTAAGGATTCTCTTTGATCACATCTGTCTGGATATGCAGCTTATACTCTTCAGCGCAAACCTGGTGTGTTATGCCATATGGTCACTTATATTATAAGCAAAAGCCTGGTGTGAGGCGTTCAACTGGAAGTTGGAAAACCAGATACAGGTTTTCTGTTATTTCATATGTAGCTTTATAGGCCAAATTTCCCATCGCAGTGCTAGTCACCATATGGTTATGTGTAGTGATGTTGACAATTTGTTGTATTACATTGTTTATTAGTAGGACCATTTTTGACACACTTCTCATTGTTTCAGTCAAGAGTTTCAATTTTCAAATACTATAATTTTTGTTTTCTTTGAGACTTACCTTTGCAGCAAGAGAGGAAAGGAGTGATTGAAGTTTGCAGGTGGAACACTTTAGAATCTGTAGAAATGTGCAGTTTTGTGATTTTATGGTTGAGGTCACTACAAAAATGAAGCCACCACAATCTTGTCAAAATGTACAATTTATTGCAGCTTTGGGCCACACCAATCTAATTTCTTGGTTCACAGATTTTTTCATAAAGAATATGGAGCGATAGGGAAAAAAAATAAAAATTGAGAAATCGGTTGGAGTAAAGACAAGGGCTAAACCAAAACATAAAGAATTAAACGTTTTCAGCTTGAAAAAAAGTACAAAAACACTATTACTGTACAGTAACAGCACCTGTTCGTTGAAAATTACAAAGTAGTGTCAGTTTTTATTTTTGTCCCATTGTTTATGAATGAAAAATGTAAAGGCCAGTTTGTTTCACCAGAAAGTTGGTGAATGCTTTCATTAATGGTGAAAATTTGTTGAGTGGTATTTTTTTTTTTTTTTTCAAAAAATAGGAGCGAACGAATCCGTGAACCAATCAACTAAATTAGTATGGCCTTAAGTTAAGGAATACTTTATTGATTTCTCCCGTACTCTTGTGATAACTCCCTGTGACATGTGTGTACTGTATTGTATTGTATTAGTGACATAATGTTTAACAGTTTTGTTGTTTTCATGTGTTTGTACAGGAGTGAAGAGCCAGTCTCCTCTAATATGGACATCTCCACTGGACACATTGTCTTGGTAAGGATCTTATTTACTTATCTGTCTGTCTTCTTTTAGCTGTTATTGATATCATAGAACTAGTTGAACTGTAATTTCCAACACAAAAATTGGACTCAACCCAAATTTTCGACTGAACAGCACCAGTCTTTGTCAAGGAATGAACAATCCACTGCTGTTGTGACGTCACGTCATGCAGATAGAACGCGTGACTCAGTAAGCAGTGGATCATGAATGTACGTTTCAGGAAGTCTATGGCGCCCTCCGTCTCTGTTCAGGGATGGCTGTAAAGCTGTAAACAAGATAGCTTCTTTGATCCCTTTAGCAAAAAGGTGGGCTATTGATATTGTACATCAATGGCATTATAGTTCACTCACAGGTAAACAATAAGGGCAGTCCATTGTTATCAAAATTGTCTTGGTTATAGTTTAGGAAGACAGATCCCTTTCCTCTCGTTTGCCTTCCATATGCTGCCGCAGTCAAAGTCAGGTACCCATTTTTACACCTGGCTGGAGTGAGGAAGTTTTGTGCCTTTCCCAAAGACACAATGTCTGGCCAGGAATGGGACCTGTGACCTCTCGATCTTGTGTCTGCCAGCCAAGCCACTTACCCATACATTGTCACAGGGTTATGTTTCCAGCAATAATCTACCACTGAAATATTGGCAGGTAAGAATTACATGGTTGTGTGCAAGAGATCTCCAATGTATTCTGTATAACAGTATCTCCTTTCATGCTGCGCCTGTCCATAGTGCTGAATCCATTGCTGCTAGCTTAAATGAAATAACATGGAGCGTTTTTCAACCCTACATTATCTGTCAGTGAAAAGAAAGTAGGGATAATGTTTGATAAGTTGTTCCTGACTGTGTGATAAAAGCTGTATCACACAAGCCTCCATCGTGTAATTCAAACGTACCCTGCCCACGCCAAGTTCGGCGCTGTCGAAAATTCAAATTCCTGATTCGGACGTTAAAACATTGCTGTTGTAACGCTTTTTGTTCGAGGGTACCAAATTTGTTCAACTTCTGGCGCATTTCGTATCAGAACATAGGTTTTCTCAGGTGAGTATGACATAAATTCGGCTGTCGGGCAATCCCTTGGTCCGGCCGGTACCTCGGGTGATACGGAATACACCGTGTTGTATTCTATATTTATATTTTGTGAACCATATACAATGTATGTTAGAGATTAGTTATGATACGTGAAAATAGCTCGTAGTTTCCTGGGAAAAAAATATCATCATAGCCTGACCCAGTTGGCAGATAGACTCAATCTGTGTAATCAACCAGTATTCAAGAGAACCCTTTATCATCAAAACACTTTGATTCATTATTCAATATTCACTTACATGGATGGTAATGAAGTATTGTGTTTCTATGAATCGGTTTAAGTTTCTTGCTGGTGCAAGGTTTCACTTCCTCTCTGTTCTATACTGGGCTGATGAATTCTATTTCCTGCATTAAATCCCTGTAAAATTGTATAAAAAATTGCTGAACCTTTTTCTCATTCTCCACTGTTGCCATTTTGTAAAGGTATACTCTTTTCTGTTCGCTTTGTTTTGTTTAATGGTGAGAATCAGTATTTTTATATTTGTCCTGCAATATGATTTTGGATTCTTCATGAATAAAGTTAGGATCAGAAATGTAAAAATTGATCAACAATCGGAGACTTTCAGATGAAGACTTTTAAAGTACAAGTAATTGATGAATCTATCCTCCTGTGACAAAAGCAGTTTTTGTGATTCAAATTTGTCTATTCCAATGCCATGTTTGTTTCAGAAACTAAAAAAATCAATGAAAAGTTATGTATGTTATGACAAAGAAGTTGAATAATAGTACTGTAACTTTTCTCATAGCTTGGAATTTAGAAAATGTTCTGTTTTCTGCCAATAACCAAGATCTAAATCCAAAAATCAAAATATATTATCAAATATGACTTGACTACGCAGTACTGTAGCACTCACTAAAATTACTTGGGACATCAGATCTAAAATAAGCAGTTATTAATAGTGATTACAGCAGCAGTAACTGTAGAAACTGAATTAAGTCCATCAACAAGACTTATTGAAGTTTTGAATCACTTTTTCTATTATATAAGTCCAGTTTTTGATGGAGGGTTATGGCATTATTTTATGACAACCCTGGCCATTAAAACTGACAATATCTTTCTTCTATGCTTTAAGGAATGGTTCTTATGTGTGAAAATTGTGCTTCAGAGGGATTTGGGATAAACCCTTATAGAGGAACATTAAATTTGGAATGGGGTTTAGATAATGGTGGCATTTAGGCCATTTCATCAGATTGATAGGGTCTATCCAAATGTGTTTTAGAGCCATGGCAGGGCTCGAAATACCACCTGCATATGCAGGTTAGTGCAGGTAAAATGGAGCTGTGCAGGTATTTCTGTTGTCTACTAGCTAACCTGCACTGGTCCATGTACTGGGTTTCATACATACATGTAGGTGCATGTATATGTGGATTGTTCTAATAGCTGCATTGGCTGTTTCCACCTATTAAGTCTAAAAGAAAAAAATAGCAATATTATTTCTACTGAACAATTTATTCTAAAATTCAGAGTGGTGCAGGTAAAATTTGTCTGGTGCAGGTAATTTTCAATGTTACCTGCGCAGAAAAAAAGCATTTTGAGCCCTGCATCAGATTGATAGGGTCTATCCAAATGTGTTTTCGAGCCATGGGTACAGACGTAGTGAAGCAGAGTCCCACCCAGGATTACTCTTCTTTATGTGGCACCATGATGTCTGCCCCCTCAGACCCCTGTTACAATGTCTTTGCCTCAAGCTTGAAATTGTGACTATAATCCTTCAAGAAAATCATTGAAGAGTCTAAAAGAGTGAATATGTCATGTTTTATAACTATATATCTTTATTAGGGCTGGGTATCGGTACAGCGGACCGGTACAAAACCGGTTTTTCTTATTGGACCGGTCCAGAAAAACCGGACCTGAAAAAATTAGGTGGACCGGATGTTGGACCGGTTAGAAAATTAAAAGATTATTTTATCAGGCATTCACACGTTTTGGCGCTTGCAGGTGGAAGAAAATAACAAGAGTGAAGTAGAGTAGAAATTACAGTAGTTTCTACCAAGTTTTACAGCCAATTGTACAGGTGCAGTTAGCGTTGTAGGATTACAAAACGCCAGTGTAAGTCTAGTACTCCACCGAACAGATTATTTGTAATGAAATTGACCATTGGTATGAGTCATAATGAATCAGGTCCAGGTTCAGGTCCAGACCTGGACCTGATCCTCTGGACCTGAACTGGACCTGGACCTGAATTTTCTGTACCGGTACCCAGCCCTAATCTTTATGGTATATAGAAGACTGGATTTTTATTCCAGTCTTGGAGGCTGGTCCCTGAATCTGTGCGCAGCATTCATGGTATTTTTCAAATGAGGCAACTACAAAAACTGAAATAAATCTATCTTTTTAAGTTTTATTGTTACAGTAATATACTACATCAAGTAACTTTTAGAAAGAGATAAAAAAAGAACTGTTACTCTAAATGACACTAACTCAGAGTCATGCAATGTAGTTCTGTAGTGTGTCCTATGACCACCACATTAAAGAAAATCTTTCCAAGAATGTCTTGAACACCTGGACATCTGACGTGAGCATTCCTTGGAGATTACTTAGAATATGTAGCATTATGAAAAATGACATGAAATAACATCTCTAGATAGGGACTTTGGGTGGAATCTCAGGGCTTTTGAACTGCGCAGAAACCATGCTAAGGCAGTCAACATCAAAAGGTACATGTTTTCTAGGTCATCCAGGTCATTAGTCCCCGGTGTCTGGATCAAACTTTTCAAAGTGAAACTGAAATTTCCAACAGAAAACTTGGACATACCCAATTTTTTTACTGTTCAACTTCAATCTTTGTCAAGGAATGAGGAATACACTGCTTCAGTAATGTCACCTTATCCAGATAGAATGACTTGCTCAGCAGTAAATCATTAGTTGCAGAAAGTCTGCCTACCTACCTAAGGGCCTAGGCCAGAGACTGGTCCCTTGCTCCTCTCCGTTAGAATCCTCCAGGTTGCAAGGTCCTTTGCACTTGTCCTTGCAGAAAGTCTATGACTCCCAATGTTCCTGTTGAGGATGGGCTGTTATGTAGATGACTTCTTTTATTCCTCTGAGTGATGATGCAAATAATTCTGTTTCTATGACCTGTTGAAGATTTTTTTTAAAAACATGTATCAAAGGTTTGGGTAAATCCAATTTTTTGTATTAGCAATTACAGTTCAACTTTGATCCAGAAAGAATTCTGCCAAACACAGAATGTCCTTTGAAGTGAATTCTTTGATGTGCTTTTGTTCCTCAGGCCTACATGGAGGATCACTTGAAGAATAAGGACAGACTTGAGAAGGAGTGGCAGCAGCTACAGAACTATGAACCAGACATCCACAGCACAGTCATCGGCCTGTCCGGGGGGAACGCTGCCAAGAACAGAGTCTCTGATGCCGTACCATGTAAGTACAACATTAATGGCCCCTGCACACGAGAGCAAGAATGAGCCTGAATGCCATCAGAGTGAAACTTCTTTTCTATTCCTGGGAATTTGTAGTGTATTCTAGAAATTCTCACTGCATTCCAGATATGTGTGCCCGTTCTTTTGGCTGACTGGAAAGTTTTTGACTTGCTAAAAACTTCCGAGGCACATTTTAAGTGGAGAAATATCAAACGACATTCTATGTGCATTTTAAGTGTATTTTTAATGTTCTAACTGCAGTATGGCCGCATTCTACAGTATTCCAACATTATTCAAAACTTTCCTATCTCATTCGATGGAGAACCGAAACGGCAAGCCACTTCGAATCCTGCCAGAATGTGGCCAAAAGAATATCAGGAATGCAGTGAATTTCCAGAATTTACTACAAATTTCCCAGGAATAGAGAAGAATGTTCATTCTGACGGCATTTTGGCTCATTCCTTCTTGTGTGAAGGGGATATACATGTAAGGTCCATTTGGAATTCCCGCCCAAATGTGGCACGAATTTTGCAAATACTTAATTCCGGCTGGTTCTGCTTGATTCCTGCTAAATCGTTTTCAGAGTGAAGGCCCCATTACACTTCTCCTGAGTATGACTTTGGCTACTTTGGGAGTTTTAACTGTATGTCGATGAAGGTTAGACATCCAGGTAATAAGATATGCCAAAAGGCAGTTACTAAAAGACACTGAATATGATTTTGGTAACTGTCGTCAGAGGCATCCACTATCTTTGGTCAGTGACAGACAGTTTCCCGTCTAGCAATGATTGTTCCATGTGAGCACACATGCATAAATCAACAGAGTTAGAATGTTTCAAGAGCTACACATACAAGTTTGATCTATCCAGGGTACACCAGTCTATGTTGATAAATGAGTAATCCAGTTCTTCTGTAACATTATGCATGCAGACAGTGGCTCAAGCTGCAGAAATATTTTTGTGTCCCTTCTTTATAGAAAAAGGATGCTAAGGTGAAATATATAAAGATATACAGTTTTGTAAAAAGTTGATTATCATTTAGAAGCTTCTAAATTGGATTTCAAACTAAACCATTTGGAACATGTAGTATGGAGAACAGGGCTCGAAATGCTTTTTCTGCATACCTGCACCACATCGAAAATTACCTGCACCAGACAAATTTTACCAACACCACCCTGTCCTCAGTACTGAACACACCATCCCTGTCCCTGGTGCTGAATACACCATCCCTGTCCCTGGTGCTGAAGACACCATCCCTGTCCCTGGTGCTGAACACACCATCCCTGCCCCTGGTGCTAAACACACCATCCCTGACCTGGTGCTGAACACAAAATCCCTGTCCCTGGTGCTGAATACACCATCCCTGTCCCTGAACACACCATTCCTGTCCCTGGTGCTGAATACACCATCCCTGTCCCTGAAGACACCATCCCTGTCCCTGAAAACACCATCCCTGTCCCTGGTGCTGAATACATCATCCCTGTCCCTGGTGCTGAATACACCATCCCTGTCCCTGATGCTGAATACACCATCCCTGTCCCTGGTGCTGAAGACACCATCCCTGTCCCTGGTGCTGAACACACCATCCCTGCCCCTGGTGCTAAACACACCATCCCTGACCTGGTGCTGAACACAAAATCCCTGTCCCTGGTGCTGAATACACCATCCCTGTCCCTGAACACACCATTCCTGTCCCTGGTGCTGAATACACCATCCCTGTCCCTGAAGACACCATCCCTGTCCCTGAACACACCATCCCTGTCCCTGGTGCTGAATACACCATCTCTGTCCCTGATGCTGAATACACCATCCCTGTCCCTGATGCTGAATACACCATCCCTGTCCCTGGTGCTGAAGACACCATCCCTGTCCCTGGTGCTAAACACACCATCCCTGCCCCTGGTGCTAAACACACCATCCCTGTCCCTGGTGCTGAATACACCATCCCTGTCCCTGAAAACACCATCCCTGTCCCTGGTGCTGAATACACCATCCCTGTCCCTGGTGCTGAATACACCATCTCTGTCCCTGGTGCTGAACACACCATCCCTGCCCCTGGTGCTAAACACACCATCCCTGACCTGGTGCTGAACACAAAATCCCTGTCCCTGGTGCTGAATACACCATCCCTGTCCCTGAACACACCATTCCTGTCCCTGGTGCTGAATACCCCTTTCCTGACCCTGGTGCTGAAAAGTGCTGAAAACACCATCCCCAGTGCAGGTTAGGTGCAGGTAGATACCAGAAATACCTGCACAGCTCCAATTTTACCTGCACTAACCTGCATATGCTGGTGGTATTTCGAGCCTTAAGAATAAACAGATGTAGACATGCTGCCAAAGCTTAAGAGTGACATGAACACCAGTCCTATAGGGTGCTAAGCCTGCGAGGTGTATCTCTATTCCAAGAACAACATGACCCTCTGTGGTAGGGTCAGCCAAAAAAAAACCTTGTAAGTCAGTGTCAGCTCTGCGGGTAGTTAGGATCTCCTCAAACAGCTCTAGGCACAGGCAGATCCTGTTCTAAAACATATATTCAAATAACAATTGTTTTCAAGTAAAGCTCTTCCTCTAGATTTTGTATTTAGACCTGAGAAGGATATCAGTGACCCAACAAATAGCAATTATTCCTTACAGTTGAGCTCATGGTGCCAATTAGTTTGTGTACAAGTCCTGGGGATATCTTAGTTGGGACACCAGTGTCTGACGTGTGTGTATGATTGGGGTCCAGTGTTTAAGGTCAAGTGCCTCAGGCACATAAAATGCATAGAAGAGCCTACTAGCTGTTTATTCCTTGGCTACTGATGTAGAGTGTGTTGAAACGTTGGTCAAACAAATTTACCTAAACCCCTGATACTGTGAGGTACATGTCTTCTCTATCCAAAAGTTGATGTTGAAATACAAGAATGCATGCATTTTCCAAGGCTCTTTCACCCACTGTTGGTTGGCATACTAGACTTTCATTATGCTTACTAGTAGGGAGAAATATATTGTTTTGCTGGTGTGTTCTTTGTCTTTCTTGTTTTGTCAGTAGCTAGTCAGATTGATATTGGCTATATCATCATCATCATTCAACCGGTTTTCACTGGTGAGGTTAATACAATAATTCTTTTCATTCTTATCTCTCACGCAGTATAGGGCAACCCTACTGGTACATTGTAGTATAATTATGTTAATGACCAGGTGCAAAAACTAAGCAGATGTAAATATAAGCACACAGTGCAATAGAATGAGCCTAATGCTATCATCATGATGATAGTACTGTGTGCAAGTAGCTTGAAGAAAGGCTACGGGGAAAACATTCTGCATTTTTGTGAAAATGTTGCCTTTCTAGTGGATGGAAGTTAGTTGTCTTACGGGAGTTCATTTTTGCCCTGACTGAAACCATTTGGCTCCAGAATGTCTGTACAGGTGCAGCGGAGTGCATCATCTGACCCTTACACAGCTCAAATTCACCTCCAGAGACTGGCTTCAAAGCACCACCAATATTCTTTGATGGATTAAGTCATACTATTGATTACCGTGCTGATCACTGTTGTTCATCATCTTTAGACTTTCCTTGACCCTGCTTTTATGTCATGCCAAATCTCACCATGCCCATTTAAGAAAAAAGGCATTGCCAATGCTTTTTCTTCAATATTCAAGGTTATTATTCAATACAATGTGGATGTTTTGGGGGGCCTATTAAACAGCAAGTTATTTGTTAAAAGTGATGGAAATGTAATATGTAATGAAATTCACGCCATGTATTAGTGTTAGAAACCATGCCTCATGATTGTGACGTGTTTAAACATTCAGAATGCAGCAGGCATTTACTGTTTTGCAGTGATACTGAGTAAGTTGAGTTTCACACAGAATGGTTACAAGTGGGAGTGACTTATAAAGATTTCTGCCTCTTCTAGATCTTCCGTGTGGAAAACTACTCATTATTTTCCCTTCAAACCCGATGTTTGAAGGGTACTTCTCTTCACATCCGGAGAAAAATATTACATGTGGGTGACAGAAATCCATATCAGTGCGGAACACCTTGTCAGTTTCCACTAACTTTGGGATACTTCAAACGCGTGTGCTTGAAATATTGCCTGACCCGGCAGCCCTGCGTAGTCAGCCTTAGGCCTGACTGAGATATCCAATCCATAACAGAATTTTTTTCTGTCACATCCTTTAACAACCTCCGATTATAAAACTTGGTGAATCCATGTATGACTAAGATTGTGAGTTCCCATACTATTCACAACACCATTAAAGCAAATCAATCATACCAATCATTTTGAAGAGTGGTTGTGAAAATTTGTTCCTAGCCAACTTTAATTCTTTAAGGTGGTGGAATTTTAGGGTAAATTTTTTGCTCGGTTAAGTTGCATCATTCAGAGGTTTGAGGAAAATAGATAAAATTTATAGAAAGTAAAATCAAGAAAAAACAGAATTTTTATTTTTTTTTGCAATGTTACATAATTGATCAATCAATAAGAGTTGAGAAAATAGCTTGAAAGTTACACCTGTGTTTCATACATGCACTTAGAGATCAGACAATTTACGACCTTAGAGGGAGTGCAACTCGTCATGTTTTAGCCAATTTACTGAGAGTTCACAAAAACCTCTCAAAGGGTAATTTCATGGTGCCATTGCCACCCTAGAGGCCGGTTTGAAAGCTGCTCCACTGACGAGAGTTGTCAGGCTGACTCATCACACATGCAGCTTACAAAAGCCACAACCTCGCCATGTTTCACAGGCAATTAGTGCTACTGCTTTAGGCTATGCTGTCTGTACCAGGGAAGAACAGTTCGTTAGGTTCGTTTGTTTCATGGGGAACAGGAGGTTTTAGCAGCTTTGTTTGAGTTTGAGTTTTATATTTATATTTATATCAACATTACATAATACATTTATGTATAAAACCCTGGTACATGACCAGTGCAGGTTAGGTGCATGTAGACACCAGAAATACCTGCACAGCTCTAATTTTACCTGCACTAACCTGTTGGTGCGTATGCAGGTGGTATTTTGAGCTCTGTAAAGACTCTAATTTTAGAAAAAAGTCAATTGAGAAATGACATAAGTGCCATGAAGGGATGTTCACAATCTGTTACCAATGAATCAGTTTCACCAGCATTAAAAGACAAGTATTAAAACCAGAGGAGTCCAAATATGGTTTTAAGACTTTGTAAAATAATATTCAGCAGGAAAGGCCTCCTTTGCTAGCAAACACAGCATATTTTGCCCACCCCATTAAAAATGTTCTATATCAACATTTTGCAGAAATGGACCATCCAAATAACATTCCTACTCCAGTTTTTTCTTAATTTCATCCCCCTGCATACAAAATGTACAAGAGTGAATTCTTCCCGAACACCCCTATACAAAATGGACTTTCATGTAAATCCATTTCCACCTGTACCGCAAGAGCTATCCCTTTACCAGAATTCCAGGTTATTTGGTTTTAATACTTTGATGCAGGAACTCAAAATATATAATTTTGGTTAGGAATAGGCAAAAAAAACTCGGGCATACATATACATATATGTATATTTGTACATGACTATGTACATGGCACCGACATGCCAAAATTTTGTTACAAATTACCAGAAACACAACAAAAAAATTAATAAAATGCTTCATTCTAGACTATGTTTGCATGTTATGGATTGAAATATAAAAGTCACTGCCAGCTTGTTACATTTCACATGTCATTATTTCCTCCCCTACATACATTATACACATGTACATGACAATAATGTGATAAAGTTGTCATTTATTCTTGATAAACTGTGCTTGTCTGATTGCATTGTTCACCCGTAGAAGTTCACATGGGTATGGTGTAATCAACTGTACAATTTACCTCAGATTAGGCCAGATTGATGTAGATTGGTCGATGTAAGCGCTGTGGCCTTGATCACATGCCTAGCTGCACAGTTACCCCTGAAATGTCCCAGTTAATCACCTCTGGCACTCTCTCTCCCTACCAGCACTTTGCAGGCAATTTGTGGGAAGATTGGGACAAATTAAAAACGTGATCAGATTTTCATATCATAGAGTACGGAGAAATTCTTTTGAAGCTTTTTCTATGCAAGCCCTTAACATTTCTACGAAAAGTTGTGAGTTGAAAAAGTTAACTAACATAGACTTTCAGAAGTTAAACATTGACTTTCAGAAATTTAAACTTTTAAAGTTGTTTTATGTTAGCTGTAGGAATTCATACATTGTGTACATGGGAGACTATACTTCAAATCATCATCATCATACTTCAAAGCTAGTATACATATATCTGAGATACATGGATTGCATTTTATATTTTCCTTGTTTTTTTTACGGTGCTCGTGGTGTGGCTCATATCAAACACTGGTCCACCACTTAACATCCTATCCAAGGGACGTCCCTATTATAAATTTGCAAATTTCCCAGGCTAAGGCACAAAATGTCAGACCAGGTCTTTGACCTCTGGGCTGTGAATCTACCGTTGTACAAAATGTATACTGCGTGATGCTGCACGTGTAATTTATTCTCACCACATGCAGTTGTGTTATGTTTTGAACTCTGACATCAGCATTTTTAATTTTACTCTAAAGAATATTAAGTCACACCAATTTAATTTGTTTTTTCTTGGATTTACATGTAGGATTAGTACTTGTCTACAAGAGTAGATAAATGAAAATTGTTGTCAATTTTGTATTACATGTTTGTTGAAAATATATTAGAATATATATAAGAGTCTCAGAGTAAAATTTATTTTTTGCTTCACAGATGACCATTCCCGTGTGATTCTGAACGACAGTTTGAATATTGGGACTGCAGACTACATCAACGCCAGTACAATTGTAAGTGGATATATTATAACCTTTCAACAATTTTCCTTTCCACTGATGCAATGACTATTGACCACCGAATAACAAAAAATCTCACTATAATTTCTGTGCAAGCAAGTTTTGATTTTGACACAAGTGTCAATTTTAGCTTTTGGGTTTGAATTTCATTGTTGTATTTTAAATCACTGGACAAAATTAAACATAACTATATAAATTATTTTCAATTCAAAGGACCTCTGCTGAGTGAATGTCAATTTCATCCGCAAGATTTTATATAGTTTACTCTTCTGTCAGGTATAAGCAAATTGCAATTGTCAAAAGAGATTATTAAATAGGGTGGGTAGATTGCTAGGTGTCCAAAAATGCTTGAAGTACAATTCACTGAAATGCAAGTAGCTTTATCTGCCTCCACGTTTGTTTCCAGTTTGACAATTTGTACTTTTAAACTTGATTTTGACTGAATGTCTGTACCTTCCCCAGACGGACCATGATCCTCGGAACCATGCCTACATCGCAACCCAAGGTCCACTGGAGACCTCTGTGTGTGATTTCTGGCAGGTGTGTTGTCCTGGTTTTAACTTGATAGAAGCCTTCTAGTGAAATGTAGTGGCATTAAGCATTGAAGGTGGCTGGAGAAACTGGAGAAAGAATAAAGACAAGAATACTGTAAATGCATTTAAGTTCGCGGGGATTTAATTTTGCCGGGAAAAAGGATTTTCGCAGTGGTTTTAAGCTCGCGGTAGCACCATGCACTGTAGTCTCTTACTGCCGTGGAAAAATGTTCACGGTAAAGCGGCCACCGCAAAAATCGCAAACATTAAACCATGGCAAAAGTTTCTGCATTTACAGTCATCATCATCATCTTTCATCCTCTTGAGCATTACAGTACTAACAGTAATTTGCATTATTTTAATTTTGAATTGAAACAAACCAGGTGCCCATTCGGTTAAGGGACCGGTAAGCGGTAAGGTGCCCATTCGAGCTCAGAAAAACCTGGCGGTACTAGCCTCACAGTGCCCCACTTGAAAGTTATAAAATTTTAACCCTTGTTTATGAAGTACCCGGCAGGGCATACAAGTATGTTTGTTTGTTTGTTTGTTCAGATATTGCCTGGTGACACATGGAGCAGTGTTTCCACAGCAATTTGTACAGCAGGGGGTTTCTAGCCCTACCCCTTCAATGTGCTAAAAGCACCTCCTTTAACATGCAACCCCCATTTTATGTCCCTTCTGAAAGACTGGTGCAGCCCCAACAGTGATGCCCTGTCCTAAACCCAGGGAGTTGAGTTGGGTTCTTTCAGTCACCAACAAATGGAAACATGTGAGCTCAACTGAGAGGCTACTACCTGTTGAGCCACAGGGACTTGCCTAGTTGACGGGGCACAGTTTGGAATTGTGTTCAGTTCAGTTCAGTTCATCATCAATTGTGACTAAGGCATAAACATCATTACTTTCAACTGGCACTAACAGAAGTGGTTGTTGTTGTTGTTGTTGTTGTTGTTTACAGATGGTGTGGGAACAGGGCAGTGTGGTGATCGTCATGTTGTGCAGTCTACAGGAGGGAGGGAGTGAGCAGTGCTGTCAGTATTGGCCTGAAGAAGGCAACAGTCTCTACCACATTTATGAGGTATGCAATTTCACGTACACGCCTTTATGCAATTAAATGTAAAATGGTAAGATTTTGACATCAGACATTTTTTTCAGATTTAACAGAACTTAGCCTATTTTTGGTTCTACCAACTCTTTAACATATTTTTTGTCATTTTGTCACATTTCAAGTGTATAAAATGCCAAAATATAACAAGTATATTTTGGAGGGAGTGACCGTAACTGTGATCAAAGTTTAATGCACGGAATCAAACAAGAAGTCAAAATCTCATGCCTCCATGAAAAATGAGAGTTTTCAAACTGTAAATTTCTTGTTTCATTCAGTATTTTGAATTTCTTGCTTAATTAGGTGCACCTTGTGTCGGAGCACATCTGGTGTGAGTGTGTGAAGTGAACATTTCCCACTTGTTGATTTGCAGGTGCACCTTGTGTCGGAGCACATCTGGTGTGAAGATTTCCTGGTGCGAAGCTTCTACCTAAAGAACATCCAGACTGGAGAGACTCGCACCGTCACCCAGTTCCACTTCCTGTCCTGGCCAGAAGGGGGCATCCCTGCAACCCCCAAGGCACTGCTGGAGTTCAGAAGGTGGGCTTGGTTGTCTGATTTTTGTCTGCTTCGCACAACTTGTAGACCACTTGAGGTAAAGTACACCAATTCTATACTGTCTTTACACCAAGTATTACATGCATAAGACCAGACCGAAATATTGGAACCACTCACTCACACTCCACTGACACCAGGATGGATGCTACTCTTATCTTTTAGGTTTACTTGTAAGTTGAAGTCCTTACTGCACCTAATAGTGCATTGGGTGGTGCCTATCTCTGTTTCTGTAGCCCTATAGGCCGCACAGTTTCATGCAATCAGTATGACAGGGGGCTACTCACTCGACTGGTAGTAGTCTGTGTGTTCAACTACCAGACTCTTTCCCAAATGCTGAGTGCGAAGCAGAGAAAATGGCATGTACCATTTTTAAAGTCTTTGGTAGGGACTCATGATCAAAAGGGATCAAACTCACAACCTGCCAACTGCAAGGCGAATACCATACCCACTTGGACATTGAATTATGTTGAAAGTGGCCGATACAAATAACTGTAACACATATAACTAGTAGTAAAGATCATCAACAGCTGAATCCTCATCAGTCTTAAACCCAATGTTATCTTCTATAGACTCATGTACTTCGAGGATTATTTTCTCTGAGTTTTTTATTTATTAGATAATTTGCTGAATCTGCTTGCTGCTCGTTACCTTGACCTCTTTGCAGGTGGCTGCCATTTTTGCGACCTTGCAACTGTTCACTGACCTCTGGTTGCATAGTCTCAAAAGTGACATCCTTCTTGTAACCTCTCAACTTTCCCAGCCTGTCCTATAGTGTCACCAACTAGTGATGCTGCTGCACTTATTGTCTTTTACCAAGTTTCTTTTGCCATTCGTGTTATGTTTATTTCAGTGTTCTACCTCCTCAAAATAAAGTTGATCTTACCACTAGTCTTTTACTGATGAATGCCTTATCTACTAGTCTTTTCACATTGTATAGTCTTCTTCTATTGTCACCTATATCAAACATTCTTAGCTTTGGAGTCAAATTAGTACATTTTACACAATTCTACACACCTTGATCAAACATGGATGATGTTTCATGGTGCCATTCTTAGAACTACACTTCACTACTACTACACTACACTACACTACACTATACATTACACTAGAACTACATGTACTAGAACTAGTACACATGCATGTAATATATTGTTCAGGGTAAGAAAATTCTGCAGTCTCCGCCCTAAAACTACATGTAGGTAGTGTGATGTCACAAGTGTGATATCTTATCACTTACAACTAAGGAATTTCTTATTGATCAATTGGTAATGAGATATGTACATATTTATATAATTGATATCTACCAATGCTTTGTCCTCCTACAATACTCATTACTTGTGTCACACATAGTATCAATTTTATTTAATGGCAAAATAACGTAATAATAGAATACCTTGATTATACAAAAGTAAGGTTTCATTTGAATAATTTGCTCAACGTTTACAGGAAATAAACACTCAGCAGTTTCCCCCTCTCTGGCTTCCATAGTTAAATTGAAGACAGGTTATGAGATAACCGTTGATGCCTTCTGGGACCTTGCCTAAACTTTTGAGCTGTCAGTGCCATATGCAACTTAAAACTTAAAATCTTGGTAGTCTTAAAGTCAATGTCTTGGTTACAAGTCCAATGTCCTTCTGAACACTAAGTGGTAATAACAATCTGGTATTACAATATTTTTCTACAGGAAAGTGAACAAGTGTTATCGTGGCAAGTCATGCCCTATTGTGGTCCACTGCAGGTAGGATCCTTTGGGTTTTTTCTAAACCAGACCTTTTTTTGAAGAGTATTTTTAAAAGTTTGTCTTTCATGTGCTTTTCTTAAAGTTTGCAGTATTGACAGGACAGTTTGTATTTCTGTAGTAAATCATAAATGTAATATTTCTTTGATTTTTGGAGAGTAAGAAATGAACGAAAATGTCTCTCTGTCTACAGTGATGGTTGTGGGCGTACGGGAACCTACTGCCTGGTCGACATGGTCCTCAACAGGATGACTAAGGGTGAGTGTGCTGCAGCTCCACCTTGTGGTTTGTGCTTGCAATGCAGTAGGCTGTCAGCCACCTGACTATTGCTCTAGTTCTGAAACTTGGTTTTTGTTCACACCTTGCAGTGTCTAGTTGCACATACATGTACATGTAGTTCAGCAAGTTTGTTCTGTTCTGTAGTACGGTATATTGTGGAGGTGCTGCCTGCCCTTCCCATTCAATATTCTCAAAGACACCTCCTATGTCCTTTTTTAATATGAAATACAGTGTAACCCCTACCAAGCTGTCTTGAAACCAGGACCTAAAACTCATTGGAACCAGGCACTTGAGTAAAGCTGCTACTTATTTTAGCCACAGGGATATCCCCTTTTGAGACTATTTTGCCCTACCTACATGAAAGAACATTGACAAAGACAACAATGCCCCCTAGTATTTTGTACTATTACTGCAGCTGCAGTAGATTGCATATCCTTGAAACAGATGGCTGAAAAGAACTTGAAACGAACTACATTCTTCTGCTAGACCAAGAATTTGGCCAGTGAAGTCTGTTTTCATTTTGTCATAGATTGTCGGACTTATTTCTAATGATTTTCTAACCATACCTAGGTGCCAAGGAGATAGATATTGCCGCCACCCTGGAGCATATACGTGACCAGAGACCGAACATGGTGAAGAGTAAGGTATGTCTCTGACTGTCTCATTATTAAAAGTTGCTCCCATAGCCTTCCTTAAAGCTAAGGGCACAACCCGCCGTACGTGCAAATACGTGCTGTCTATGTGCGAAAACGTGGGCAATCTTTTGGGATCTGTAAGTGGTAAGTACTGCCTCTGTACGAATGCAGACACACCGTAGAACTTTACGTGCAGGCAAAACTTTTTGTGCCGTGCATTGACGTGCTCCCTTCCTGCTTTTGCCAGTCGTTCCTCACTTTTTCAGAAATACGTGGCGGACATGGCCTTCAAAATTTGGCAAAAAAACGTACGGACAAATTGCACGTACGGCGGGTTGTGCCCTTAGCTTTAAGGCTGTGGGGCACTGGTTTGTTACCCTCTGTGTCTAGGACACAATATTGGAACGCTGAGCCCAACCCTCTCCACCCACCACCTTTTACCTCCCCAACTAAAATCAGACACCAATTTTTACACTCGGAGTCAGAAGGTAATTAGTAATATTGGTTGTTGTTTTTTTGTGTGTAGTAAATCAAGTGTATTATTTTCTGAAAGTGAAACTTTGATCACACTACTGTTTCAGGAGATTGTTGGTTATGCCAAAAGATTATTCCCTTCAAATGACATCGTACAATGTCCTCCACATGTACACTTACAAAAGAACTCTCTGAATCCCCCCACAGGACCAGTTTGAGTTTGCGCTGACAGCTGTAGCAGAAGAGGTGAACGCCATCTTGAAAGCCCTACCGCAGTAGCGCTAACAAACAGAACTGTGGACAACGAGTCACGCTGGAGAAACGTTTCCCGACTTAAGTCGTGTCGAGAGAACTCTTCAAGATACAAACCTTTGCCTAGCTGTTTGGTCAGACATACCATGTAGGAGCTGTGACTGTAAGAATGAGAGTATTCATGTCTTCTTGGTACTAGGAGTTTCCAAGATTCTTTCCTTACATGTAAGTCATCATATCTATTGCCTTCATCTTGTGAAAACGCTCCTACAGAAACCCAACCTCCTCAATTACTTTATTACTAGTCAATGATACTTCAATTGCCAAACATCTCAATACTAAACAAAAGAGCTCTTGAAAGGTATAATTGTGGAATTTGATGCCAAAAACTGCAAATATGGTGAATTTGGAAATCTCCATTCAGATGACTTGACATCTGTAACTTACTTTCAACATATTCACATCATTGTTTAAGATTTCAAGTGGTAAACAATGCAAAAGCAAGCCACATCAAGTACTACTAAATTAAAATGACTGGCCAGCCAAAAATAAGCTAGCCGCAGAATGTAATTCTAAATCGAAATTTGAGCAAACCACAGCATATTTCTCAATCGACTGTTGCGGTCAGAGGTCTTAGAAACTTTGTGAGGGATCAAGCATCACAGAAAAATCTCCACATATGGACAAACTTCAGTAACAGTTTGTGCAAACCACCAAATTTGAGCACGTTGTTTTCATTTCTGTCTTTTGACAAAACGTTGGACAAAGTTGAACAAAATGGTAAACAACTGAAAAGCCTTGTCGCATTCTTACATTGTGAATATCGCTGAACATCATTTTATATGTACATGTATGTAAGTTCAATTCATAATGTATAGATACGGCAAAAATCATTGACCCAATTTCTATGTTTGGATAATTGCTCAGATACTCCAATATATCCCTTCATAAATACTCTGTCCACACTGGTGTCACCTCTCAGAGGATGAACTGAACCTAATTGTGTTTCTAAACCTGACACAGGTTTAGTCTGCCAAATAAGCCAAATTTTCTGTTGGATTTACATGGAGAGAATCTTGGAACCCTAGTAACCACTGTGGTGTAAAATGTGGCTGAATTCAGGAACAGATTTAAACAGACTGTAGGTAGTAAAAAGAGACCAGATCTGAACTCCAGGTAGTGGATAAAAAAACTTCAGAAAGATTCATCTCAGACAACTAAAGACTGAAAACCTGTGATTGTAGTAGACTGAGGAGTTAGGACACATGTGCAGCCTCTAGAGGGCAGGCATATCTAGATAGGAAGTGACGTGTAAAGGAATCCGTGGTTTTGAGATGGTTTTTGTTGTTGAACGCTGTGTCAATGTGTCAAAGTCAGGACTTGTGCAGACTGCAGGCTTACATGTTTGTGTTAGTCACTTCCAGGGCTGTCTCCAGGACCCATGTTTCCGTCATGAGACAGAAATTTGCTTGTTTGGACAGAAAATAATTTTACCCCATCCATCCCAAAAATGACATGACAATGTTGAAAATGTGCGTGGTGCATTGGTACACCCGATCCCTTGATCTCGGAAGTTAAGCAACGTGGGGTCGGGACAGTTCTTGGATGGGAGACCCCCAACCAAGGACGTCCAATTGCTGTGGCCTCATGAAGCTTTCAACGAAATAGTCTTCCGGGAGGGACGTAAAACGGGGGTCCCGTGTTCGAGGAGGTGCCTCGACCACGTTAAACAGCCTCATTACTCATAATTTGGGTACCTACTGGCTGCAAAATACACCTGGTGATTATAACCTTAAAATGACCACTATTTAACCAGGAAAATCAACAACATGGGCTCCCAAACAAAAAGTGGGAGGGAAGAAATTTGAGCTGGAGACAGCCCTGGCCATCTCACCAGCATCTTTTTCATGTGACCTTCTCCACATGCCCGATACAGTGTCTATCTCTACAAGCTTTTTGACAAAGAACACATACTGCAAGACTATAAATCTAACCTCTCCCAAAACATCCCTGTTCACATACAAACATGGCACATTCCATACCTAATCTTACAGACAGCTGACAAAGCCTGATAGTTTTGTTAGATCGACAAGTCAAATTCTAAATTATATAAAGATGCCAGGAATTTTTCACAAGATCCCCACCTTCATGGCATTGTATTCTACACACAGCTGTTACCTTAGAAAACTTGCACCTGGCAGTCGGACATATTTTAGAACAGAAATATTGAAGATGCGGGAAGACAAAAAGGAAACAAAAGAAAGCTATTTTTGTACATAGCCCTGTAAGAAAAGGTTTAAACATGCTGCATGCAATGATCAATCTCTATATAAAGCTGTAAAGATATGAGCTGGGTTTGGGGAAAATTCAGGCTATAAGAAAGTAAGCATTGAACAATTCCGTTCATAGAAAACAGTCATTTTGAAACTGGCTACCAGTGGTAATTAGATACTTCTTGACCAATCAAAAATTAGAAGACATGATACTGGTAAAACTGAAATTTGATTGGCCAATGAGTTGTCCTAACTAACTAATGAGAATATCAGATTCTATTGTGTAGTGAATGTTTCCATATCGTATCTTAAAGCTGATTGGTGTAAATCAAATGCAACAGATGATCTGATTGGATGAATACACCTGTATCTACGTACCATGACAGTGTCAGTGCAATGAAGTACTATACAACTCAGAGTGACCAACTTTTTGTGATTGGATGTATATGACTATATAACATGTGATATATATATTTTATGTAGATGTAAGTGTACCTAGTAAATGTGCATATCATCATGACCAAAATGCAGTGGAAAATGCATAAGTATCAAGCATTTTATCCTAGATATTATATGATTTTAGTCCGTGTATATGTACCTAAGAGATGTAATTTTACCCGTGATAAGAGTTCTAAGGTGTTAGTGATCATTTATGATGGTAGACAAAGTTTCAAGTGTTGGCTGCAAGCAACCATGAAGTGTGTTGACAGAAATTAGCACATCCAAGTAGTTACAAAATACAATCATTAAGAAAAGCCGTAAAAGAGACAAGACAAGAATGATGAAAAATGATCAAACATTCCTGTATCAATTCATTCCCAGGATGTAACATGATTGGCAACTATGGTTTTGTTGCAATCCCACAATGCAATGGTTGCCAAATATGGGCATGGCCAGATCACATGACTACAGGGTAAAGAATGTTGACTAGATTTGGTGTAACCATCATGGAGGATTGATTGTTTTAAAAGACAGAAATGGATGTGAAAGAATTCTACTAGAGTATCATGTTGCTATTAAACAGGTGTGAATGGATGGATGGTTTTCTTGCAGTTGGATTTTTTGTACTACACTGATTGATACATTATATATAATTACACTAGCAGACATGCATTATTCATAATTTTTCCAGCCCCTTGAAATTACTGGCATAGATTTACAATGGTGTTGTATACTAGTATTACTTGGAATGAAATGAACAATCAAGCAAGTGTCCAGAGTCCCCGTCTGATCTTACATACCTCTGGTATGTAAAGGCATTGCCCATCTTCTATAGCCCTTAAGCCACACACAGGGCCACTACAGTTGGGGGCTAGACCGCTGGTAGTTGTGTATATTTGACCTCCACGCTCTCTCATTATTATCACTGTGCAAAACAGAGAAAGCAGTATGTACCATTATTGTCTATTAGACTCAGTTGAAGCACTCAGTAGGAGTGCAGAGGATGGCCATGTGGTCCCAGCACCTCCAGACTGCACCACATATTCTTAACATCGCCCCGAAGGAATCTCTTCCTCCAGGAGCAGAGGAGGCATGGCCAACCTGGTCATGTCTCAACTGCCTTAGAACAGGCACAGGAAGATGCAAGACCCTCATGGCAAAGTGGGGTCTCGGCCCAGATGGACAGACTGCTTGTGACTGTGGACAGGAACAGACTATGAAACACCTTCTTATCTTAAGTAACAAGTAGAAGCATGTCATATATCTAAATGCCATTGAACCTGTCATACAATGCCACCACACAGTGTCTTCTATAATTGTAAAGACAAGGAAGTAATTCTGAGCTACCATAAATCTATCAATAGAATGATAAAGTGTGGCATTTTCCAACGGCTCCTGTTACATACTGTGGCGTTAGCCAACGGCTCCTGTCACATACTGTGACATTTGCCAACGGCTTCTGTCTCATACTGTGGCATTTGCCAACGGCTTCTGTCTCATACTGTGTCATTTGCCAACGGCTTCTGTCACATACTGTGGCATTTGCCAACGGCTTCTGTCTCATACTGTGGCATTTGCCAACGGCTCCTGTCACATACTGTGGCATTTGCCAACGGCTTCTGTCTCATACTGTGGCATTTGCCAACGGCTTCTGTCTCATACTGTGGCATTTGCCAACGGCTTCTGTCTCATACTGTGGCATTTGCCAACGGCTCCTGTCACATACTGTGGCATTGCCAACGGCTTCTGTCACATACTGTGGCATTGCCAACGACACCTGATACATGCTGTGGCATTTGCCAACGGCACCTGTTCCACATTGTGGCATTTGCCAATGGCACCTGTTACACACTGTGGTATTTGCCAATGACACCTGTTACATACTGATGTATTTGCCAACGGCACCTGTTCCACATTGTGGCATTTGCCAATGGCACCTGTTACACACTGTGGCATTTGCCAACGGCACCTGATAGAGCCAGAAAAGCTGTGTTTAAAAGTGCCTTTACGAAGAAGGCAAAGTCGAGCTGAGAACGGCGGAAATCGGGTCTGGATCCCGTGTCCGCCAGCGTAGCCACTAGGCCATTCGACGCCACAATTCTTTTCATACCGTACGAATTCCACTGCAGTACTCTTGACAGCCGCAACTGTGCTCTTTGAATTTCGCTAGACAATGCGATATAGGTAGATTCAAATCAAAGTGTAAAGAATTACACATAGAATGACATAGGTGTCAGGCGATATACATTTAGCAAAGATTTGTCATTGACCTTGTCCTATGGCAAGTAATGAAGAAAAAATAAAGACCCGCCTCCAGTAGAATAAACTCTAAAGCTAAGGGCACAACCCGCTGTACAATGTACGCGTAACTGCGTGGGCAATCTTTTGGGATACGTAAGCGGTAAGTACCGCCTCCGTACGAAATCGTACGGAATCCAACGGATTTCGGAGCACGCAGACACACCGTAGAACTCTAAGTGCATGTGGAACTTTCTGTGCCATCGGGCTGCGGATTTGCCACCCCCCCGCCCCCAACCCCAACCCCGTGCCAGCCGGTACGGGCGACGCGCGTGCCCCGTACACTGTAAGGACACCGTACACAGCACGTGTAAGTAGGGCCTGCATATACGGTAACGTGGCAATCGCATAGAGATCGCACGTGCAACTCACTTGCCACTTAGTACTTGCACGCAACCGGTTCACGGCCAGGCGTGGCATGCAGACCACATGCTTACACCTTGCGCAACCGTGCGAGTAACGTGCGTTGAGACGTACTTCCTCCCTGCTCTTGCCATTCCTTCCCAACTTCCTCAGAAAAAACATGGCTCCCCAAAAAACGTACGGACAACAGGCACGTACGACGGATTGTGCCCTTAGCTTAAATGCAAGTCATGGCTTGGTTCAAACGCTTGTAGACGGTTAGTTACGTGGCCTTTGTCACGTAGTCGTGTTTGTCTGTCTGCGAGTTCTAGTCTTGAACTATGAAACTCCATTCTCTTGGACACTACTAAATTTAGGGTCGTCATTTACACTATTGACATGATCGATGAAGAGATAAGAAAAACAACTATTTTTCATATATAACAGATTTGTAGGGTCCGATAAGATAAAAAGGTAAAAAGTCTTGGGATAGATGTGCATGTGTCGTGCAAAATGTAACTGTCTTGATTCGAAAATGATTGTCAAAGATTCTTTCAAGAGTTCAATTTTGCCTGTTCGAAAATCATACAGTGGCCTTCGCCGATTATGGTCGTCTCCTTTTGTCGTATTAGGATTTGTTTTTTAAACTGGCGGAAAGCGCTTTTGCCAAATAGATATTGAATAATTAGGTAAATGGATTCATGGCATTTTTGCTACTAAAAGAGTTTTCTTTTGCTTTATGAGTTTTCAAAGGATTATACAACCAGTGCAATGAAAGGTGAGGGTCAAGTGCAGAATACACAAAGTTCAAAGTACAGCGACACTATTTGTAGTGCAGGTGTTAAAAACACTGCTGTAGCGTGGGGTGACGTAAGGGGACGCTTCTCATAAGTTCTCAGACAAAGAAGCGTATTTCTACTCGAACTTCAAGCAGATGTTGTAAGGAGAGATCTCCCATTTTCTTCACTGTCCAGTTTTCCTGACTCTCTTCCCACACCACTATCAGCGCCTGCGCCCAAAATTTGGACGATTCCAGACATTAAGATGGTCAAGGTTCCCAGACGGAACAGCAGAGAAGCAAAATATATAGTGTATAATCAGAGCTAGAAGCGACTGTATGTAGTATATAATATGCTGAACTACTTTTCGGATGGTACCCAGGCTAGCGGCTAGACTAGTTATCTAACAACAAAAATCTTCGGCCGCAAACTTTGCCAGAGCCAACAAAATATTATTACGGAACTCGTACGGACTTGAATATACGCAGAACTTAATTTGGTTACTTCTTAAGATGTCATCGCCACAGCACGCAGACTGTGATCCGTATTTGCACCCAGTATTATGTATTGCCAATTGGCCAAACTCCACACTACATAGCGTCGGTAAACACTAGTTGCTCGTGACCCCAGCGATATTGTTAACCCAAGAGCGGGACAAATATTGACACAGGGCTGCAGTATTCGGCTGTATGGGACAAAATAGTAACATAAAACACTTCTGACAGAAAAGCTAAACTCCAACAAAGGTTTCTACATCTATGCGTTTGTTTTCCAGATTCGCACTTGTAAATGTGAAACAAAAACACCGAATTTATCATTCCCTTTGAAGTGCTAGTGTTAGGCCATGTTGGCTTGATTATATATTGATGACATCCACGCCCGCATCAATATTCGGCCGTTTCTAAAGGAGAAAAAAAACATACTGTAAACCGTATAAAGCAGATTCAAAATGAAGAAATATATGCCGTAGATTGCAAAAATGGTATACTCACATCATGGAATGTCAACTTCAATTCCAACGTCAAAGAAGCAAGATGTGAAAGAATGAAAATGAAGAATATATTGTTCTTACTAGGGATGGGTAATGGTGCAGTAACTGGTACAGTAACCAGAAAAACCGGACCTGAAAAAATTCGGTGGATCGGATGTTGGACCAATTGGAAAATGAACAGATTATATGATTAAGCATTCACACGTTTTGGGGCCTACCGGTCGAGGAAAATATCCAGAGCGAAGTAGAGTAGAGTCTATAGTCATTTCTGCCAACATTTACAGTCCATCGTACAGAGGCAGTTAGCTTTGTAGGATTTAAAAAGAAAGCCAGTGGGAGTCGAATACTACACAAAACATATTTCTTTGTAGTGAAATGGACCATTGTTTCGAGTATTATCTATTCACAAGTTTTCACATACTGAATCAAGTCCAGGTTCAGGTCTGGACGCCGGACCTGAACCTGATCCTCTGGACCTGAACCGGACCTGGATTTTCTGTACCGGTACCCACCCCTAGTTCTTACTATACTATATAGGGCTGACGTCAGAGTTGCGTTGCGCGGTAGAGGGCAAAAAATGGGAAGACGATTTGGGTGTGACTTAAAATCCTTGAAAATCCTTCTTTTCCTTGAAAATTTTTGCCCAATCTGGAGACTTTTTGAGTTAGAAGAGACATGTAGGGTCTAAGCTTTCCTGTTTGGGTCAAAATTTGTTCAGTTCAGCAGTTCAGCTGGTGTAAGGACAGGTTTTAGTTATAGGGTGCTACTGGTTGTATCAGGAGGGAAAAGGGGTCAGAGGTGAGGTTTCTTTCATAGAGCGAGCTTTTCTCGGAGAAAGAGCAGAACAACCCTCTGTTTTCTTTGAATGGTTATAAACTAGACCCAAGTGACTTTCTGGTGGAGAAGAATTTTTAAGATTGAACTATGGGTTAGTACTTTTTTGAAGCCTTCATTTAGTGTATTTCAACATGCTTGTCAATGGGCAGCCCTAACTTCGATGTCTGACCTCTACATTGTTCGGTATACTATACTACACTTTCCAAAGCAAATACCTTAGGACAATCCTAGGCATCTCCTGGTGAGACCACATCACAAATGAAGAGCTCATGCAAAGACCTAAGGTGTCTCAAGCCAGTGAGACAGTCAGAAAAAGAAGACTTAGATTTGTCGGGCATGTATGGCGCTTAGCCGACGAAAAGAACAGCAAAAACAGTTATGTCATGGGCTCTAAAAGCACCCGCCCCAGGGGCAGGCCAGAAACTACATTAAGACGGACTATCTTAAATGATGGAAGGGATATTGGTCTGAACAGCATGGAAAGCTTGGCAGTAGCTGCTCAAGACCGCATCCTTTGGAAAAAATATTCTAACCGAGTCGACCAATGCAACAGTGTTGCGGGAGGAACTTGGGCCTAAGGTAATACTATACTCTGTTTGTTATGTCACTGTTGATCCTTTCCTACACTTACATTTCATAATGAAAGCAATTTCTTTTTTGGCCACTTTTTATTCGCACGCTCGCATCAGCTTTAGAATTCCCAGAGGATGTCATCCGTATAACCAACGATCAAATCAACATGGCCTTACCAAACTCAACATTTCCCGATTACATTCAGTCTTACCATTATTATTCAATGAATAATGACTGCATGCTGTTTGCTTCTCCAATGTACATTTTGGCCAGTCACTGTATAAAGTTTAGAATCGGCTGTCATGTTTACTATGACGCCACGGGTGAAAATTACTAGTGATCATCTCGAAATGTGCGTTGCCTGGAGACGGTGGAACTTCGATGCGATACCGTTATCACGAATAGGTTCAAGGTTGATGTTACGTTTCCCCATGTTGGATGAAGTACTAGATACTTCTCATCTGCTTTCATTTCCCACCAATCAGTTCTAACGTTATTTATCTAACAATGCATGCATAACAATACAAAACCATGGGTCAACTGAAAAATCCTCTACACCTGGGTATTCTAATAGTTGAATATATGAGAAATTCTATACTACTAAACTAAAAACAATCAACTGATATCTGCAGCTGTATACATTAGATGTTTTGTTTAAATATCTTAGTTAGTACACCACTTGGTCTGCTATTCAAAAGAGCGTCTGGACGCCTCGGTGGCGTGAGGTGACGTCATCGACTATGACGTCATGCTCGGCACCTGTTCATCTGTTTATTGTGCCGATGCTGTCAGGGTTTGTCGTATGAAAATATTTAAATAGCATGCGTTTCAAACGACATTATGTAATCTTTATTGCAAACTTATGCCCGAATGCTAATTACAAACAGCGTGGTATACATGATTGTATACTCAACAAAGAAGGAACATGATATTTGTAGATGAACGTCAAAGGTCTATTCTAAATCTACTTCTACTTAAGCATAGAAGATCTCAGTTGATTTTTTAAACATACTGTATATTCTAAAAACATGTTACCCAGGGCCTGGAGCGCTGTTCTACAAAGAAAAAGGAGAGGCGCTTCAAAGCAAGAGTTTCTGAAAATCAGTTCCAGACCGGATCCGTTTTTTTACGAAACCGGTTCATACCGACCTTTCTTGGACGAAAGACTGTTGAGGTGACGTCATATCATGACATATGATAGTAAATTTGTGAAAATGGTGTCACAGCACACAGTATGTACCTTATCTACCGACTTTCAAATAGTTTTACTGACTCATTTACATTGCATTGCTGTATGAGCATCATGGGCAACATTTGTAAAACTCCTTTCACAACCAGGATAATGTTTAATTATCGAAACGTTAAAACAGAAGTGTAACGTTAATTGATTGATTTACTTCTTAGAATATATCTGCCTTTCCTATTCTAGGTGAAGGAAATTTGGCAGCGTGTTTGGGTTGTTAGAATATTATTTGTCTCTTTATTGTCAGGCACTATGGCCCATAATGACGAACAATTGACAGTACATATTGCATTCAAGTCTTTTCCTTTCGGATCAAAAGATAAATGCACACGAACTTTATATTAATATTGTAGATAGAAAAAGGCAATTTCAAAGTCAAAGAATATGTGAAAGAACCATGAAAATTTATTGTGTCATACTCTGTATGTTAAGTCATATGTTCAACCTTCCTGACCACTTGGATTTCATAATGAAGGAAACTTAGAGGGGGATTTTTTTTAATTCACACAATCGCATCAATTTTGGGGTTCACAGTGGTTGCCATCCATATAATCAAATCAACATGGCCTAACCAGACTGTTGCAGCAACATTTTATACGAAAGACATACATATACCATCTTTGTCCGGTTAGTCATTGTTTGCGACTCCCAAGTTTGCTCAAAGGCTCTAAGAGAACAACCCTGACAATCTGAAGGCCAAATCTCACAGGTGTAAGCCGTGGGAGATGGCGCCCATTTTTACCGCCCCAGCAAAGCAAACAGCCAGTGTTGGTCCCTGTTAATCATTGCCCCCGTGCCTATCACAGTTTGCGGTGAATCAACAACTCGCGACAAGTCACTGTGTTCAAAATTCCTACCGCGTCAGGGTGAGTTTCAAGCATTTTTTTTTAATTTTTACGTTACAAGTTATTGCAGCGGGCGTAGGAAAATTCCAGTCACAAGAGCTCGGCGGGATTTTTTTCAGGCAATTTGTGAGGATTTCGATTCTGTCAGCACATTTCTATCGTCTGCAACAGGTCACGTTAGCTCTTATACTAAACAACTGGCAATGATGATACTTAGCAATTCTACGTGAAGCAAGGAAAGGCAATTTTGTTTCATGAACAGAAAATCGACACAAAACTAGAATTGTGCCAACAAATCCTGACAAAAAATGACTTTTGGACTGTTTTCTCCACATAGTGAATATATCTTTTCACATTTTGTTTGTCACGAGATGGCAACCAAGCGTAAAATATTTGTATGATATGAAAAATGAATGGACATTGATATGGTATTTTCAGTTCGCATTTTAGGAGAGGAAAATCATACATCGTAGATAAGACCCTAAATATTACCCGACAAGAATATAAGTTTGTACTCTTTCTGAAAATTCATTGGAGAATTTTTTTGAGTTCGGTGTCATGATTGCGCCACGCTTGTGTAAACACGTCACACCCAATAGGAATCGGTGGCAAAGGTTCCCTTGATTCAACATTACTGTAACGGTCACCGCAGGTTTGAACAGCGTCACCTGCCCAGAGGACTGCGTTACGAGCGGGCGCCATAGTGCGGGGCTGCAAGCTGTAGGAGGGTTCCAACGGACGACATTTGATTCTGACGTACACTCGGGTAGAGTTACAACTCTCTGAGGCATGGGGGATGAGAAGTAAGTATAACTGGTCATTATTGCAACAATTTCTGCCAGAAAATGAGAAATGTTGAGGTAAGAAGTGGAGTTTGAGATCTAACACGTGTCCTCGCTGGATTTTGTGCAAATTGTCGTACTTTGAGGCTCTGGCAATATGGCGGCCATTTCTCATTTTGCGCGCCATTGTTGAAAACTTGAAAAGTTTGGAAGTATTTTGAAACAGAAGCAAGGCGTGAAGTGCAACATGGTCTTGGTTCAACAACGTCTTAATTGCGGGGCACAAAAGATAGGAAAGGAAGCATTTTCACTTAAGTCAAAGAAAGATAACCTTACATAAACTAGCTTCATAATCGGTAACGTTCTGCTTGAAACTTCCTCAACGTTATAACGCTACGTTTTAAGATGTTGCCTTAAATGAACTAAGTCAGGGATTTTCTAAAAGGTGGCAGATAAAGTTGTTATCATTAGTAATGAAATGGTCAATTTTGAGACGAAATCTCTCAACAAATTTCGAACATGAGGGGGACATTCGATCGTTAATTTACGAAAGAAAAACGTTTCTTTGTACACAAATACTCAACGTTAACATTTTCATGACCGTCACGAATTTCATTTCCTTTGCACAACTGAATAATAAATCTTTAATAATCTTTCTAAAAATAGCGTTCGGTTGTCTTCAGGAGTTTTTCGTAATTGTTGTTCAGAATGTGGGATTCCGTTGGTGAACTTTGGACATTGTGTGTACTACCATTTTCTGGGCGGGAAAAATAACTGTTACTCGTCGCACAAATATCAAATCAACGTTTTTTACTGATTTACAATATCGTTTGTATCCGTCATTTTGGCAACATAGTGATATGTTATGTGCATTTATTTTAGATATCAACATATTTTTCATTTGTTTGCTGCTAAGACTAGGCCTAGGAGAAAATGTGTTTACCGTTTTTCGAGAGCAGCGCATATTTTTCGTTATCAAATTTGATCTGAATTAGAACTGATCATAACGGCACACAATTGAAAGACTGCTTGGATAACTGATAACTGAAGATAGTATGATGGTAGCCCAAATGGCAATGAAATACTCGTTGAGTTAGGTAAATACTTGCAGGCGCCATCCTTGTTTTAAAAGTAAATATGGCTGCGTATAAACGCATTTTCTAAACATTTTCCAACAAGACGTATTGAATTGTTCTGCCAGCTCATTCCAATGACGCTAAAGAGAGTGATGGGTGTCACTCGAAACGCCTTGTGGTAATATTCCGATTTTTAGTTGTAGAGATAGAATTGATTTTTAACATTTTTCAGCACCTCTAAAGTTTACCTTGTTTAGACTCGTTCTATATTGACCCCTAAATCACAAGTCTATACAGGAAACCTGTTGTCCAACGCAAAATTACAACATTTTAGCTTGATGTAATTTAATGTAACTTTCTTGTAGGTATGCCTGTTACTTGAGCTTCCCGCCATTTAGATACTTAAAATCGAATTAGGAATTTCATCAGAATGCGCTTATCATCCTTCAAGTGTTTTTTAAGTTGTCCTAAGTTTTCTTGTGTGCGTTTAAGAAATCCTAGGCAGACTTAAAATACCGTTCTGTCATTTTACCTTGAAGCTTTAGGAGCGTTAGGATACCTTTACATTCCAACCGTGCACGTGTGTGCAGAAAATTTTGGTTTTAAACTAGCGTTAGAATGAGATTTTGCTAGCTAGCTTTCGATGAAAGATTTGAATGTTGGATGATCGCAGTGGGATGACAGTGGCTGATAATTACAAGTGAAGATAGCATCCAATCTTTGACTACAGGATACGGTGGAGTAGTTTTTGTAGTGGGGACCGTATCAGTTGCATGTTTCATTTGCATATAGCTACTCTGTAGTGAAAAATTACCCTTCCGTATACACGTGTGCGTGTTTGTTTGTTGGTAGAGACACCCATTGTCCGAGAATTCAAAATTGGACTTACGCATACCATTCGAAGAAACTACGCTGAATATATAGTCAGGTTTTACAGCGATTTAGCCTTCTTTCTAGTCGGCGGGATTGGTAAGAACAAGAGGATTTTCCGCCAAATTGACTGAAACACACACAGTACCTTCAGTTGGTTGATCCTAGCTTGTGCTAACAGATTATTTCCTATTCAAACGCAAGACAAGGGTCGTGACAGGGTCAACCAAAGGGACATGTTAGCTGACCTGACACGGCATGTTACAGGATGGTACTGTTTAGGGAATGACTCAGTGCTTCGGATTCTCGGCATTATACAGGCGCTGTTAAACATTAACAGTCGAATTATTCCCCCCCTTTCAACAAAGGTAATGGTAAAACTAATCTTTACATTCCAAATCGAATGGCGCCTTCAAAATCAACTGAAAAGAAAAGAGCAGGTGGTGTAGGGTTTGTAGAAGGATTCAGATCGTCCAAAGATGTCTGTTTTGGTCGGGAAGTTTTTTAGGCACGTAACGTGGCCTCTAAACTGGCCAGACTTGCGCGCCTGCGTTTTGTTTGTCAAGGTGCCCGCCAAATAAATGGAGAACAAACAAACCCGTTGCACCTGTCGCACCCCTGACCACCATATATGGCAACCCGTCTCACAGATCTCAGACGTGACGTGTCACGACGAAAAATGGCGGGATGTAAAATAAAATGGCGGAAGGTTAACAGCGAATCTAACGTTAACATTTTTATCCCTGTAGGGTATTTTGATACCTCATAATATCAGCTAAATTTTGCACTGTAAACAGAATTCCACCTGACATCCTCTAATGAAAGCAACGCTTACAAAACATACTCCTTAAGCTACAAACATAAATTGTGATGTGGCGGTTTAAACTGACTCTATTTTTGAATTCGAAAGGGTTGGGGCTGACTAGATACAACTGAATAAACATGACAAACTTGCAAAAGTAGAATATTGACGGATTCAATCGTATGATTCATTTGCTATATGTTGTATTATTTTACATTTTTTGTAGTGGAGAAATTGGCTTTTTTACTTGGAAGTTAACGTTGGCAGAGCTTGGTATTCACCCCCCCCCCCCCACACACACACACACACATACACACGCATGTGCAACCATGCAAGGCAAATTGATAATACATTGCAACATTTCTTAAAACACTGACTACCATTTATCGCTAATGTGAACACAGGTTCGCCATTTTACGTCCCCTTATGAAAGACGGGTGCAACCCCAACCATAATGCCCTTCCCAGATTGAACCTGGGTCTCACAGTGTAAACCAATAACTTGTGACTAGAAGCTGAACTGTGAGGCTGCTATCATTTGAACAATAGGGAGGTCTCTTCTCTCAGACTAGGGGTGCGACAATATAAACCTGTGGTTTATAAAATAGTTACTAGCTTTTTTGGGCAAGTATGTTAACGGGGCCACTCGAAAAAAATTCCTGTGTATGTAGGCCTTTCCAAAAGTTCACCCCCTTCCCTTTCGCGATATGGTTTTCATGCTTTTTTTGTTTTGTTCGTTAGAGCTTTCACGAATAGTCAGAAGACTCTAAAAACTTTCCACAATTCCTATAATGAAGAAGTAATACTATCCTACCGTGCGTGCTATCACAATGATTTTGCTACTACAAAATCCAAACACAAATAAAGTTTTGTCCACGACAAGTTACAACACTTATTGACAGTTCCAGTTTTATTGTTAAGCTTTGTACTGGGTCGTCCGTGCCACCGCCTATGTACACAAGTCATGTAGTCTTGAAATTGGCCACCATTTATCATCATAAATAGCGGACAGAAGTAGAAGTACTTTGTGCCGTTCTGTGGCATTTCGACTAATTGTTCAAAGCTTGGCAACGTTGTGTTCATAAATGTCGGGGTCCTGATAGGGACAAAATGGTCAGCCGGGGTTTTCCAGTGAGAAGTCGTATGCAAGTTTTCGCGTTCACCATGACTGAAAATAGTCTGTGTTATGACCTCCCTCACATTTGCACCGGTGCCGCACGGGGAGATGTAGCCCCGGCAGGGCTCTGAGGGTGGATCGCCGGATGGGGGGAAGGGATCCGGAGTACTGTAAATGCATTTAAGTCGCGGGGATTTAATTTCGCGGTAGCGGGGAAAATGACTTTTCGCGGTGGTTTTAATTTCGCGGTAACACCATAGGCTGCAGTCTAATACAATAATAGAAAAGACATTAATCCACCGCGAACATCTCTGCATTTACAGTATCTCTCTGTGTTTTCACGATTTTAAAACAGTTCCGTTGGAAATCAGGCCGAATCCTGATCAACATGTATACTTTTACAAATTTTACGGAACGGAAACATGTCGTTTCTGCTCAGTTCCTTCTTCTTCTCCAAACATAAGGTTACTGACCTGTACCTGCTGGCTGTTAACATGATTGCTGTTTAAGTAGGGTTGCGTTGAATTTTAGCTAGTGGCAGGACAGAGCTGGAGGGGCAGGTCATCATGTATTGAGTTTGAGTAACAAAAAACTGCAGTAGTTTCTAATGCTAGACCATGCAAAGGTAAACGTTATGTCTTTGCTTACAAATGTTGCCATTCTAAAACATATTGCTCCTTCTTGTTATTTTTGGCGACGCCTCAGGGACGAGCCCTTTTCCTTTCTTTTTTTAGCGATGCCTCAGGAGTGAGTCTGGTTATATAGAATTGAGTGCAAGTAGCTTGACAATGGGCAATTCATTACGTAGGAAACATCCTGTATTTTCTGGAAAATGTTGCCTTGCTATCGCTGAAGAGATTTATTAGTCACGTATGTACACAGTAAAAAGGATTTTCATCAAGCAGTGACTACATTTTTAAAGGTAAACACACGTACCTCTAAATTTTCGATGGCTATCAGTCCATCTTGATCACGGAGTGACCCAGTTCTCGCGAGAGTTGTGAGAACTAGGTTGAGACTTGCGGGGATCTCGCCTTTCTAGTTTGGGTAACATGTTCTATTCTTTTTTCCTCCAGACGGAAAGGCGGGCTGAAGAACTGGTCCACCAAGAGGCTGGTCCTGCTGGCCCTCGTGGTGGTGATCCTGTGTGTGGGCCTCGCCATCATCACCTGGTGGTTCGCCAAGCCTCACTACTGGGTGTGGCTGGGAGAGCGGGACTTCAGGGGAACCTTTGAATACGATGCAGTGTCGTAAGTAGCTTTTTTTTCTTTGCCATAACGACCGACAAGAAATAGTCACGTCAAATGCTCAAGGGAGGTGAGGTGAAATGTTTTGATAAAATATGCCTTTATTGTTATTGTGTCTACGAGTATGTACGTATGCTAAGGATTGCCTGAAAAGCAGGTCTAGTCTGACCTGAGTTGTATGTTCCTGGTAAAGTGAAAGTGAATGGTATTCAGGAAGAGCCTGCATTATAGAACTTATTATGCGCATTATGTAACTTCAGATTTACACAGCAACCGTTCCAGGTTTTACCATCAAACATGGCGGGCAAAGTACGTCATAGTCACGTGGGCACAAACACCCAAGGAAGGGATGTGCATATCAAAAGATACTACATGTATTACTTAGGGATGATAAGAGTAAAGTAGTATACTACGACCTAATAGAAACATATTGTTCAGGAGGATCGTGAAGACATGTTTCCAATAATTCATTACCACAGGAAGCAGCTAATAGTTAGAAACGAGACCGGACACGAAGTCCAGCGCGCCACGCTAGGATACCGCATGCCCAAGGTGGAGTGGACGTGGGACGACCCTTGGATATGTAACGAAGGGGACTACTGCTTCGACTGGGAGAGGAGAGGTGTTCTGTCCCTCGTGTACGAGGAACTGATCGAAGAGCGGAACTTGCACTGCATGAATGTCACGTGGCAGGTATGTCAATCATCCAGTAAGGTCAGGTCAGAGGTTAAGGCCCCTGAGATGGAAACAATATCCAAGTGACCAGTAGTCCAGGGAAACGATTATTTACAAGTCAAAAGCCTTGAACTTTGACCATAGACCACAATGCATCACGCTACACATGCGCACTTATAACTGTTAGGTCTCTTACAGACATGTTGCAACTATTTGATCCAACTTTTTTGACTTGTCAAAGAATATTGGCGATTAAAATGAACGCCTCGTTTACCGTGTGCAATGTGAGAAAAATCCCACAGTATGCTCCTGATTCTTGTGGACAAATACAACAGCGAATATTTTGAGGTTACAAGGTCCTAAAACTGAAGTTATATCATTTCATCTTCAAGAAAAATCGTATAATTTTTGTAGGTGAACTGGGAGGGAAGAACAGAACAAGAGACGTTCTACCCGTATGACTGTTTCGACACGACCCGAGCCCACTGGTACGGCGGTGCCGAAGTCTTCAGTCAGCGGTGGCCTGTCAACAACGGCTCCGGGGAGATGCAGCCCTACATCACCAACGACTATCTGAGCTGGGGCACCTCCAACAGGGACCGCTACGGTAGGACTGCTGTTGTAGTCTGCGAGCAGATGTTTCGGGGAAAGGCAGTATCCATGGGGTTAACAGTATCTGGGGGGCAAATTGGATACTAAATTTATGTAGGACACTGCTTGGAGCTTGTAAGTCTGTCTGAAAATTTGCGCGCTGGTGTGTGTCTGAGTGTGTGTGTTTGCTGCAGCGTGTTTGCTTGTGTGTATTTTTGCTTGTTTGTGTGTGTGTGTTTTGTGTGTGTGTGTGTGTGTGTGTGTGTGTTTGCATGAGTGGTTGTGGTTGTGTGAGTGCGCGTGCGTGTGTATATGTGAATGGAATGTACACAAATGATTTTGTTTAATGGTTACGTATGATTGAATCACAGTATACTCTAAAAAATTCTTGAATGATGTATAGAAACTTATCAGTCAATCTTTCGCATGTTTTATTTAAAAGTGCGCCGAATCGGCTGCTATGTTTACAGGCAGCGTGATGGAGAGGCTGTTCGTGACGTCAGAGGGCGTGGGAATCGTGATTGAAGAGGATGTTCCCCTGCACCTGTCACTCAACGCCAGTGGTGATGGGAGGATGTGCATCTTGTCCAACTATACCTTTCACTTCCCGAACCCTCGCGGCAGGCTCCCACATTTGAAGTAAGGAACCTTCAATGTGGTTAATAGCTATAAGGGGGCTCCTTTTTCCTACTGCACATGCGCTGCGAAATGCATTCTGGGTAATATTTTAAAGGTGAAGGCCCCGAGGCATAAACAAAACACGTTGGGACATCCATCAAGTCTAGACAAGATCTATTTACAAGTTAGAGGCTTGTAACTCTGACCTATTACACATAAGATCACATAATGCATCAAGCTTAAGCTACTCATGCGGAATTCGAACTATGGACGCCCTTGATAGAATGTATCGTTTAGAATTTGCAAGTCATCAATCCCTATATGACATTAGAAGACCACATTAAAGCTTGCGTGCTAAAATCATTCTTAAAATCGCGTAATATCCAAGATTACTTTTATTCTATATTCATGGAAGATGCTACCGAATGATTTTCCCACATTTTTCAGATCTAGAGCCACGTACAAAAAAAACTCCTAAAGTACACAATGTTGAGTAGATTCCGTGTTATAATGGTTCATATTTAGACTAATTTCTGAAATTCAGATGATGGTGGAACACTTTATCTACTCTGTTTTCCTCAGGTATTCGATCTGTGTTGGTGAGAACGCCCGCCAGGTGCACGAGTACATGTACCATCGGTACTACCGCCAGCCCAGCGGTCTGCCCGCGGACCTGGTGCTCAAGCGGCCCATCTGGTCCACTTGGGCCCGATACAAGAAGGACATCAACCAGTCCGTGGTGCTGGAGATGGCGGCTGACATCGTCTACTGGAACATGTCCGCTAGTCAGGTCAGTTATCCTCTTTTAAAATCAGGGCCTGAGGAAAATTTGTAGGAATCATTTTCCTTACATACATTGTTTTGGATTCGGCTAGTATGAAAGTATCAGAAAAGAGCTAAGAAAAATCATACGCAACGAAAATGATTGTTCTGTTAGCATGATGGAAAACAATGACAGACAAGAAATCGAATGTAAAATAGTTGAATTTTTTTTGTTATATTCAATATATTATCCATAGCCTTAGCATACGCTAACAGTTGGTGTTCATACAAGGCCTACGTCATTGACCTCCCCTGGCAACTAGCTGTCTACAGACTACATCGTATACCACGTTATTTTCAGGAGAGGGTGTCGGTCTGTAATGCTGTATACATGTATATAATGTTGTATCTGAAAATACTACCAGGGGACAAAAATCGCCAGATTTTTAAGACCTCAGTACCTACCCACATACAAAACCCATACAAGTTCGTCAAAGTATCCAAGGATCCGAGCTTTGTATGAGAACACGTTTAGTTTTCGTCCCTTTTTTTCAGAAACTTAAGCTAAATAGTAATAAAAAGAATAAATGAAATAAAATGGATTCTATTCTACGTTCTGAGATATAGCAAAGGGAAACATCCTTGTAATGACTTGTTGTCCATTAGTGTCATAGATAATAACTTTAGATGATCGTATTTTTTGATTGACAGATCGAAATTGACGACTTCTGGGAAACGCGGTACGGAGAGCTGCACTTTAACGAGACCAAGTTCCCGGGCCCGAAGGATATGTTCGACTACTTCCATCAGAAGGGCTGGGACGGTACCGTCTGGGTTCACCCTTTCACTAACATCGACAGCTTCACTTTCGAGGACAATGCCGCTTTTGGCGAACCAGGTACGTACATACATGGTCCTAAGATTTTGTCTAAGTTCACATTTCCATGGGATGTATATGTATTACTATAAGTATCAAATGAATTATTGCTATCAATTTATCTTAGTTTCTGTCCCTAAGCAGCAGACATTTTCTGAATCTCCTGTACTTTCCAACCAATCCTTCATCATCATCATCATCAGTCACTGTATTCTGCATCTATAGTCCTTGGAAAGTCCTATAGCTGCATTCAGTCTTTCTTCATCTTTTTTCATTGTGCTTTCAATCCTACAAGCTTCCTTAGCTCCTGGAGTTTCTTTACTGTTGTAGGAAGGACTCGACCTCTGTGCTTTAGGTCTGCTTTCAGCAAGCTAAGGAGGTTGGCACAATGTCATCCCTTGCGTGCCTTGAATTTGTTCTCGGTAATTTATTGGTAATTGTTTAAGGGGTTGGAATTCCGACAAAAAAACACGTTTTTTCTTGTTACTTTAGACTACTGGGTGTCACAAGCGCCTCAAAAAGCGACGGGCCAACCGGACGTGCCGGGCTTGACGAAGTGGTGGTGTGGGACACAGTACGCTGCCCTGCTGGACGTCACCAACCCTCTTGCCCGGCGCTGGTTCGTGTCTCGATTGGAGGTACGTGACACCAATTTTTTTCTATTCTATTTGGTTAATAGAATTTTCATCAATCTGTGACTTTTTAGAGGTAAGCACACAACCCTCCAAATTTTTGATGGCTATCAGACCATCTTGTTCACGGAGTGACACAGTTCTCGCGAGAGTTGCAAGAACTAGGTCAAGACTTGCGTGGACTATTTTATTATCTTATTATTGCGTGACAATGTGGCACTACATACACTCAAGTTTGTAACTTATATTAACAGTGCTACATACACAGTACAGACAGAAGGTAAATGTAGTCTTTCCTTTTACTTCTTCAACCGAAGTCAGGTACCCATTTTTTACACCTGGGTGAAGTGAGGAAGGTCGTGTAAAGTGCCTTTCCCAGGGGCACAACGTTTCTCACCCTGCACTGTCTGATGGCGCACGGGGCAGAAAATATCTTTACTGTTTCTGTATCAGTGTATTTTTTTACAGAGAAAGGTTGCCAGGCTTTCGCCTTTAACGTATTTGAGGCATCTTCTCGAACATGGGACTCCTATTTTACATTCCTTCCTAAATACGGGTGTAGCCCCGCCAACCGAGTTGTCCTTCCCCGAATTGGAACCGGAGTCTCTTCTTCTTACTTCCATGTATACGATGAGGTGTACGTAATTTTACGGAAATGTGTTCATTTGTGCACAACAAAAATACATGGTAAAACACGAGTTCAAGTTGTAAATAAGTGAAAGACATTCTAACATACACTCGCTGTTGCTGCCCTACTGTACATGTATGGATGGGATGCCTTTACAATTTCTTTGTGTTTTTGTTTCATTCCAGGAACTTCGTACCAACTTCACGATTGACTCATTCAAGTTCGACGGAGGAGAAGCCCAGTACCTTCCGGATGTGAACTATCGAACCTACAACACTTACACCAATCCTAACTACTATACCAGAGACTACGCGGAGATGGCCGCCATTTTTGGAGGACAAACGGAGGTGAGTTTACATCTGAAATTCATTAAATATAGTCACCTAGAGTTTCCACTATTTTTCTGCACAGGGAATACAATATTAACCCAACTCGTGAAGACTAGTTCTGATGGACCAACAGCACTCAAAAATTAAACTATAAGCTGCATCGGATTGTCGATGGTTGAAGCAGAGAATACAAATGGACCAATGAGAGCTACTCTTACAACAAACAGTGATTCATGTCTCTTTTCTCCCAACGGTATCACGTGACTGAGTCATTATCATTGCAACTAAGCAACCAATTACAATCTTGGTGTCACGTGATCGACACATGGCTATCGACATAGCGTTAAACAATTGGTTAGATAACTGATTGGCGTGTCAAAACCACGTAGTTGATTAACGATTATTATTTGTGTGTGTTTTTCAGGTACGTGTGGGTTACAGGTCGCAGGAGTTACCCCTATTCGTGCGAATGTTCGACAAAACCTCGGACTGGGGTTACGACAACGGTCTGAAGACCCTGATCCCCACCGCTCTGCTGTTCTCCATCCTCGGCTACCCGTACATCCTGCCCGACATGATCGGCGGGAACGCGTACGACGGCCAGCTGCCCGACCGCGAGCTGTACATCCGCTGGATGGCCATCAGCACATTCATGCCGACCATGCAGGTTAGTGGCTTTCATGTACAGGTCGATATCTGTGTGGAACACTTTGCCATAGGACATTAGTCTCTACCAGACTCCATAGGTCGCTGGGAAAACCATAGAAATGGAACAAATAGAAGTAAGCCGGCCAGAGAAGTACAGCCGGCTAGGGAACAGTTTGCGACCTACGGAGGTCATAGTGAGGAAATGATTGTTCTGGCCGGCTGACTCCCCTAGTGTACTATGACTCTATTTGTCCAATTTCTACAATTAGACCACCGATCCACAGAGCCTGTTAGAGGCTAATATGACATGCCATCAGCAACTAAGACCAAGTTTCAAAAGATGATTCCTAGCCATATGTCGACTTGATTATGAATATCTATTTGCAAAATCATGCTCAAAGGCTAATTGCATGTAAGTTCAGCTCTCATAATTCCACCAGGTGCTATAATACCACCTCATGAGAAAACAAATACATAAATTAAAAAAAAATCAAAGATACATGTATGTACGAATGTAGCATCAATTCAGATATTCAGTTATACAAAACGGTGTTGAGAAGTCATTTTTGATGTGGCAGTATTATGGCACCTGGTGGAGATACATTTGATGTTACAGTGTCGGAGAATTTAGCAAGTACTGTAAGAGATTTTTCTTATAGATTCATTTTAATCGAAAGAATATAAATTTGAAACAAATCTAAGGTAAAAGCTCATAAAAGCCTCTTGAAATATCTGATGAGTAGCAGTGTGGTGAGTAGCAGAACTGATTGTGTCGTCTGATTTTTCCCGCCAGTTCTCCATCGCACCCTGGCAGTACGGAGCCGGCGATGACGAAGAAGTCATCCGCATCGCCCGTAAGTTCCTGGAGATCCACGAGCGGGACGTGTACCCGCAGCTCGTCACCTTCGCCAACGAGGCCGTCAACGGCCGCAGGTACGTTAACGGTTTATACAGAGCGCCTCCAAAATGCAGATTTGTTGTCATTAGTGTTCGTCAACTTAACCGTTCCTTTTGGACTCTACCTTTCAAGTAGAGTTTCGGCTACGGCTGTTTTTGACGTGTTTTATGCATGACGTGGTGTGTTTTGTAGGTACGGATTGATGACGCGGTGTGTTTTGTAGGTACGGATTGATGACGCGGTGTGTTTTGTAGGTACGGATTGATGACACGGTGTGTTTTGCAGGTACGCCCCGATCATCAGGCCGCTGTGGTGGGAGGACCCAGAGAACATCCTGGCACAGACCATTGATGATGAGTTCCTGGTGGGAGACCAGATTCTCGTGGCGCCCATCGTGGAAAGGGGCACAACTACCAGGTAAACAAACACAAACAATTGTTTTTTATGGGACTATTTAAACTGTAATATCCAACACAAAAATTGGACTCACACAAATTTTCTATAGACTTCCCACGACATATGATCCACTGCTTATTGAGTCACGTGTTCTATCTGCATAACTTGACGTCACGACAGCAATGGATCGTTCATTCCTTGACAAAGACTGGTGTTGTTTAGTTGAAAATTTCGGTGGGTTCAATTTTTGTGTTGGATATTACAGTTAAACTAGTCCCATAATGACTTCTAACCACACAGATGAACTTTTTCTTTATCCTCGAATAGTTTCATCAGGTCGGTAAGTCAGTAAATAACAAGATTGTTTGCACACACCAAATTTTTTATAACATCGACGTTTCGGTGACCGTCTTACATCTTCCTCAGGACAATTCTGACTGGGTCACATTGTACTGCAGCTATAGGTGTCGCTGCATATGTTTGGGAGCGTATCTGTAAGCAGCAATGCCACATTGCAATGTGAACCACTTTCACGGCACGAAAAACGGTATTTAAGCGTGCTGAAACCATGCGTAATGTTGACGTATTTCCCTCCTTTACGGACCTATACACCACTTATACGAGTACGTAAATATTGCCTTTAAGTGGTCTTTCCGTAGGTCCGTGTTAGTCCTTATTTTCCGGTTTTCCAGTTGTCTTTCAGCAGCTTAAAGATGTCGTAAATGATTATTAAAACCCCCTTAAAACTTGTTTAAACTTCACGTTTATTTGATCTAAAGCCTCTTTACGTCTTATATACGTGTGCATTAAGTGGATTTTAACGTGTGTTTATGTGCCTTTTCAGCAGCTTAAATTCGCCATAAATACTTATCAAAACGCCCTTAAGACATGTTTAAACTTCACGTTTATCTGATCTAAAGCCTCTTTACGTCTTATATACGTGTGCATTAAGTGGATTATAACGTGTGTTTATGTGCCTTTTCAGCAGCTTAAATTCGCCATAAATACTTATTAAAACGCCCTTAAGACATGTTTAAACTTCACGTTTATTTGATCTAAAGCCTATTTACGTCTCATATACGTGTGCATTAAGAGTCTATATTTTTCGTTTTAGCAGCTAAAAGTTGTCATATATACGCACTAAAACACCCTTAAGACATGTTTAAACTTCCCTCTGTACGTCTCATATACGTATGCATTAGGTTGATTATAAGGTGTGGATAGGTGCCATTTTAGCAGAATAATCATAAGCACATTTCAAAGCAAGAAAATACAATGGATGACACTTTGAAATTTTATTGAATCACGAGAAAATATTACAGGGAAAAGTAAAAAGAAAACTACAGCCTACTAGGTATTTGTGGCCTATTATTCTGATGTAGTCGGCAGTTGAAGCAATCACAACGGTTGTGCAATTCCGTGCAGCATCCAAGTCCACAGTAACATTTCCAGTGTCGGACGAAGCGTCTCGGCGTAAGTTAAAAAGAGCACACAGTTCCATCTGGCCACCACAGGAATAAGAATCCGGTAAGATCTAGAGTAGTGGCCGATATGACTCGTGTTGTTGGATGGTCTTGGACTCTTGGATTATTTGGACGCGAAACATGTTCAGCTTGCAGTCTCGGCTTCTATTAATCCGGATGGTACAATGGTCATGATTCCCCATTCTGTGTCGATTTCCAACAGCATCAACTTGTACAGAATGATAGCCACCTCCTCTCTTTGCGTCAAATTCCGTCAACGGGGGTCCTAGGCGGTAACGGCCACAACTTGCGGATTAGAACAGGTCCAAACGTTCTTCAATACTTCTCTTCAAATGAACGCCTGGAAAATAACCGCTCCGTGCCGGTAAATTTGAACCCCCACTCTTTTCTGCCATTGGATACATCCTATCACATGACACAGCCGCTGTGTATGTATAGTATGCCGGCCACAGACGGAGGCGCGCCCCATGGCGCATACGCGTACGAATTAACGCTGAATAAATTTACATCTAGCCTACCCACGCACATCACAATAAAAAAAAAACACGAGCAACACGGGAAGACACTGCCTGTGTGCCCAAACTGTTCTTTCTTGACGCTTGCTTGCAGATAAAGAAGTAAACATCATTCGTACATTTACTTGTAGAAATGCTCGCCGTTTTATAGTAAGAAAAACATAGAGAAAACACCACTCACTACACAAAACGCTATGTCTACTACATCCGTATTCTTCAAGCAGAGGTTGAGTCGCGGAGATATCAATAGTGTAGCAGTCGGGATTTCTACCGGCGCTTAGCTCTCGGCTCAACTTGCCACAAAAAAACAGGCGGCCTGAGTTAGACCCTGGAAGTTCAGAACATATATGCGGTATATTAAAAAGTGAAGGGTCTCCTCCTTTTCGCATAAACTGCGCTTCAAACATGCCGTATGTTCAGCAGAAAAAGGCCTAAAACCTTTGAGACCGTATAAGCCAATAAATAAAACGGGGCTGGTGCCCCCCGTTCGCTTAAACTACGCGGATTCAAAGATTAAACATGTCTTATGTTTGACAGAAATACGTAACATTTCATATACGTCTTGGCAACATATAAGCTAAACGGGGGTGGTCTCCCCTAGTTTGCCTAAACTGCGCGGATTCGAAGATTAAACATGTCATATGTTCAACAGAAATACGCAACATTTCATATACGTTTTGGCAACATATAAGCTAAACGGAGGAGGTCTCCCCTAGTTCGCTTAAAAGTGCGCGGATTCAATTGAAAGATTAAACATGTCGTATGTTTGACAGAAATACGCAACATTTCAGATACGTCTTTGCAACATATAAGCTAAACGGTGGAGGTCTCCCCTAGTTCGCTGAAAGTCTTAAACTGCGAAGATTCAAAGATTAAACATGTCGTATGTTCAACAGAAATACGCAACATTTCATATACGTTTTGGCAACATATAAGCTAAATGGGGGAGGTCTCCCCTAGTTCGCTTAAACTGCGCGGATTCAAAAATTAAACATGTCGTATGTTCAACAGAAATACGCAGCATTGCATGTACGTTTTGGCAACATATGAGCTAAACGGGGGAGGTCTCCCCTAGTTCGCTTAAACTGCGCGGATTCAAAGATTAAACATGCCGTATGTTCAACAGAAATACGCAAAATTTCAAATACGTTTTGGCAACATATAAGCTAAACGGGGGAGGTCTCCCCGTGTTCGCTTAAAAGTGCGCGGATTCAAAGATTAAACATGTCGTACGTTCAACAGAAATACGCAATATTTCATATACGTCTTGGCAACATATAAGCTAAACGGGGGAGGTCTCCCCTAGTTCGCTTAAACTGCGCAGATTCAATGATTAAACATGTCGTATGCTCAACAAAAATACGTAACACTTCATATACGTCTTAGCAACATATAAGGTCTCCCCTAGTTCGGTTAAAAGTGCGCGGATTCAATTGAAAGATTAAACATGTCGTATGTTTGACAGAAATACGCAACATTTCATATACGTCTTGGCAACATATAAGCTAAACGGTGGAGGTCTCCCCTAGTTCGCTGAAAGTCTTAAACTGCGTGGATTCAAAGTTTAAACATGTCGTATGTTCAACAGAAATACGCAACATTTCATATACGTTTTGGCAACATATAAGCTGAATGGGGGAGGTCTCCCCTAGTTCGCTTAAACTGCGCGGATTCAAAGATTAAACATGTCGTATGTTCAACAGAAATACGCAACATTTCATATACGTTTTGGCAACATATAAGCTAAATGGGGGAGGTCTCCCCTAGATCGCTTAAACTGCGCGGATTCAAAGATTAAACATGTCGTATGTTCAGCAGAAATACGCAACATTTCATGTACGTTTTGGCAATATATAAGCTAAACGGGGGAGGTCTCCCCTAGTTTGCTTAAACTGCGCGGATTTAAAAATTAACCATGTCGTATGTTCCACAAAAATATGCAAAATTTCAAATACGTTCTGGCAACATATAAGCTAAACGGGGGAGGTCTCACCTTGTTCGCTTAAACTGCGCGGATTCAAAGATTAAACATATCGTGTGTTTTACAGAAATACGCAACATTTTATATACGTCTTGGCAACATATAAGCTAAACGGAGGAGGTCTGCCCATGTTCGTTTAAACTGCGCGGATTCAAAGATGAAACAGGGCGTATATTCAACAGAAAAACGCAACATTTCATATAATTTAAGGGAGCGCAATATATAAGCCAAACGTAAGAGGTCTTCCCTGTTCGAATTGAACCTTGCGCACAGAAAGATTGAATACGTCACATGCTTTCGGAACAAACAACACAGAAGAGTATTGTATTTGACTTTGCTGAGTTATTAACATAACATTTTTTACCGGAAAACGCAATTGTCTGTTTTGACTGTAAATCTTGCCACTGTTTTAAAATAGATGACGCAATGCTTTATCAAACACCAGACAAAGGCTTATTATATTTGACATAGCCGAGGTAAGTTTGGTAAACATGTAATTTGTAACAGATCTAGAGAAACGGTATTTGTGAGTTTTGACAGAAAATATAACCACAGTGGTAAAACAGTAATACGGATTATTTTTTATAACTTTTTAAGACATTTAAGTTGTCTTTTCGGCATACTAAAATAGATGTAAAATTCACATAAAGAAACACGACAGATTAAGTTACATTTACAAACGCTGAAATCTTACGTAAAGGTCAGATGTATGTTTCCGATGCCTTTAATAGATCTTAAAATCTTCTGAAATATTTCTCCGCCTTTAAGGGCTTTATACGTATCTCTGAAACTTTGCTTAAATAGTTGTTTTCGTGCTGTGTTTGTGTATTTGGATTAGAAGAAATTACCTACCTAGCCTTTCCAGTGTAATCTTTTAGAAGAAAACAGAAGGTTATATTTCTTTGGTTTTGCATATATAAGATGCAGACATTTTTCTGACGTGAAATAATTTATTCCTTCTGCAGGGAGGTGTACTTCCCGATAGAGGGCGTTAGTTGGCAAGACGCCCGTGACCGAGGCCGTGTGTACCGGGGTGGGGAGTACCGTACCATTAGGGTGGAGCTGGACGAGGTGGCTTACTTCTACAGAAATTAGAATAAGCCCTTTCTTTGAAAGAAAGTGGAGGAACAGAATGCACTGTTATTACACAATAGTGCAGCAAATGAGCGATGCGATGTACTATAACTTTGCTGTAAAACTAGGTTAACAAGCATCCACTGCGGCTTGAGTCTTCGTTTCTTGAGTACACTCAGTGATGCTACTAGGGCGAGATATTCTCCTTTTTTTCTGAGAAAAACTTTTGTTTCATCTGTTACCCAAGAATTTGAACAGAAATGCCCACATAGGTGGCAAAGAACACAACGTTCATTTAAGATATGAAATGTAAAAAAAAGTACAAAAAGAAAAAATCGAGAAAAAAAAGAAGAAATGTGTTTGCTTCGGCTTTTTAGCGGTCTTAAAGAAGGTCAAGTTGCACCTGAATAACATCCGTTAAGATAAGCCGACAGCTCACCTTCATATGTGTGTTGTTATTGGTGGTGGGAAGAAGTTTAGCTGGATTTAGAGTGTTATTAGAACAATGGATTTGGTATTGTTGCCATAGATCTAGACACTAACGTTTTAGAGTTAACCTACTAACCCCTACTAACATTTCGTGTTTTGTGCTACTAACCCTTCTAATATTTCTGGCTGTCTTTTGTGTGGCTCCGCTTCTACTAACACTACTAACAAGTTACTGGTAAAAATGTGTTGACCAGACACAGACCCTAGAGTAGTTGTTGTAATGTTACTTTCAAAATCCATAGCACTCATGATTATCACAACTATAAGAAATCAAACAGAATGATGCTCTACTTGCTTGAAGATTAAGGATCACATTTAACAAACTTTCTTCTCTTCTGTCGTTCCGTTCATGTCATTTCATAACGTAACAATTCATTCATTTGCGCCACGTAGAAACTTTCTTTAAGAGCTTTTTTGTACTTACAGTTTACTTTTAGTAGACGTAAGAGACAAAGAGGATGAATTAGGGAACCTATTTTTAGAGTTGGTGTCTCTCTTCATCCGAATTGAGTACATTTTATTGAGTTCTAGTCTGTGCTGTTAACATTTAAGGTAATAAATGAATTATTTTGAGATTCTTTTGGCCACTAAAAAATCTATTTATGTTGGTGTTCTTCTAATGTTTTATTCATTGTGTGAACGAAGCAAACAAGATAGCATTCCAACATATGTCAGATTAAACATTGAATAGTGTTAGTATATTTTAATTTTTAGCATATTTTTCTTCACATCAACAACATGTTAAACACATTGATTTAGAGATATAAGTTGATATGGGCGCATTAGTTGTATAGTGTATCCTGGCATGTGTAGAGATGTAGCGACGCTTTTCAAATTTCAAAATGGCGGCTGCAAATTCGCAGTGGTTTGTGGGAAAAGTTGTCATCAGTATGTGTACTGGTTTACTGTAAGTTTTCAGTCCTGGTATTTCTGATGACGACATTTATATTGTAGAGTGCGTTGTGACTGTTTCTTAATAAATGGGTGCATCTAGATGATCGTTTGCAATGTGTCATGAATGAAAATATGAATTGCAAACATATCAGCTCATATGCCACAAATCACAATGGGTAAATCATATGCTTACATATATTCTGCAGTTTGCAGTTTCAATGTAGCTGCCACTAGTTTATTGACCCGAAATTTGTTGACTTCCTAATTGCGAAACTGAGCGGCGTTTGAGGAGGCCAACCCGACTGGCTTGGTAACTTTAATAGCACTGTAATTTCAAAAATCTTCACAGAATGCAGAAAACGCTTTCAGAACGTTAACCAACTAGAGTTCCACGAACACATCCCTTCGCCAAATAATCATGACTTTAAGGTCTTATTCATGCATTACTGAAGAGTACCTACCCAATGGCAAACGGCGAAATGAACGTGTGTTTGTAGCGGTTGGAAATTCCATTTCATCCATCCCAGCTAACGCCGAGCAATATTGTTCACAAACAAACACACACACATACACACACAGCACGCTACAATACGGTAGGAAAACGGCAGATAAACGACTTCCCTTTCCACAACAGGTACTTCTCAAGTCCACATCTTCTCAAGTTATGTTGTTGACATACATACAGATCCACACCATTGTCGCTGCACCATTTTACAACTGAAAACATAACCATCTTGGCAAAAGTGAAAAGGTGAAGTGACGCAAGCGTGACGCAAGTGCAGTGAGAGTGCACATTTAGATATCAGCTATACTGTCACTGCTAAAATGTGCTGTAGTGCAAATAGCGCACACGTGGAAGAAACATTCAAATATATGTTGATCAAATAAAGAATGTGGCGAGCTGTTACTTGCTCATATTGACATAATGCATTAATGATGTACACATACGTGATATATGTCCAAGGTACACGGAAACTAATTGCTTCTTAGATAAGATTAAAGAATCTTTTACTTACGAACCTTGCACGGCCTCAAGGGTTCTTCAGTAATTAGTACAAACATGTACCTTTTCTCCAAACTTTCTAGTCTTGTGATTGCAGTACTGGTGTTACAAAATTATGCTCTATGAAATATTTCGAACCGTTTCAAGCAGTCGCAGTCACAATATTGTAAGTCAGGAATTGAAGTTTGAGCCTTTGGTACGAAAAGACGTCATGCACAACAACCTCAGCACTATCGTGATGACCTTACGAAATAAGCATATAACGGTAGTTCACCTTTATCCGTGGTGTCCCTTATGTCAGTTGTTTTTTAAAACAGGGTATTTAGTGTTATCTAGTCGGTGGATATTGCAATATTTTGAAAATAGCCACAATATTTTGAAAATTCAACATGTTGAAAACCATCGTCCGTGGACGTGATACGACCGATCTTTTAAAACAACGGATTTAGGCTACCCTACGGATAGATGTGAACTAGCGTTAAACATAAGTAGGTCAAAGGATCCATTGTTTTGAAGTCTGGCAACAGAACTCAATTAGATTTTTGTCGTATTGTTCTGACTACTTATTCACCAAGAAAACAATGGCGGCAGCCTTTTTTCACAACTCTGTATTTGTGTACGGTTACGTTTTTCGGTTGGGGGCACCTCGAGCCTTAAGGTGGGGTCACACATGCGTACGAGTATATGTTCAAGTCCGTTTGAGGTGTTTATAACGCTCTTGTCTCTACCAGGCTCCACAGGTCGCGGGAAAAATAGTACAAATTGGACAAATATAGACATATAACATGCCAGATGAGTTAGCTGACAGAGATGACAGAGAAGTATGGTTAGCGACCCAGCTAACTTGTCTGACATGTTACCTGTTTACGTTTGTTCAATTTCCATTATTTTTACAACGACCTGTGGGTCCTGGTGGAGGCAAATACTCCCATGCGCACCTCATACGGACTTATATATATATACACGCAGGTGTGGCCCCACCTTTAGAAACGTTATGTTGATCGCCGCAAGCCTTTTGCTTTGTCCTGGCTGTTCTGTTCTTCAAAAAAGAACCTGAAGGCGCGCAGCACACGTAATCGACTTGTATCAACGGTTTGAAAGCTCAGGGAGGTAACACAACCCAACCACCCGTATATTCAAGTCTAATCTTAGACTACTAAGCTGGTGTGTTACGCCGAAGAGTGCACGTGGTTATACTGGCTATAAAGATACAGACGCAGATACAGATACTCATTTCAAAGTCGAAGTTCAAAGTAAATTACATCAACATGAAAGGTATTTAATAGACACAAATAAAGGACACAATAAAAACGATAAAACGATGTTCACAATGTTGTGTCTGGAGAAAAAAAACTTTACTGAAAACTTACTCCCGGACTACACGCCAACTTTTCCTACTGGACACCAAACCAAGCAGCTTACCGATAACTAAACATTAACATCACAAAAGTCTAATCAATCATAGATTTAATGTTTGGGGCAAACAGAAAACTTCCTCCCGGACTACACGCCAACTTTTCCGACTGGAAACCAAAACCAAGCAGCTTACCGATAACTAAACATTAACACCACAAAAGTCTAATCAATCATAGATTTAAATGTTTTGGGCAAAACAGACCCAGTGCCTCTTTAAACTGGTATGACTTAAGTGATACCATTACTTTATAACTGTAAATAGCACTTTATTGATAACTTTCTCCCGGGCTAAACACCAACTTTTCCCACTTAACAACAAGCCAAATATATAATAATGAAAAGTTAATATCCCCTATGAATCAACACTAGTACTAACACCACAAGACTACACAATTATAGATATTATTATGAGCAAAACAGAGCCAGCGTCTAGGAAAACCGGTGTGACTGTCACATTTAAAAAAAGAATGATATGAAATGCATCAAAATACACAAAATGTCAAAATAAGATTCATGGTATGTTTCTAGGTATACACTGTAATTTTTCGTTTCTTAAAACATCCCGGTCGGGCCCCGGTTTGGAAATGTGACCTAAGCCTAACTGGACGTCTTGCCTTCATCCACGAAAGTGGGTTTAGTTGTGGAAATGTATGGAAGTAAAAGGGGATACTGCCACAGTAACCTTCAAAGTACAAAGCACATACAGCTTGTGAAATCGATGGACCAAGTAGCATGATATTATGCAAAGGGCTCAAAATGTAGTTTAGAAAAAGATAAATGATCAAGTAAACAATGGTTCATTATTTCTTGTCAAAAAGAAAGGACGTTCGTAATTCCAACAGTAGTAAAACAGTGGTTATAAAAGGCAGAACCAGCGTCAACGTCAAAGTTAAAACTTTGACGTTGACGTTAACTAAAGAAGTATGAGAAGAGTTGACCCGATTGTGTGAAATGCGCTTGCTATGTTGGAGGGGAGGAGGCGACGTCCTATCCTTGATCTTCAGTCTCGCTATTCCATAGTGTGGCGTTGTCTCGGAGTTGCTGCATGATGAGGGTGCTGTCTTTGTACGAGTTTTCATTTATGCCGCCCGGATCCGCTGTCGAGTCCTCAAACGCCTTCAGCGCCAGCTGGAACGCTTCTTGAGGATTCTTCCTGATCTCGTAGTGGAACGATGCGAAGTTTAGCGCCACTTTCAGTCGAATGGGGTGTGCTGCTTTCAGCTTGGCAGCCATTTCGTGCGCTTTCTCGTAGGACTCCTTGGCCTTCGTCACCATGTTTTCTTGCTCTTCGCCTTCGCTGATCTCCGCCAGGTACCGGAGGTAGTCTGCCTTGAACCTCTGGTAGAAGACTTTGCCCTCATCATGATTGCACGTGGGGATGAGGAACTTGTCCAGCAGCGCCACGAATTCGCCGCACATCTCCTTCATCTCGGTCACCACCTTTTGCTTTTCCGAGCCGTCGGCCGCCTTCTGCTCGGCGGACGCGATGATCCGCAAGGCGGCCCTCCGGGACCCCACCATGTTGTTGTAGGCTAAGGCCAGCAGGTTCCTCTCCTCAGCAGTTAGCTCCTCGCCCATCTCCACCACCTCCTTCATGCACAACGCCATGTCCTGCCACCGCTCTTCAGCTTCACACAGCTGGAATGATAACAATTATTACTCACTCACTCATCAGAGATGGCAGACTTCACCCCCTTCACACTTCCCCAGTTTTGCTCTTGTTTTGCACTTTTAAATAGATTTTGTAGTGATCCCGTACATGTTGTGTTACCTAAGTATGTTAATGCAAACAGAATCACTGTCACTCACACATACACACACGTATGTATAACACATAGACTCACAAGTTCACACACGCACACAGAGACCATCGACCCCCCCCCCCCGCACACACACACATAAAACACACACATACACAGGAAGAAAAAAATACCTCACCGTCATTGTAACGCTACGTACGCTTGGCCTTCTGTATCAAAGATTCCTTGTCAGCCATTGTCCAATCTTTAGTGTTGTCAGTAATACACAACTGTATTGAAAACAACAACAGCTCAGTAATGTATAAGCCGTCTCCCACGAGTAACCACGCATGCACGGGGTCAAAGGAACTCTGGGTACTATGTCAAAGTTGAAGGCCCTCAGACGTCAACAGTCTCTCGTCTCTACCAATATTTTCGATTTGTGTAACAACGTCCGGAACGATTTTCTGGGGTCTTCAACTTTCACATATTATCCAGAGTTTCTTTCACCCCGCGCATGCGTGGTAACTAGTGGGGAACAGTGGAAGGCTTATATATAGAATTGACGCCAAAGTGACACGCAAGCTACGCTGGGCCTGGCCTTAGTACATGTACCTTCAAGTACAGTTTCACCAGGGGAGCCACACCTGGGCCACGTTAAGGTAAAACACTCGTATCAAACCCCAGGTGTGACATCAAACAACGTACAATAATTACAAGTACGCAGCCCAAGACGCACAGACAAAACATGTTTACGCCCTGCTCTATGGGCATGGCCACTAATTACCAACTGGCAGCTAGTCAGAAAATCACCTAAAACTTAATTAAGCAATGTTGATCGGCTTCGGCAAAATAAGGCAACCTAAAAACCAAGGCGTCACAGCCCACAGCATTTCGACAGTCCTCTCTGCATCGAAACTTGTTTTTGATCGGGTAGAGGTTAAACAGCTCTCATGAAGATGGCGAAAACACAAGAGATTAACGTTAAGGCATTCACATGTACATGGAGAAAAATGAACACAACACTGATGGTCAAAAACCAACCAACCCTACCTAGAGAATAGTTGTTTAACAGGCCGATGACTTGCGCTTGTAGATAAGGTTTGAGATGAAGGAATGAAGCAGTGGAGGTAGGGAGGAGCAGAAGGATCTGTTTTGCACCCTGCAGGTATGCAGGCTACTGCAATTATGGGTTACAGAATTTGTTCTGAATGACATGGAGTTGTCTTCTTGTCATCTTTGCAGAAGAACCTGTTCACGCCCTGCAATTATGCCATCCTCCTACGCACGGTCCCCAACGGCGAGCTAACTCAGCCTATTGTGGTCCTGCTATCTCATACCAGCGGTTACTATATGATTGTCGCCACAAACCAGCTATCAGCCAATCAGAGAATAGGCATTTCTTGGACTTTCTGTTTACGAAAGCCATCTCGCAAAGGCCGCTGGGAAGCTATCAGCCAATCATGTTACGTTTGACATAGCACCATCCTCCTACGCCCGATCCCCAACGGCTGACTGGCCATAGAAGAGTAAGCTTATTAATATTTATAAGCAGGGTGACTAGGAACTGGTCTGAGTGCGTCAGATAGCAGAGGTGACAACAAGGAGTTTCGACACGACTGTGGTCCCTCTGCGTAGGAGAATGCAATTATGCATGCAACAGCAATTATGGGTGACAGAATTTGTCATGCAGTTGTCTACTCAAGTCGACATCTTTGCAGAAGACCCTGTTCACGCCCTGCAATTATGCAGGCAACAGCAATTTGTTCATGTAGTTGTCTACTCATCTCTACATCTTTGTGTTGCGGGTGTGCCATGCCCAGATACCGACCAATACATTCGCGAAATGATTGTGCTTTCTGACTGATAGATAGTGCTAAGAACTGTACATGTCCATGCCTTTTCTCAGGTGTGATTAGGCATGAATTCATATGGTCTCCTTTTATTATTTGATCTCAAAACTAAACTTTGGAACATCTGGATTGCGCTGTCATCACTGTCAACACTTCAAAATCTTCTCACTTCTAAATTTCTAAGTTGACTCTGAACATACCGTCTCTCTAATCGTCAGTTAGATCAACCGATCAACCTTTGTACTTTTATCAGGTGACCTTGTTGTACTCTCGTTTGAAAGCCTTGTCATTTTGTAATGTTGATCGTAATTCATCAATGCCCTGTAGGACACTGCGAGGATTCAATAAAGGCGTCTATTTACCTATCTATCTATCTGCGGCCTTCTACATTATGTGTACCAATCCTTTGCATCACTGTTGCTTTACCTATCAAAAGTTAGTTAATAACACGTTTAGTTATAAAATCAGTGCTTACTTGTACTAAATATGTCCGTCATTATGTATTGACACATGAGTAACAAGCGGATATAACGTTACAGGGCGTGGAAAGGACGTTTTATGGTTTTATATTTGAACGGGAATATTTTGTATGTGACGGGCAGCTAGAGGACGCTGGGTGCATCAACATCTCAGATGCGTCAAATTTACCATCCGATCGCGAGGAACCTCTAAACATCGGTAATAAAAAGGCAATACATTTCTCTCAAACATTGGCAAACAAGCGTGGCCAGAAAATGTGGATTTGGGCGAAAACTTACCTTCTGTTCTGTTACTTGCCTGGATTTACACCGTAGCGCGAGCTTTGAAGACAGCTGGGTCACTGGACAGGCTGTGCACTGGGCAGGTAAGTGGTGGTCTCCGATTTGAATACAATTACCGAGTACGAGTTAAACCAGTTTCCAGTTGTATGAATAGTCCACTATGTTGGGTGGATAGGGGGATATTTCACCAGTGTGTAGCAAAATCACACTTTATACTATTATCGAACAATAGTCTTCTTGCTTAAGTCGTCCAATCCGTTTAGATATGTAGCACGCTGCATTACCGTATGAAAACTGTGATCCAAGCAAGAGAAACCTACTGTAAACTTACTGTGACTATATTACGCCTATGCACAGAAACGTACTGTAAACTTACTGTGACTATTTTACGTCTAAGCAGGGAAACGTACTGTAAACTTACGCATACTGCATCTACAGGGTTAGTGGTGAAGCCAGGCGAAGGTCGTTCAGCACCAAGGACATTAATCTCCAAGCAGATCCTACGGTAGCATAAGTTTTTATACTAACCTATGTTTGACATTTGCAATGAAATATAGATCATCACTCAATGTATTTACATACCAAATATCTTGCCTACCCTTTCCTGAGTTATTCTGTCTCAAAGTCTGCAACAAAATTGGTTCCTGCAGTTCGGAACAAGCAGCTAGGGGTCCCAAACCTACACCACTTTTTTCTTGCTCTATGAAGACCCATCAGCCACTTAAAAATCATGAACCTGGCATTTGCAGAAAATTTGACCTCTAACTGTAAAGCGCCGCTGCAGAGCCGCAACTTGCCGCTAGGAGGCTCATTATTGAACTTGCCACCTTTTTGCCACCCCTGCCCATCTACTAAATATCATGGAAACCCATCCGCAACATCTCGTGTTATCTTGTATACAGACAAACGCACTTACATACAAAGCCCGCTACAGCACCATAGGTAAGAGTCAGGTAAACCATTTTCGCACTTGACCTTCCTCTTTACAACCACTAAACACCTGCCAAATATCGTGAAGATGCCCCAGCTGCGTCTCGAGTTATGCTGTTCACAAACAAGCACACAAAAATACAAAGCTCACTGCAGTACCGTAGAAAAACGCCAGGTAAACCGTTTTCGAGCTTGGCATTCCTTTTGACAACCGCTACACACCTACCAAAAATCACAAAGTTCAGTACACAATTTCTCGATTTATATGCTGTTGAACTACATATAGACCCATCACTCCATGGAATAACCGAAAACATACTCTTCTTGGCGATGAGAAAAATGCGAGTAAACAGGCTTGTAGCATATAGCACGAAGGAACCAGAGTTTTGAGACCTCATCAAACCATGAAACATCCAAAGGTTTATAACCTCTATATAAGCTCTGTAATCACAATCCGCCAGCACAAGGTTTTCATTTTTTGCTGACCTCAAGGATCTAGAAACACAAACAGACACACCCCTCTTTGTGAATGGCATAGCCCACTTGAGGAATCTTCAAATGACAATGTCAATGAAACCTGGCCCTTCCCTGGTTACATCCCTGGTTAAAGCAACAAAAGCCATAATTGCTAACCAAGCAGTTGTTGGTGGGGAAGATTGTGACCAACTACCCCTGCAGTTCTATGGCATGCTGCTAGGGGTCCCAAACTTACATCGCTTTCACCTTCGCTCACTCGGTGGTTTTATTCGGTAGTTATAGCAAAGGACCAGGCGTTATGACACCATATGCACCTCGGGGCGGGTCATTAACCCTTAAGTAGTCAACGGACAATGGGTGTGAAAAATTGTTCCCTACCCCTCGCGTGCAACCAGTTTATTGTTAATTAGTTACTCTGCATCTGAAAGAACGGACTTCATGGGCGTTGATCTCGCTAAAAATCTAGTTCATGTGAATTAGAGACGAGTATACTGATCTGGACGTACGGAAGAAATTCAAAATAGCATGCGCTTGGGTTGAGTTTAGGACATTTAGCCCGTAACTACCATTGGCTAATTGTCGACGGCGGTCAGTGACTTGCTAGCAGCCATCTGATTGGCCCTCGCTAGAAACCGCCAGAAATCTAGTGCATGTCAACTAGTGTACACGGGGATGGGGGGAGGGGGGAGAGATCACGGGGAGCGAGATCGCTGTGACACCTTTACCCAGCCCTAGTTCTGAATAATCATCAGGAATACGGTTAAGGAAAAGGGACTGTGAAAGGCTCCGGTCACATACATGTACATAGACAATTTAAGCCACACACAGCTCTAGGAATTTCATACAGACTTCATACGTACTATTAGCGCCGTACATAGCAGTCTTGGGACGCCGTGGGTTTTTTCTATCATTTATCTTTATCTTTATTCGTCAAATCAACATTGCAGAGCTACCCATGACTAGAAATACCTCTGAATATCGTTGATCTTACAGAAATGAATAAAATCATATTACATAATACCTATACAGCATGTAAGGCATGAACAGTACATAAACAGACAAAAACACTTAAGCATCAGTCAATGATTTGTTATATAGTCCGATGGTATAGTGTAGAAAGGAGTTGTGCAGTCTAGTGGTCCTTGCTTTTGGGACAGAGAATGAATGAATGAATGAGTTTATTGCTCAACAATCGCACAGGGTACAATGCATGGCAACCAATAACAACTAATAGCTATACAGACAATAGTACTAAGAGGCTACATACAAAACAATAACAAAACATTATCGATAACAGTACAGTTATATATGAGTAATCTGTTCTCGCATTTGGAATACATTATGAAGAAACTGGCCGACGTAGATGGATATATGAGTTGAACATGAGAGCTATATATTGAAAATATCGTTTTCTGCAGCAGTAAGAGATATGTGTGTTTTGGTTCTAATATTCTTAAACAATGTTTATCTCTCTTTACTGTAGGTAGGACATTTCATAACAAAGTGGAATTCATCTTCTATATTTTCATGACATGTAGGACACAGTCTCTGATGCTACCTGAACTTCGCAGTGACCTCCCTGTGACCTCTGACCTGGTCACAAACGTTGTAGACCATCGTAGGTTTCCCTGGGATTGTCGTTGGTACGCTCAACTAACTAAGTTAGTTGAGCGTACCTACGACAATCCCAGGGAAACCATAAGTAAACGAAGCTATCGCAAAGATGAATAGAGCTGAAATGGACTTTGAACATGTTCAAAATTTCTCCATCGTACAATTTCTGTTACCCCTCTGGCAAGATTCGCTACGACTAAGGCTAAACTTCCCATGTGTCAGATCGCAGGTGATGCATACAATTATATTGTTTGATTTGGTAACTCATTTGCTACAAGAATGAGATGTACACTAGTCATTATCTATACGACTCAAAACAGTCATGGCGTTACCAAAGGACGTAACTTTCCCGTTAGCGGTGACGTTCTTCAGACGAAATAAAACTTTAAGCACACCGTTCTGGATCTTAAAATCACAGAACTCAATTGTTACAACTAAAGTGGGGGAGAGGGGTGGATTTTATAAAAGCAGGCTGCCAGAAGAGTCAATCCGCAAGACCGCAGATTATTCCTTCCGCACCTGCGCCTCGCTAATAAAACCCTATATTTGACGAACGTCCCTAAATGTTAGGATTATTTCCCTACAGCCAGCGTAGCTCACAACTCCGACCACGTTGTCATCACATTCTTCTAGACCGTTTTTCTTTTTTAAATTTCAACTAGCATACACACAAGATTGAGCAATAAAGTTGTTGATATTTTTAGAAGTTCAAGATGGCGAGCGAGCGTGGCAGTAAGAAGCCGGAAAGATTTAAAAGATTTCAACCGTTAGCGGTTGACTGTTTAATAATGAACTATTAAGTGTAATAAAAAAAAGATGATAAATTCACTGTATTACACAATGATTACACAAAGTCAAAGATCGTTTAATACGTATAACAATGGCATTTTCCAAGCTATTTTGGTAAACAAAATATCCAGCAAAATATCCAGCACCCTCCCTCTCTGACTCGACTTCAGCTAGCAGACTAATCTGGTTCGGAAGGAACGAATCCATCAAATCACAAACGATTAACGCCCAATTGACGTAATTTGGGAATTTCCTTTCCATGGCAACCGCACAAAAATGTCATCTTGCCTTGAGACGTAATGATTTCCGTCAGCTCTGGGCGTTATAGGGCGTTATTGGAGAGAGGAAGTCTGCAGGGGAGCGGTGATACAGAAAATCCTTCCTCAGCAGAGACAACACATGGCCGAAAAATCCAACATGGAAGTTCGGAAAGTGATCGGGAATTTAGTAGCTGAAGATGAAGAAACCACCAGAACTCCATCGGTAAAAGTGAAGAAGAAACCGCCATTACTACAGAAGGAGAGTGTGAGGAGTGCAAGGCGGGTACAGGTACAGGCGGGTCCGTCCTGTGGAGACGACGAGTTGGACAGACTTTATGACAGTAGGAAGACAGCAGGTATGGTGGTATTTTATGAACGCTATATTGTTGTAAAATTCACTGTGTTGCTCAAGCCATTTATCCTTTCCAATACACGGGGATTTGTCTGCATTCATTTTTTTTACACCGTCGCTACTACAGTTGTTTCTTCAACAGCCGGCGAATATTACTCTTTAGAACCCAATTAAAGTACAGAATACAGGATAGATGATGCAGTTTTGTAAGAATATGCGTATGAATACAGATACATGTTTTACGTACCATTTCAACTTATGGTTTTGACGTCGACGTCAGAAAATAACGATTGCAAGAGAAAAGGACACGCCTTTTTACTTTTTATCAAAATTTCCCGTTCATTTTTGGTTAATGGTAGCAGTTTCAGTTTAAAACAGTGTTTGATCGCTGATATCTCAAGTTAAGTTTGGAAAAATTTTGATTCCGGTTCTTAGTGTCCCTGCGTTAATTTCCAGTTAACAACGCACTAGATTTGTCCCATTGCATATACATACTAATAGACTAATAATGTGACGTCATTGCGTCTCACAAACAGACTGAAATTTTGCACATTTTCCGACCACAAACGATGATTGCCGATTCGCAACATCGTAACATCTCGCTGAATTTACCGGAAAATCCCGACAGCAAGCCTTCGTGTTTCTGTAACGAATCGGCTAACATAATGTCATGTACCACATATATTTGGAAATTGTTCTTGAACTACGTTGGTAATATGCGAAAATCTTGTACTTCTTATGTGCCCGGACACAAAAACTTACAAACATATTTTATGTGGCCCGGTGTAATTTCTTTGAGGTTCGACCATGTTTATAAACATGTACATGCACCTGCATCAACTTAAGTAAACGTGTAAAAAATACAGGTTTGGTCAATACGTTCTTTGCAACACAGCCATAACGACAGTTCGGAGATTTCATACCCCAGTGAACTTTTTGGAACCTTCATACTAGGTTAATAACTTTGTTTTTCTAATATATCATGCAACTTACACTGTAATTAACATAATTTATTTTATTCAAATTGGTTTTCTTAAGCAACAAATACATATATTCCCCAGGAGACGTCTTCTCGTTTGGCAAACTTCTATGCATAAATCCTATCTTAAATTATGCAAATACCTTCTACTTTTACATAATCTATGCATTGTGGTGAACACTTTTGACAAAGGTGTCCCCCAAATGTCTCGACGTCGTGATTGTGTACATGTTCCCAATTTCTATTTTATTCCTCATTTCTATACAGTATCTCCACCTTCTGCGGTTCGACCGAAGAAGTCACCACCTCAGCCGGCCGATGTGCCCTGCCGCCCGCCGGACCCGCTCTACGTCAGGCGGGTGGGACAGAGGTTCTGGTCTACCAAGCGGATCCTCGACTGGCAGAGACAGGCGCTGCGTGCAAGGGAAGACCCAGGAGCAGTTTTGAAGCCTGTTAGAGAATATGGGGAGGAGCCAAAATTGCAGAACGCTGAAAACGGAGAGAGCGATGCAAATGACGGACATCCCGAGAATTATGAAGAACACAAATATTTCCTGTACGATAAAAATCACGGACATTATGAGAACGATGAAGAACACAAATATTTCCAGTACGATAAAAATCATGGACATTACGAGAACGATGAAGAACACACTGCCAGGAATTACGAGAACGATGAAGAACACACTGACAGGCATTACGAGAACGATGAAGAACACACTGACAGGCATTACGAGAACGATGAAGAACACACTGACAGGCATTACGAGAACGATGAAGAACACACTGACAGGCATTACGAGAACGATGAAGAACACACTGACAGGCATTACGAGAATGATGAAGAACACACTGCCAGGCATTACGAAAACGATGAAGAACACACTGCCAGGCATTACGAGAATGATGAAGAACACACTGACAGGCATTACGAGAACGATGAAGAACACACTGCCAGGCATCATGACAATGATAGACATTACGAGAACGATGAGGAACATTCCAACTTATCCATGCACGTCTATGCCGATTTAGACCCAGACTTCCTGGCAGTACAAGACGCGATCCAAAATGCCTCAGCTCAGCCATTCTATGAGATGGACATCTCCCCTGCTGATGAAGAACAAGAACAGCCATTTTACAAGATGGACGTCACCGCTGCCAAAAGCAAAGTGGAAGAAGAACAGCCCTTTTACGAGATGAAAGCTGCCTCAGCTGATGGGGAAAACGAACAACAACCTTTCTACAGAATGGACGACAACCAACTGGGCCAGCCAACACCAGATAACGTGTATGCAGGTTTGGATGCTGAGTTTGTGGCAGCACAAGATGCGGTGTGTATGAGACACCGAGACAGGGAAGACAGCAGGGGTGAGTAACAGGCATGCAAATGAAGACCTAATTTGTATGATTAATGAGAAAATTGTCTAAACCCGCACTGGTCTATTATAGGGCTCTTGCAACATTGAACATTGATAGATATACATTATGCAAATGAAGATCTAATTTGTATGATTAATGAGAAAATGCTATACTCCCATTGTGGTAAATGACGGAAATTTCTTACTTGTGGCCTTTGCAAGTGAACTGGTGAACATCATTGTACATTACTTATGCTTGTTTGCGTAAGTTATCAGAAAACGCTGTTACAGCCTTTGTTAAGAGGTGTGCGTCTATTATTTGGGTGGAGATGATCAACTAATATGATTTATGCAAATGAGGACCATATTTGCATAATGAATGACAAACGCACGTACTACACCAGTTTTAGAGGTTGAAATAGATAAACAAGAGGGTAACATTCCACACTGTTCTTCTCTTACATTGCAGCTTGTTTGTTTCTCGACAGATGGCGCTGACCAGAGGTGCAGTCAGAACTGCCGTGAGTTCTGCAGGTCCCGTCCAGGGTGCGTGTTGGCTGTCTCTGTTGGTGTCATCATTGCCGTGACTGCTGCAACAGTGGTGGCCGCCATCTTCAACCGGCACAGCAGACTGAGATTCCACCACAACGAAAGCACGGTGGTATGTTTTTTACTCACTCATCAACAGAACCAGTTCACACTGTTTGGAAATAGAAAAAGGTCGATACCGTAATGTACCAGCCAACCTGAGGCAATGCCCTTCATGTAAGATGGTGTTGAAGATGAGCATCGTTTTCTAATGACATGCCCTACATATAGCGTAGATAGACAGAAATTAATGGATATGATCACATGTAAATCTAGCACACCTTTACCAAAGACATGTACTTTCAATCTACCTATGTCATGTCCAGACTACATATCTTCGTATTTACGCCAATACATATGTAATACTCTAAAAAGAGAAAATCTATTGTACAGTAACAGGCCGACTTGTTTAACTTGTGTATTACACAATGTCAATACGCCATTTATGTTCACATTCCTGAACTATACATGTATGTAGTTATAGACCTTAGACGAGTATGATTGTATTAATTGACTTATTACTGTTGCCTTACAATTGTACCATGTACAAATGTCGCGCAATAAAGTTCATTCACCCAAGGTTACGGTACTCACAGAAATGAGTGACAGAATTACTGAAAATTTACTGAATGTGATTTGTGATATCGCAATGAAATTGTTAATTGTTTATGTCTCTAAAATGTTTGTTTTTTTCTCGTTCCTAGCTGAACCATACAACACTTTCAACCGTCTCCACAACGTCGTGTGCACACCTGGCTGTGACGTCACCAGCTACTTCCGAGACATCAGGTAATAGATCGTTCCTGACGTCTAAAAATTCCTCAATCTCATTGGCTAAACAGCTGAATCTGTATGTTGTAACAACGTACGCTCTATTTATTTCTGCTATTTCTACTATCACAATAAACTAAACGATGTGATTCAAACAGGTCCATTTCAACAAAACACTTGCTTCAATTCTGTCTAAGCAACTACCGTGTAGCTCTCAACATTGGACACGAGCCAAACCACACCTGACTCTCAATTCTTCAGCTATTCTGTTACACCACCTCCTTTACATGTTGTCAAACTTAGTTTTTCAAGGTGGTAAAATGTTTTTCAACATTTTGCAGATTGGAGAACTGAGTGGACACTCTACATCAGAGAGTATTTCCAACAGGACAGTGATGCCGCCATGGGTTTGGAAGAGCGCTATTCTGAAAATGAGGTTGTGATAGCCCTACTGGAAGACCGGTTCTTCTGGCCCTGGGTGTGTCTGTACTGGGAGCACAAAACCGCCCTCCCTCACACCATGTTAGATGCTGTAACCTCCTGCATAGTGGATGGAACCGAAAGTAAGTACATGGAGTCACACGGCTTCTCCACATACATGGAATTCTTCTCCTCCATGCTTGGTGCATTGAATGCACTGCCAAATATCACACAATCTTCCCAAAGCAGCGACAACAGGTACATATCGTTGTCAGAACGTACTCTGTCTAACAATGATGCTGAGGCGTTGGTCAACCTTTTCCCATACCTGAAAGGACTGAAGGGGCTTTTCCTTCAAAACTGCGGACTGTCTGGGAAAGCAGCAGCCACGATAGCCGGACGGCTTCCTCTGCTGCGAACAGTGACAATCATATTTCTCAGCTCGAACAAGATCGGAGATGACGGGGTGGAGGCCATTTCAGAGGCCTTTCCTCACCTAGAGGCTCTCAGAAGATTATATATCGCTAACAACACCTTAACAAATGTGGGAGGAAGAGCCATGGCCAAAAGGCTAGGTCACCTGCAGGAGCTACAGAGTCTCAACTTGAAGGACAATGAGCTGGCGCTTAGTCTCTCCTCACTGGCAAAGGCGTTTGTCAACATGACACAACTGCGATCTGTCCGCTTGTGGCCCATCACATGTAGGGCGGCCTCCTTCCGCATGGCGGCGCAACAAGTACATGACGCCGTCCACAGGCTTGAGGGCCAAGTACGCAACACTCGGAACGTTTTGCTATATGATGGCTCAACTGGAAGCAGAGTTGGTACTTTGGGAATGGCGTGGCAAAGAGTAGAACACGTTTTGACCACTGGGGTTTACATATCAAAGGGACATATAAAGATGTCTTTAAAAATCAAGCTGTTAGAAGAGTAATCAAATGTATCATTGTAGACTTGGGCTGTATGGCAGCCGAGTGTACGTCCAGGGGGACTCTCGACTGTTCATGTTGTCATAAAACACAACAAAATCCCTGTCGTTGATCACTCAAAGATGTGACATACGTGCTGGAAAGAATTTTTCAAACTTCCTATCATATGATGTATGGGGTGTCGTGAAACTGTGTATGTGTAAGATTTTGTATGAATAATAAACTATTTTATCAAAGTTCGTGTGTTGGATCGGATCTGTACGTATTTGTGGCAAATGCAAACATAGTTTGGGTTGGAATATATCAAAGATTCTAAAGAGTTCGTAATCCATGGCAAATGTATAGTATTATTAAGTTAACATATTAAGTTTTTAACGTATCTGTTGAAAACCATTTTTTCGGATTTTGTCGTATATAGCTGTGTCCGACAATCGGATATGTTTCGGATTCTTTGTCGGATCCACCTGTTGGAGGTCAAATTTTCTGCAAATGCCAGGTTAATGATTCTTTTAGTGGTTGATAGGTCTTAGAACTGGGATTAAGTGACGTAGGTGTGGCCCCCTAGCGACTTGTTTTGAAATGCAGGGCCGATTTTGTCGTGCACTTTGAAAGAGAAAAATTCAGGAAAGGGTCGGCAGATTGTCATCATATTTGGTCAACTATGTAGATACATCGAGTGATGATTCATATAATCAAATGCTAATTATGTTGATCAGGTGCTTATTTGCATAATTGATGAAAAAGCTTTACAAATCCCCTGCATTATAGGGTAAGACTTGATTTCGGGAACATCAGATGCACTCATGTAGGTTATGAAAACAGACGTACATAAATAGGTTAAGTAAACAGCTAGAGCAATCAATCATAGAAAATACCAGAATGTAGCATTTGAGGAACCAACAAAATTCCTGGTTTGCAGTTTGTGCTGTTGAATTATTGAGACATAACACTTTGGCGTGTCCAGAAGCTCAGTTAAGTCAGGGGTGAGCTAGGAATATTTCCAATATTGATACATAAACACAGTTGAATTGATGAAATACTATACTGGCTTAGATTACATAGTCTTTCAAACTCGCAAAGAAAGCTTATAATACTTCTGTTGGTCATGCGCTACAACACGACTAGGCTACCCATATGCAAGGCATGCCATGTAGACATGTGCACCGCTTCCAAACTGCCATGCACATAGATGTAAAAGTGGCACTGCCGTTAATGCCAACCAGTTTGGAAATATATTCAAGAACCGCCTGATAGACACGTTTCTCTCTGGCTGGAGACAAGAAAGTAAACAAGAAAGCTTCTGAAAAAAGCTGGCCAGTGCGTATTTTGGAAAAAGCCTGGATGTTAAACAAAATCACACGAAAAAAATAGTTTTTTAACATCGAATTACTGAATTGGTCTTTCTTCTATTAAAAAAACACTACATGAGATTTGTCTAACAAAGAAAAAAAAATTAGCAAGTGGGGTTCGAACCTACGCTGTACGTACCGTGCTGTAGACCGCTCGGCAACGCTGGCTCGATTACGCAATAGCACGTATAGGAGGGCTATTTGCTTAAAGTGACCGATCCATGCATCCATTGAAAATGCATCCAATGAAAGACCCGCTTCTCCTGTCTCAAAGCCGGTGCCGACGCACTGGCAAAAAAAGAATTATGTCTTCAGAACAAATCTTTAAGAAATATCATAACAAGACTAAGTATAAGTTAAACGTTTAATCACCCTTTATTAATTAGCTATTCAACCAAAATCTCGCATTCATTTGCATACAACAAGGTTTTTGAGACCTCGTACTAGTACTAGTACTGATATAGTTTTTTAAACTTCATCTTGATATTCCAGCCCATCCCACTATATTAAAAGCTAAGAGCTACACCAGGCCTTACCACAACTCAGACAGTAGAGGATGTCCTCCCCATGAATTAATAGTGTCTTCGATGTAAAATCTGCCATATCTTATTGATGACAAGTCTCCAAGTTGAGATTAGGCTCCGGACAGTACCGCGCAATACTGAAAACATCCGTACAACGCAAAACCGAAAACATAGTCCTAAGGTTCATCTCCAAAGACCTCTCTGTTACAGTTAGTGACGTCACTTCCACCTTGCAAATAACCTTCGTACACAGCCACAGCTCCATGCATGGCTATGGCTTCCGGCATTTTCCCTACCTCGGCCCAGCATTCTCCGGACGTGACGTCGCCTAAGGGATTGTAACAGTGGATACTGTCATGCGCCATCGCACCCATGAGTCGGGCCCCTGGATCCTGCATACCTCCCATCACATAGATCTTATTGTCTATCAGTGCAGCGGCATGGTCCGCACGTTTAAAGTTCATATCTGGAGCAGACGAGATCGATCCATCCTTCGGTTTGAAGACTGTGACCTGTTTGCTGAGTTCTCCCCCTAGAATATAGATGGTGTCGTCCAGAACCACGGCAGGTGCAGCAATGTGATCCAGTCTGTGGGAGGTCAGGAGAGTCCATGAGTCAGTAGAAGGGGTGTAGATTTGGATATAAGGACACGGGTGATGGGCACCCAGGCTGCCACAGATGGCGTACAACTTTCCATGGAGGGAGGCAACACTGGGGACTCGAACTGGTTGGGGAAGAGGGGCGCACCACTGCCACTCGTTCTTGCTTGGGTGATAACGTTCAACTGTATCAACAATGACTGGACCTGCTCTGCCCCCTAGAACATACACCTGTCCTTCCACTACTACACACCCATGCGCTCGTCTGGGCTGCTGCATTGGCGCTAGGGTTTCCCACGTGGAAGCGAACAGGTTGTACCTCAGAACTTGACTGAGAGATTTCCGTTTGATCTTCCCGCCCGTGATGTAGATGTAATGCTCATGGATCACTACACCCATCATCTGTACGGGGGAGGGCAGGGTTGATATCGTGCAATGTGACACAACTGGAGTAGTGTTACTTGTGACAACGTCTGTCCTGTTAGACGACAGGAAGGACTTTCTGGTCCTCACAGCCTCCCTTTTTATCGAGAGATCATAACATCTCATCTCAAGGACGGGTTTCCATCCAGTGGCTTCTCTCTTCCTTCCACCAACAACTAAAATCATCTGTTTGCTGAAACGTCTGGGTTTTATGTCTCGTACTGATCGAAAACATGGACTCCAGTAACTTTTGGCTGTCTCCGTCATCTGAATACATTCTTGCGACTGCCTGACGAATGGATTCGTCTGGACAGTGTTGACTAGATAGCTGTGTTGTAGAAACGGAAGGCGGACTAAAGCCAAGAGATCCTTTATCCGACACTTGCTTTCCTTTTCGTGAGACTTCATCCATTGCACTAGAGTCTCAAACACTAGCTCTTCGTTCCTTGTCTTCAGACTGTCATGGGCAAGATACTCTTGTAACTGATGGATAGGGATTTCCGCAATCTCTTCCTCACGTGCAACATCTGCAAACCTATGCAGTGCACATGTCCTCGCAGCGTCGCACAAACCAGTACAGCCTAGAGCATCGGCAAGGTTCCAGATACCAAGACAGTTACTAGAATCGAGGTTTTTCTCCAGAAAATGGCAACAGGCGTTGGTGATTTTGGTAAGCTGGAACATACATGATGCCTCCAGGAGTGACTGTACATTTGTATGGTGGATTAATATAGCTCCTGTGTAGATAAAGTCAAGAAGGATTTTCACGGTTTCCTTGTCAACTCCTTCGAGACGTACTTTCCCTTCAAGATGTTCCTTTAAGTCCATGGAGAACATTGCCGCGAAGTATGGATTGCTTGATAACACAGCTTTGTGACAAGGAAACTGGGTATCACCAACACTCAACACGACGTCCGTGAGGATGCCAGTAGTTCTCTGTTGGTTCAAAACCCGGAGAATTCCCTCAGCATGAGTGTCATCTCGGAATTCACAGTCGTCAACTTGCAACAGTTGTGAGACGACTGGCTCTTCTGGGACTGAGGAAGCCATCTTGAGTCCTGAAATTCATGGACACAGCAGTCAGTTAAACTTTGACGTATGCGTGCAAAATAGTTTAGGCTACGGTCCCAATTGTAAAAAGGGGCCCTGCCGGGAAGTTCACGGGCTGTTTTGTTGGCACTTTCGAGCTCGACTCCCAAATGGCCCCGTGCGACACTCTGCGGCTCCCGGGATATTTTTCAGAACGGCCGTAGTCTCTACCAGACTCCGTGGTTCGGTGGTCTAATTGTAGAAATTGGACAAATAGAGTCAATAGTACGCTAGGGGAGTCAGCCGGCCGAGTAGGACCATTATCCAAACCACGTGCACGAGCCTGTGAGGAGTCGGCATCGTGGTTTGGATAATGGTCCTACTCGGCCGGCTGACTCCCCTAGCGTACTATTGACTCTATTTGTCCAATTTCTACAATTAGACCACCGAACCACGGAGCCTAGTAGAGGCTATACGGTCGGGCACCGTGTTCATTTAAGTCGAAGTCAGCCCGGGACCCGGTTACAAATAGACGCCGCGACCTTCGTGGGGTACACTGCTTTGTAAGATTTACAGTATGGTCGAATAAGTTTTTAAAGGACGATTATGCTCGTATGGATGTCGTGCATATATTCGAATTAACATGGCCACAAAAAGAAAACAAGTTAAAGTTGACATGCTTTCTATCTAATGAACAAAAATTGAAGTGACGAAACATGGTAGCACAGCCCACAAGGCACTCATTCCTGTATTCAAGAAGTGAAGTAGCCGTGTAGTAAATGCGACACTAGTACGGACACTGGTATTACTTAATCAAGTTGATCTACATGTTCAAGCATGGCTTCAGTGCGGGTGCTGCTTATACAATTTTCAAACAAGTTTCCCTTCTGCAAATACAGTCATGGCTACTTCGCTAGCGTCACTTCTACAAATACAAACATTTGGCCGCAACACAACATTACTTTTTGCCCATTTTGGTACTTAATGGTTATGTTGACCTTCCCAGAATAAGGAAAAAAATTCTTGCTCTTTTTTTTTCTGAAATCTGGTGAAACTGAGTGAGTGTGCTGATGTCATCAATAAAATTTACTTGTTGTGGCCTATTAGCGACTCCTGAGTGACGGAGCTTCTTTGCATTAGATATTATGCTTGAACTGGAGGTACAGACCATACATGTATTCTAAAATGCACCGATGCATTCCTCAGGGAATAAGTCTTTTTGGCTTGAACTGACTTGAAATTTCCTGCTTTGGGGGTAGAAAAGTAGTAAGTTATACATATTATAGGTCTTTCATCAGCTGTGTAGATTCTATCTATATTGTTTGATTGTTTACAGAACGATCTCAGACTCTTGAATAGAGACAAAGTGGTAAAATGTAGCCCGGCGCGACACCCTAAGGCTACTGGGCTATTTTTGAGCACGCCGGGCCCCCGAATGTTTTAAACTCGCAATTAAAATCAAGCCGGGACCCGACGAAAAATTGAGCCGTGATCTATAAATCGTGATCTAAACTTTGACACAGGAAACTTAACGTACAGTTGAGGAGACCTCGTCAAGCATCAAGTAGTAGTAAACAACAACAACAAAAAACAACAACGAGAGGTATCCACTCTCTCCATTTTTGGAAGTCCTGCGGGACAAATTGCGGCTTCAGAGCCCGGCCGGGGCTATACCCCCTATTATGTCATACCTGTGACGCGAAAACGTTCGATACGGGTATTCTGGACCGGCTGATAACTTTCCGTACGGCCCAGGCTTATCACACGGGCTCCATTCGAATAAATCGAACTGTTTCGAGTGGGCCGAGTACGGCGCCATCGAAAGTTCGAATACCTGATTCGGACGTTGGAACATTACTGTTGAAACGCTTTTTTTTCGAGGGCAACAAATTTGTTCAACTTCTGGCGCATTTCGCATCAAAACAGTGGTTTTCTCAGGTGGGTATGACATAAATAAAATACAACACGGTGTATTCCGCATCACCCTTGGTCTCGGGCCTTCGGCCGTCGGGCGATCCGACCCGCGGTCGGGCTGATGCCTTGGGCGATACGGAATACACCGTGTTGTATTCTATATATAGGGTATTTATACAGAAACCGAATTAGCAGGAATCAGCAGAACCAGCCGGAATGAAGTATTTGCAAAATTCGTGCCACATTCGGGGCCATTCGGGTGAGACTTCCAAATCAACCTTATATCCCCTTCACACGAGACGGATTGAGCCAAAATGCCGTCAGAATGAAAATTATTTTCTATTCCTGGGAATTCGTAGTGTATTCTAGAAATTCTCACTGCATTCCAGATATTCTTTTGGCCACATTCTGGCAGGATTCGAAGTGGCTTGCCGTTTCCGTTCTCCATCGAATGAGATAAGAATGTTTCGAAAAATGTTGAATGCCGTAGAATGCAGTCATACTGCAGTTAGAATACACTTAGAATAAACTTTGAATGCCGTTCGATATTTCTCCATTACAAATGCAACTCAACAGCCGCCAAGCCACGTAGTGAATCGAACACGAATCGAACCGTTTTTATTTGCAGTTCGAAGTGTTCCGCGGTTCTTAGCAACGTCGTTGCTAAGGAAAGGCTTGTCGCGTGACTCAACAAAAGTTTTTATCATGTCAAATACATTCAGGCAAGCCAAAAGAACGGGCACAAATATCTGGAATGCAGTGAGAATTTTTAGAATACACTACGAATTCCCAGGAATAGGAGAGAATTTTCATTCTGACGGCATTCCGGCTCATTCTTGCTCTCGTGTTAAGGGGCCTTGAAGGGCTGGTACAAATATGATCGGATCATGACGCAGGACCGAATGGGTTGGAGGAGGCTGGTATTACGTCACAACGCAGTGCCCCTACGACACTGGACAACCGGGACCAGGGTACAAGTGCTACTGAGGCGAACTGACCTCCTATCCAACAAGACCGGGCCGTGATTTTCAGCACACTGCACCCTCAGGGCCTGTGTTGACCGCGTCATTTGTTGGACACCCCTGACATACTTGTATATCACATCCGGGTCCTCTCAGTTATATTTATCGACCAAATGGTATTCGATATTCATGGTGTTTAAGCGACCTCTAGCGGTTTCAGTCAACAACGCAAGAGGTCACTGACGTCGTGAATAGACACATATTGTTTATGTATAGCATACGTGGAATGTTGACGCTTTAGTCTAAATTACAATAAGTATAACATTAGATGTAACGACATTGGTTTCACCTGTAGGGTCCGTACTTTATAATGTGTATGTCAGTTCTGACTCCACAAGGTTTCTTGTTGAAGAACATTAACTTACTGTATGGGTGTCCTTCACTGTGTTGTACTTATAATCCTTGTGTACTGTTTTCATTACCTCCATAAAGGTATTTGTTAGCCTGTCTGTGTTTTTCTATGTCTGTGTTTTTTAATTATAACTTGATAGCATACAGGTGGATTGTTATTAATATAATGGCCCTATTTGGGCCTGGTGTTTGACCTTGGTACTGCAGCAGAACTGCCAGTTATTGTATCTTTTGTCCTAGACATGCTAAGGTCTTGATTTTGGTTTTAGGTTGCTCTTGATGTAAGGAAGAAACTGTAGGTTTTGCCCCCCCCCCCCCCTAGCAGCTTGCACTAAAATGCAGGGGTAGTTTTATTATCTTTCAATGATGACTGCACAAAGGAACGACAGATGCCCGTGATATCAGGTGTGCAGGTAGCTCGGACACATATTTTGTAAATAATGAGGAATTTTTTTGTAGTGTTCACTATACCAAAACCTCAAATACATGCAACCAATGTAATATATGTCAGTTTGAGCATTTACAGCTACCAATTATGCAAATATGAACCTGATTTGCATAATAGATGCAAATTTGCCAAAATTCATAATCAAAATGCATAATCAAACTATTTCCTGGAGGTATGAGGTCTTCATACTCTGTGAATAGTTTCCTCAGGTTGGTACATCACTGAATAAAGAGACTCTTTTTACACAACCCCTGCTTTATTTCCAGTAACATTCCAGTGACTGTATGCAAGAACGTCCTTGCTGTATGTCGCCTTCCTCAGGGCAATTCTGATTGGTTCACACTGTACTGCAGCAATACACTGTAGGTGGCGCTGCTTACAGATGCGGTCACAAATGTTAATATTTACATACATACAATGATTGTTCTATGCAATGTTTACATTGTGGTCCCAAACTTAAAGGAGTATAATATGTACATAACAGTTGTTAATTACCAGTATTATCAGTGCAACAATTTTCATCTACATTTGCTGTGTACTTGTTAAGAATGCTGTCCCCAGTGTGACTATGTCTATATCCCCCCTCATGACTGGAGTAGATTTCCTGAAACTCCTTTATTCAATGGGAGCATCTGTTGTGGTCTCTGTAAAGCCAAGGTGACACCCACACCTTGCAGCAGGTGAGTGGGTACCATCCGGCTAGTAGTTCACTTATATGTTAGCTTCTGCTACCCATCTGGAGACCTGCACATTCAAACTTTTTGGTGCTAATGTCAGTTAATGAGCGAATTAATTAAGGAATAGGTTATAGAGCACTCGTTCGATGACAACAGGCCCTCCCGCAAGTGGACGGAGGGCATTTCGGGTGTTGGAACACCAGTTTGAGGGAGCGCTTGAACCCATTCCTTAATTCGCTCATGTGTAGGAACCAATCAGTGCCCTTATCCAAAATTTGGACAATTCCAGACGTTAACTTGGTCAAGGATCCCAGACGGAACAGCAGAGAAGCAACTGTGTATATATATATAGTGTATGACAAATGTCAAAGCGTGAAGCATCTGTATATAGTGTATAACATACGCCGGAGCGAACTACTTTCCAGATGGTACCCAGGCTACACACCTTGTGCATGATAAAAAATACACCACACTTCTTGAAAAGACTTGGGGTCCATCCAGATGTGAGTAGATCAAATACATCTGTCCAGGTATGTACTAGTAGCTTGTACTCTTCAGTACAAACCTAGTGTTAAGCCATCAGGCTGTTTACCAGGTATGCAACGCAAACAAAACAACAAACAAACATTTACATACCGGTAATGATGATATGTGAATGTTACATGAAAGGTATCCAAGATATTGACTGATACCATTGACAATAAATCAATTCATTATAGTAAAATGATTGACAAGTCAATTTCCTAAAATACCTGAATTCTGTGATTTTCCCTATCACTGACTACAACATTACCCCTGGACATGAGTGCAACGCCCTCTAGTCCTTTGACCTCCCCGTCCCCACTACCCCATGTCCCAAATGCACATAGGAAGCTACCATCTTGCCTGAAGACCTGTAACCGGTTGTTTCCACTGTCTCCCACAATGATATGTCCTTCCTGGTCCACAGCTACCCCACGTGGGTACTTAAACTGACCGCTCCCACTTCCTTCGCTCCCAAACTTTAACACGAACCGTCCATACTTGTCAAAAACCTGTATCCTGTGGTTGCTGCTGTCACTGACGATGACTTTGTTATCCCTTGCCACAGCGATGTAGTGCGGGTTTTCAAACTGACCGTTACCGTTCCCAAGGCGACCAAACTTTCGTACGAAGGCACCGTCCAATCGGAAGACCTGTACTCTGTGGTTGTCTTTGTCGCAGACGTAGATGAACCCCATTCTGTCCGTAGCGACCCCCCATGGGTAACTTAGCTGTCCATCGCGGCTGCCTTCCTGCCCAAATTGACGAATGAATCGGCCATTACTGTCGAATATCTGGACACGATGGTTGTATCTATCTGCTGTCACAATCCAACCCTGAAGAAAAATATATATATAATAAGTTAGAGCATCACAAAAAGCATATATCCATGTATCCTCTAGATCATGGCTGTCTCCTGAGCTTTCATTTTTTTTTTGTTCCATTGTTTGGGAGCCCATATTGGTAATATAAATTACATATTATGTACAGTACAACTTCCTCTCCCAGCATAGAGTACCTTAGCCCATTCTGAATATCACAAGGCAGCTCTAGCAACAATAGCTAATATGTAACCTAAGCTCTAGTTTCTATATTTTCAATGTAAAACTTTAATTTTGTGCATAATGGTTACTAATACAAAGCTGTAGGTACATGATCCTTCATTAGTTAGGACAAGCAGTCTTTTACCTTGAAAAGAAGCAAGCTAAAAAAATTCTAACTGGAAACTATGTGACTCCTCTGCCCACCCAAAAAAGTCTAGGGTCGGCAGGTTTTTCTAAGGTAGTTAGGGAAACAGGAAACACAACTTTTTTTTCCTACTGGGGAAAATAAAATAAAGGGAATGAAATTCGACACCAACAGTACATTGTATCCAGCGTTCCCGCCAGGTTCTTGAAGGTATGCGTCCAAATTTTGGGAGGGGGGTTTTGAGCGCCGGAGGCGCGAGACGAGCGCCTGCGGCGCTCGCATTCTAGGGGGGTCCGGGGGCATGCTCTCCCGGGAAAAATTGGATTTCCAAACCCTCTAAAACACAATTTCCTGCAATTTGAGAGGAAAATTATGCACTTGAGATTGGATGTCGGTTGCCTCTTTTACTCCCGTTATTCAGTAATCGACGACCGCACTCTCCCCGAAACTCAGTTATATTAAAAAACTTTAACTAAGTTTAAGCACAGGGAATCAGCCTTCCGTGATCTGGCCCGGGTATTATTTGTCCAGACATGTCTATATGGAAATTTTGGATTCTTGATGTTTCGAAACAGGGCTCTAGCAAGTTCGTCAGCCCATGGAAAAATTCTGCCAATTTTTTTCCGTCATTGAATAAAAAAAAAATGTCTAACGTTACCTCGTGCGATCGATCGATATTGCGCCCTCCCGCATCAAATAGTTTTCCAAGACGATAAAATAACGACGCCATCACACTTTTTTTTCTATTTTGCCCGATGATTTTACTCAAATTTTTCGAATCGGTGGGGTTTTACAAGGCCGCGTCGTCATTTTCCACGAGCGTGCGTTTGTTTCCTGCGACCTCAGGTAACCCCGTTCTCGGCGTGAAATCTTTGGCTGGATTTCTTTTTTAAATAGACCAAGAACGTTATACACTACTCGAAGGAGGACGATCTGCTGCGTCTTTGGTAGCGATCAGTGCCGGTGTAGCCTTGAAGCAGTAGCCAGAAAGACGTCCCAACGTGCTGGGCGCTGCGATCGACCGTCCGTCTGGGGAGGGGGGCGTGCCGCGCCATGTGCCACGGAGGGCAATGCCAGTGCACCGCCGACTCGATCGACGATTGACAACAATATTGCGGCCCCTTTTCAGTTTTCTGCCGCAAATTTTGCCATTTTGAAACAAAGAAATTTTGTAAATAAAAATTTAAAGTGTATAGTTTTGGATTTTTCACTTATTTACCGCGCACCGCTTTTTTTAAACTTAGACAGCAGTTATGGAAGAAACAAGCCAGACGACACGGGCGGCTACCAATATCACCAAACAACGTCACGTGCGCTAATACTAGGTAACTTTTTTCCCGGTGACCAATGATAGAGTATAACATTACATTTATCATACGCTGATTGGCTATTCAGATGATTGGATTTGGACCTGGTGGCCAATCTAGACTGCTTGGCGCCGGCGGCATGTTGTCAAAGATGCCAACTGCCAATCAACTGCCCAAAGCGTGAGAACTTTTGTTGAGATGTGCAGCACTCGCGCAGAACAGTTTAATTGTTCAATAGTATTACCCAGAAATCTTTAACAAATACGTGGAAATGAGGACAAGTAAGTATCATGTTAGGCCACACCAATTTAATTTCTTGGTTCACGGATTTTTTCATAAAAAATATGGAGCGAGAGGGCGAAATAAAAATAAAAATCATAAAATGGTTGGGGTAAAGGTAACGGCTAATCCAAAACATAAAGAATAAAAGTTTACAGTTTGAAAAAAGTACAAAAACACTATTATTGTACAGTAACAGCACCTGTACCCACCCTTTAAGGAGCTTATAATATAAAGGCCAATTTGCTACACCAGAAAGTTGGTGAATGGTTTCATTAATGGTGAAAATGTGCTGAGTGGTAATTTTTATTTTTATTCTTTTTTCCAAAAAATAGGAGCGAGCGAATCCGTGAGCCAAGAAATTAAATTGGTGTGGCCTTAATATCAGAATATAAAATCTGCATAAGATTACTTCCTCATCAGAAGAGGTACCGGTGTTAAAGAATGCTGACTGTCATATGTATTTCACGGACTACAAAAAAATTGCATTGCGCAACGGACAGCTCAGACTGGCGCGTGGCTGGGTGTGTCGCACATGGGTCCGCTAGTTGTAAAATGTGCCGTGATCCGCCCTATGCCCAGACTACCGGGAGGACCGGGAAGTGAACAATTTTAAGTATAAATTGTGAAGGTAGGATTCCTTCTTATAAACACAGATTTTTTTAAAGATTCCAGATACATTTTGTACACGGGTGGTTCAGGTCAGGTTTCAGATTTTTTATGGACGCATTCAGCCGAGCCGAGTGCGTCTTTCCAGAAAAAAATGCGTCCAAAGACGTAAGGACGTATGCCTGGCGGGAACGCTGATTGTATCGAAAACAATCTGTAGAAGTTAACAACGATAGTCCTTTATAACCCTTGCCAAATGTTGTGTGGCTTAATGGATTGTACAATTTACCATTCAGCATGAATGAAGGCCAAGTTCTCAAAGGGTCAAGTTTTTATTCATATTCCCCACCCCCTGGGTAGCATTCTTTCCATGGCCATCCCCCTAAGAGGAAAAAATTTTAATCTCCATCCCCTTCCCATTAACTCTTTAAAAATGATTAAGGTGGCAAGAGAATCAATGACATTTGTGCCAAATTAAGTTTTTGATAGGATTTCACTTGTAATCCTATGAGTTCTAATCCTAAACGTAATTCAAGTAGGCTGTGCCATTATCATCAACAACGTGTCGTTCCTTTGTGTTATTCTTTGTGGCCACAGCTGCAGTTCAAGGACATCTGCAAGAGGGACTTGAAGGCTCTTGATATCAATGCACTGGCAGGACCTTGCAAATGACCTTTTCAGCTGGAGAACCTAGACTGATGAGCATTGCAGAAGAATTTGCAGGAAAGAAATTTGCAATAGAACAGCTGAGTCAGTATTTTTCATAGCTCAAAACTCTTTGTTTACCCTGTATATACTGGAGACAGTTGCTGTTGTCCTCTGGCAACACTTTTACAAAAATGCAGAATGTTTTCCCCAAAGCTACTGGCTTAAATATTTTACTGGCTTAAATACTTGACTATTAAATAGGATCACCCTATTGTATTGTGATTTAAAAAATACACCATACATCTTCTTGTTTTTTTCAGTCATTAACATAATTTATGTAACTAGTTTTTCCTTAAATCACTTTTTATTGGCATACAATAATAAGAGATGCAATAATTGTTCTTGACAAAATTAGTTTCCTTTTGTGCATTTTTGTGAAATAGATGTAATATGGCCAAGTATACAAACATAGAGTCTATGTTTGTATGATAGACAGCTTTCTGCAATTAGGCTGACACACCACATTCTACTTTTTTTGGGAGAAGAGGAGCAAAGCAGAGTGTGGTATTTTTCTGTTGTCTTTCTACATCAAATAAGGAAGAGAAAATAAAGAATAACAACACACGAGCAAAAACAATATGTTTTCCCTATCAGGGAAACCATAACCATATATGAGTGGTTTAATAGAGAGGATATGATTATGAAATGAATAACCTGGGAGTTGACGGTGACACCAGCTAGACAGTCAAACTCTCCCTCTCCCGTCCCGTAGGAACCGAACACTCGAACTAGCTGTCCATTGGGCGTGAAGACCTGGAGAAGATGGGAAGGTGGACACAAAATGGATCTTCATTTGACACTTCATTTGACACTTCATTTGACACTTCATTTGACACTTCATTTGACATTTTACACAATCAATGAAATTTATATGATAATGAAATGAATAACTACGTACTAATTTTGCTGTATGAAGTTTTGACTGGCCCTTAGATCTATATTGGACAGTCATGGACACAGCTTAATTCATCTTTTATAACATGTCAAATTGAATATATTTCAAAACGTGTATGATTTACAGTTACTGTATGAAGTAGCAAAATATTATCAATAATGTTCTTCTACATTTTTACTTTACAGGTTTTTGATTTTGTTAATATACATTTAAAATGATATTGTCAATAGAAAACACAAAAGGTCAGTAATGAACACAACAGATGCAATTTAATGTCTTTGTCTTTTTAAAGCACAAATTTCACCATCTACAATACTAGTAGATTTTTGATGGTTTAGAACAAAAAAAAAGCAAGAGAGAGTTTTTTGCAAGCCCAGAACTAATTCCTGACCTTAAAATTTTTATTTTCACTTAATACCAGTAAACTTTTCTACAAGCTCAGGTCAGGCCCAGTGTGCAGCACAAACTTGGACCTTATACAGCTCACCACGTGCTTCTTAAACTGACCTGAACTCTATGGTTGCTGCTGTCTGCCACAATGATGTAATTTTCAGGAGACACCGCCACCCCCCGGGGCCATGTGAAGTGCCCCAGGTCGCTGCCCTTGGACCCAAACTTTGTCTGGATCAACCCTTTCGTGCGGTAGAACGCTGATGTGGGGCTTCTACGCTGAACACGGGAAAAATCCGAGACAATATCGTTCAACGGGACATCATAACTGGTGAATTCGAGTGAGCCGTTGTTGTTGTTAGCTCTGGCTCTGTTCTGTTCACTTCTACTTGTCGTGGAGATGTGAGAAACTCTACCTGCTACACTGTTGGACTGGGCAGGGGAGGGTGTACTATTGGCTGGCTGTGGAGAAGGCACTTGGGGCGAGACACTGACAGTTCTTGGAGAATGCCTCAGAACGGGAGGGGTCGCGTGGAGCTGAGAGGAGGTACGAAACATCTCCACCGCGGGATGACCTCGAAATGCTTCATTTGAGAGCGACGCTCTGGGATTCCTCACAGGAGCATTTGACGAACTGTTTGGATTCACAGTGTTGATGACGAAGGCTGATGATGATAACTCTCCTAACGTAGCAATGTTGGAGTGTAAGGTTTGACTGTTCTGAAGGGTGAACTTCACTGTTTTGCAGTCATCCACAGCAGTATCAATGGTCGTGTTCTGTAACTGTATGAGATACTCCTTACCCTGCTTGTGGAAGTTGAGCAGTTCCGCATCGGTGACATCATTTACAGCACTTGGACTGCTTTCGGTTATTTTTGACTCCGCCGAGTCACAATGGCTCGCAATGCTGGCCAGCTCCACTTCAAGGTTCTCCTGTTTCACTTTCAACAAGCGCAACTCCGACTGCAGAAACAAGTCCACCTCGTTCAACAGTATCTGCTCTCTCTCTCGGAGCTTCCGTATGTTCTGATCTATAGAACTCTTGATGTCCATCTTCACCATCTCTCCGCTCTGTTTGATATGAGTTGCCGTCTTCTCCACAATGTTTACCGCCTCTGTCAACTTTGGTAACTCTCTCCAAATCAGGCTTATCTGTTGTCCTATGTCGAGCTTCAGTTGGCCGGCATGTGCCTTCTTGCAGGCATCGCACAATCTCTTCGGACAGTGAAAACATTTTGAAATGGCAGTCGATCTTCTGCACACCTGACAACTCTCCGTGCGCGAGCTAAACTGAGCTTCCGCCGGCAGGTCCAGGAACTTGAGAATTGTGATGTTGTTGGGGAAGCCGGAGATCCCCTTGGGGGGGATGTTGTGCATAGCACGGCATTCCGGACACTTGACCTTCCGTCGGACGGGATCGGCTAGCTGCTGTAAGCAGGGGTCCTGACAGAAGGTGTGCTGACAGGGGAGAATCTTGGGCCTCTTGTAACGATCCAAACACACTGGACACGTCAAGAGCTGTTCAATCTGCTGCTCCATGTTTCAAGATCCTGATAGGGAGGAAATAAACAGATTTTGAGATAACACCTGCACTCCATATACACAAGGCTTGTCCTCATTGAAATGTTAAAAGTAGCAACTTATTAGTAAGGTTTTACAAATAGAACAGCTCATTTTTTAGCCACACATACCTAATTGTTCGGGAAACGTCTTCAGGAATGATAGCCATAGCCAAAAAATGATGGCTTATTTTTCTATTTGACATAATAATAATCATTAATATGTTTTATAGGCAAGTATAACAAGAGGTACCGGTAACACTTGTTACAAAGTACATTTTAGCTCTTTAACTTAGAGGACGCACGTAGGGACATTAACTATGATTTAAAAAATACACTAGGTCACGTCAATGTTGTAGAAAGAATCCAACAATGGAAACATTATTGTCACAGTCATTTACTGTAAGTGTAAAACATTTTGCTACAAAGCGAGTTACAGAAGTTGACAAGTACCAGCAATCAATCATTTCTTCTTCCTTTTGAGAGCCAGAAAAACTGTCACAAAGATGACAATTTCCTTTCATCGATGTGACTAATCTAAAGTTAGGATGTTTGTTACTGACTTTGGCGATACATATAAACCAGGTTCAGTGAGGGGAGTGATCTGATCGACTCAAATCTGCCTGACTGAGGCAATAAAAATATCATAATTTATTATATCATCTAGAGTATCTCAATTCAGGGTTCTCCCCAGAGGGTGGAATAAGGGAGGCCCTCCACTATACTCTCAGCCAGCTCCACTATACTATTTTTCAAATTTAGTGTGTTTCTTCCCTATTTTCTGTTAGTTTTGCTAAAATTAATGACAATTCACAGATTTTTGTACCAAGTGGCATCACTTTTCCAGTCAGCATTGTCTGCAAAAACTTGTGAATGAGCAATGATCACAACAATAGTCGTTTGCCACTTCACAAAAAAGAAATCACAACAGTATATTATACTTGTAGTATTTGACACCCTCTGTCATTGCAAAATGAACCCATTTTCATGAAAGCGCAGCGCGTTGGTGCGGGTTGTTTTTGCCAGCCCCTCCACTATACTAAAAAATTCTGGGGAGAACCCTGCAATTTGTAACTTACATTTGTAGTTCAGGTTTTAATAAACGACTGAGTTGATTTCTAATACAGTGTAATACTATTTTGGGTACTGTAAATGCAGAAACTTTCGCGGTGATTTTATATTCGCAGTTTTCATGGTGGTCGCTGAACCGCGAACTTCAAACCACCGCGAATATTCATAATATAGTATGCGACTACAGTACAGTACTGTAAATAAGTTCGCGATATGGGGCTATCGCGAATTTAAAACCACTGCGAACACCCCATTTTCCTGCTGCCGCGAAATTAAAGCCCAGCGAATTTAAATACATTTACAGTACCTTACCGTCTTATTGTACAATGTTGGTATTGACCAATGACATCATGGTAAATATTTCTTATGCTTATGCTTATGCTTATGGTAACGTTACTGACATGCTGTTCCCTGTTAATAAATTATGCAATAAAATTTAAAAAATAATTCTTAACGACCAGGCTTAGTGACCTTAACTTTATAAATCATTAGTCATGATCAACAAAGGAATTGGTCCAAAAATTGTCTCAACTGGTAACTTACCTTTTGACTTAGTTACTCAAGAGAAGAAAAAGACATCAAAAAAGAAATACCTGCCTTCTAAGTTCTTAAGACGGTATTCAGGTGTTCACGTCTACGTCCCCTCGCGCCACAGACTTGAACCATGGACCGACAGGCTCTCAGAGTTATGGTTGATTGCAGGGGGAATTTGCATATATCCCATGATGCACCGCGGTCTCAACTATATATACGCTCGAGCCGTGACGTCATCATTTGAATAATGGCGGGTCCTGGCGCTGAACCTTCCCCGGGAGCCGCTATAAACACTCTGTATACTGTGCAACCAAAGCTTCTGGACCATAATCCTGAGGTTTTGCTTTGTTGTCTGGACACGCGCAGAGTCCCGCTGCGGTTCTCGGGCGTTTCGTGTCTGGAAATAGTCACGAGACGCTGCCACATTGCGGTAACCGGCGATCCACCGAACGTCCGGCGGTTGTGCCTGATGCCTGACCGGGACGGTGACAGGATGTTTGCCGGTGTGCTGTCCCCGGTAAAACTACGCATCAAATCGAGCTCAACCATCAAAGTAAGGATTACTTTATGTCGTTAATCATTCTTGTGACCTTTGTGATTTTTTTTTTGTGGTTGAAAGACGATTAATTCCGCAGCAAAAATATAGAAAATAAAACAGGCTACGAATGGGGTGGGAGGGGGGTTGTGGACACCGGCATAATTTGTCGTGTTGCACATTTCGGTACTGTCTCCTGTAAAATCGCAAGTTATACAATTTTCTTACTTGACAGGCCTTTTTGATTTCGCACGAACCCCGGTAATTTTTGTTGTTGTTGTCGAAATTGGAGTATTTTGATAGTAATAAAGTTGTGTTTGGGCAGATTGATTACAGAAAACACAATCAAATCAATTTCTACAATCAATGCTTTGTGTCCAAAATGTCTTTTCATGATCACCATAATTTTATTGTGGTTGAAACACAAGTCAAAACAGGAGGACAGGAGTAAATTCCACAGCAGAATCATGCTATGAATGACTTCAGTGCATTGTTTGTTAACATTACTAGTATGATATCCTCTGTAAAACTGTAATTCTGATCAAGTTACTAGTCTACTATGTATGTATGTATAACGTTAGTGGTTTTCTTTATTTAACATGTCTTTGTGATGTTATTTAACCTCTGATAATTATGTTGTCAGAAGTCGAGGATTTTTGTTGCAATAAAAGGGCACGTGTACAAGGCAGCTTTGCAAATTATTGTGGCAGAAAGTGACCAATATCTAACTTATCTTACAGTCCGCATGTTTTATTGGTTAACAAAAATGTGTTAAATGCTTTACTTGATATTAGATTAACTATGATGACTTCAGTGTCTCAAATTATGACAAGACTTGAAGAACTAAACAATGGTGGCTTTTTTTTACAGTTCAACTGTTCTCAAGATGCCAACATGGAGGAGGCACAGGGGACACTACTGTGGGAGTTTGAGATGCTGCCAACAGACAGGACAGCTTTGAAGCTTCCACTAATCACAGCAGACATCCCAGATCTACCAGATGATGTGGACCTTCAACCTGTCGACCCCAGCTTGCTGCATCCGGACCAGTGTAATTGCCAGAAATCTACACAGTCACCTATGGTCATTGTTGACATGGAGCCAGACATGCAGTTCGACCCTCTTTCAGAGACTTTGCAGGACATTCAATTGTCTGGGGAAGAATCTGATGGCTCAGATAAAAATGAAGACTCTGGCGGAGACACAGACACTGAGGAACGGGATGACCAAAGGCTAAGTGGACAGATATTTCGTGTTGCAGGGTCAACGTGGCAGACATGCTATCAAGAAGCACTAGATGCATGTTCTACTTTGCGACGAGAAGGTAAAGATATAGAAACCCGTGCAGTGTTTGAGAGGGACAATATAAAGGACAAAAATGCTATTAAGTTTGAAGTTTTTGTTGATAACTCCTGGCAGATAGTAGGCCACTGTCCAGGTCCTAAAATTCCCAAATTGACCAGGGCGATGAAGAAAGGCGTGGTCATTGAGATAACTTTGCACAGATTAACACTTGATTATTGCACCCCTGCTAAGAAGAACCTGTACAAAGCTTATGTAAAAATTGTAAAGGAAGGTACCTGGGAAAAGGATAGTGTGAACTATCAGTACAATTCGTTTATTGCAACATAGATGTTCCTTTCCAAGAATCTCCAAAATATGGTCTTTGATGGAAATAAATAAGGCTTAAGGACACCATTCTTTAATAAATATTATTTAGCAACTTCTTGGTATTACATTCTAACCTAGTCTTGCCACAAGTGAAATATTTAGCATCTTTTGATATCTACGCAGAAACAAAGATTAAGACTTTAGTATTGTATCCCTGTTAATAAGAACCTGTACAAAGCTTTTGTCAAGATCATAAAGAAAGGTAACTGGGAGAGGAATACTGTAAACTACAAGTACAATTCAATTATTGCAACATAGAAACCAGGCTTTTAGCCAGGCAGGCGTACACTTACTTGGAAACTATATTCAAATTCCTTCTATTCTCTATGTCTTATCAATGCAACATGTATCTCCCGACTTGCAACAAAATAGCATCTTTTATGAGTATACATTGAGTAATAAAACCAAAGTTTCTGAAGAACACAGGATCTGAAGATCATGCCTCATATGTACAAAAAACTAGTTTGACACAAGGCAAAAACTGATATCTTATAAGGTCAGAACCCGTATAACACTTATGACTATGTCTATACATGTGTTCTCCTCTTTCCTGACTTGCAACAAAATAACGTCTTCCCTTCTACAAGTGCGCAGTCGGTGGAGGCGCAGACGACCATCCTCAGGGTCATCATTGAAGGATGGGTAAGTGTCTTCTGCTTCCCTGAACCTCTCACTGATTGTCCAGTAGTAGAAAGGCAGGTCCGGGTCAATTCTCTTTGAGAATTCCCTGTGAAAGACAAATAAATAATTACAAACCTGTTCAAGTGAAATAATACATGCCATGGACACAAGAATTAAGAATACTGCCCATAATGACCTGTTCAAAAGTGATTTGTAATGTACGTCGCAAGTACAATGTGAGTACATGAAACCTTTCAATAATTTTACAAAAAGACCATACTGTAAATGTTTGAAAAGATACTTGAAGTCAATATTTCTAAAAGTCACCTTTCATAGAAGGCTTTGGCCTGCTCCAGAAGGGTATTGTACTCTACCCTGTCCCATGCCAGGTTTTTCAGCACATCTGTAGATGAGTTAGCCTGCTCGAATTTCTTCTTATACCTCTTGTTTGCTGCCTCAAGGCCACCTTTCAGCAGATCAATGTCTTCTCCAAGATCCTGAATGAGACTGAGGAGACAGGCCTCTAGATTGCGCGGCACGCAGGACTTCCCAGCTTCCCTGACAAGGACCATGCGTCTGTCGTTGTCAGCCCTTAGCTTCTCCAGGCTTCCATCCCCAAGATCAACGTCTCCAGCCCATTTGCCCTTTGTAGATGTCTGCAGGGCAATCTTCAAATCACAAGCATCAGCCTTAAACCAGACACGTGCTCCTGGCTTCATCTTGGCAAAGGATTCCAGTGCAGCGATCTGTATATAACAGAACAAACTTTACTGTATACTAATCTGATATGCATAAAATAGTAAAAGTTTTCCCAACATCCATGTCTATTCTTTAGTAGTGTGTCTACCAAATGAAGCTCAATAATTTCCATTCATAGACATCACAAGGAGCAGAACTGCTGATACTAGTAGTATTATTGCCAAGAAGAGAATGCCTCTGGAACAATTTTTCTCTCTTTTTTTTAAGGTTTGCAAACTCACATGGATACTGGAGTTGCCATCAAACTTCTCATTCTGTGCCAGTCTGTACATGGTGTCCAGGGAGGGGGCGGCGACATTAATATGTGCCTGTCAGAGAAGGAAGAGAATCATATGTCAAATAAGACATGACAAGTAAAAAAAAATAGACAAAAATTACACAGTAACAGAACAAGATGTACTTTCTTCAAATGCACAGTATTTAAGTGCCCCTAATTCTTTCACAATTCATGTTATCATACTACTCAAGGTAAATATCACTCTGAGCCAGCCTCCTTAGTACTGTACTAACTTATATTAGGGAATCTACTGGAATAACTAAGTATGTCAAATACATACAAAATGGAATTGAAAAGGTATCGCTATTATGGCAAATATTCAGATACTATATTAAGTATATGGACTGGTTATCATCACAATTGAAAATTTGTGAAACATAAAAGCCATCTTTATACATGTAGTAACCTTCAATGGGTCCAAGTCAGTGCTTTCCAGGCCACTCCACCCTGGCCCCCGAAACAGCCTCAAGAACCTGGTTGGAAACTCAGCACACATGCTCTCCAACCAGCTGGCATAGTCTGGAGAAATGCTGACCTACAGAACATACATGAGTACCATTGTATAAATTAATACCATAACAAGTTGGACATAACACTGTCTCTTGCTATGAAGTCTGCAATCTTCATCATATCTGATATCACCATAGATAATTTGTTCACACCCTCCTACCACAATGAACAAAGTTCCTGATCACACTTCTAATTGCCCAACACTACATGGCTTGGGACCTGGCTAATTGCACAGGAAGATGGTAGCAAAAATGAATTGGGGTTTTTCGGAAAACCCTGTCCAGTCCAGACAGGGAAATGGGGCGGAAAACCCTGTCCAGTCTGAAAAGAGGGTCTGCATAGGGGTTCCTGGCAATGCTTAAAAGTATTACTTCAATTTCGGGTTGTTAAATAATGGCAATACATTACAAAGACAGGCTTTGAAAGGTTTTCTTTAAATGATAAGTGCGCAGCACTCATTTTGAGAGCTGGTCTGTTTAAATCCTGGTTTAATAGAATGACTGCGAAAGGTTTCAATATCAACACGACTTTAGTACACAATGTTATAACATTACATATATTTTACAATGCACTACAATAAAGCCGAGATGGCATTTTTCAAACGATAGTACAAGTTGTGAGCTATATAGAACTATGTATCCTTTTAAAATAATGTGTTTTATTTGCAAAATTATGCCGTAAGGCTAATAGCATGTTCAGTCTCAAAGACTTAAAGAGTAGACGTTCTTTATATGATGAGAAGTAACAATGATGGATGATTTTTGTTAAGTAATAATTTTTGTATGACATTGTGTCACACTTCAAGTTGATGTTATTTCGGTGCTTAGCCGTATTAAAGATAAAAAAAAATGTTGTTGTATACTAATACTTAGTAGCTTACACCGTATACCCCCATGCAGACCCTCTTTTCAGACAGCTTACAATGTATACCCCCATGCAGACCCTCTTTTCAGACTGGACAGGGTTTTCCGCACTCCGGACTGGACAAGTTTTTCCAAAAACCCAAATGAATTGAGGTAATTAGTTACAAAATTAGACAAAACTAGCCAAAACAAAAAACAAAAAACTAAGAAGGCATTCTTTACTGGAAATGCCATCATTTTAAATTAGTACATCAGATAAGTATCATTATATACTGATGCTAACCTGATGTACATTGGTGGCACTGAAGAACTCCATCTGGTATTGTAGTAATCCAAATGGCATCCTGTCAATTTGGAGCAGAGGGGTGGAGGTGCTAGGCCTGTTGGTGCTCAAGATGTGGGCAAACTTGTACAGGATGTTGGGCTTGTTGTGTTCTTGTAGGGTGGACATGGCATTGATGGACTTTGAAAAGAAGTCGGTTGGGTATGTGGAAATATTCTTTGCTGTAGCTACAACTGAGAACAGTTTATCACCAAAGGATAGAACTGAAGATGATTGAACGATTTGAGGAAGCAGCATAAGCATGAAAGAATCAAATTCTGATTGGGTCAGGGCCTTGCAAGAAGACAGTACTGTTGTGACATCATCCTGGCAGCTATGTTCAGTTTGTGTTTGCTGGTCCACAGTCAACTTCTTTGTCTGGCATCCCCTGCTGACTGTTTCTTTGGTTTTCTTTGCACGGCTGATTGAATTCGTTTCAAGACCAAAAGACTTCACAGCAGCTTCAAGGGATTCGTCGAATTTCGTCCTCCACTTCCTGCACCTGTTCCTCACTGTGTTTGCTGTGAATAGAAAGAGAAACAGTGTGTCACTTAAGAGAAACCTTTGCTATTGACAAGGTATGACTTCATATCCCAACACCTTGAGGGACTACACTCACACTAAATGTGAGAAATAATAGAACTTCTTTTGATTTCTATCAGTTCTAAACTTGTTGCAATAATCTATCAAGGTAAAGACAGCAAGAGCCATTGTTTTTCACTGACCTGAAAGAAGTTCACTGCTCCTGGTTGCCGTCTTGATTGATGTTGCAGCCTCTGTCCAAAAGGGACTGTTAGCGTGCCTCATTGGCCAGGATGCTGTGTCAGTGACATTTTCATCCTGATCAAGGTGGCTTAGATCCAAAAACTGGATCAATGCCTTGTCCTCCTTATCAGTCCACTGATGGTGTTTCACAGGCCGAGGGGACTTGGCCAGTTGAATCTTTGGGGTGAGCATGTGCCCCAAAGATCGTGTTATCTGTTGCAAATACAGGATACATGTAATTTGTAGCAACAAGGAGAAACTATAGCAAAGTTTGCTATAGTTTAACTGTTACTGAGTGTCATCATCAGTCTTGGCTCACCAATCTTACTCGACTTCTGAATAGTTTCTGCAGGGATTCATGATGTAATAAACATACTATGAAATTACATCACATCAGTGCACTATGAAATAACATCACATTAGTGAAATAATTGTATTAATGGTATAATTGACAACAGTAAAACTGTCCTTAACCTGTAAGGTCATCAGTGAAACCTAACAATTTGTAAATTTGCTACATCCTGTTGGACCATTCCACAACAGCCAATGATGATCTTGATCGAGGAAACATTTTCTGTCTTATGGCAATTAATCACCTTAGGACTTAGGAAAGAGAGAGGTCGGCGAGCTCCTCCATCTTTCTTTCCATGTTTGTGCTGCCTCCTCTTCCCAGACGGGGTGTGACCACTCCCGCCAACATGTGGCCTCTTTTGGGGCGTTGATGGAGTTGACATCATGACTGAGGGAAACAATATTGGACAGTCTAAGATGATTTTTACCCTTTTATAGAATATATTTCCTTGAGGTATTTCAATGAAGTTATTGATGACACTTTGCTCACTTTGGGAGAATGAGACACAGTTATTGAACATGTCAATAAAGAACCAAAATTAAAGCAAAATGTACCTTTAACATTACAATTTAGGATAATTTTCTATCTATGGATGTCCCATAAGATATAAACTGGTCTGGTATGCAATTTTTTTCTGTTTCATTGGCAAGGATTAAAAACTCTCCAAAATAAACTATGATATTCATAAACATCACTGCTAACCTGGGGAATCAACAATAATCCATAAACACCACTGCACCACTTGATAACTTACAAATTCTGACAGACTCTCAAATTATGAAACTGAAAGACTACAACTACTTTTTGACAAGATTTATTGGTCCAAATATCAACGACAGTACGTATATGACAGTGAAGGTGAAAATGTAGATCAGACTCCTTCGTATAACTCACAAGCAAGCCTAACCAGTCAATAATGACAAGATAGGTAAACAAGTTCTACGGCTATGTGATCCCGAGCGACCGTCTGTTTAGCGAATATTAAGCCCACAAACGCCCACCCTTGAAAAGTCTGTGCTACATAAATCTAGTTCTTTTGCAAGTACAGTAATACGTTCAGGTTGGGCTCTCATGAGTTTCAAGTGAATTCATCGACCCGAAGTACGAAAATCCATCTTGGTAACTTCCGCCTTTGCGACATATACGATACCCACTCACCTCCGCATTTTAAGCGAGTTTCCAGTCCAACCAACAACATTTTCCGTTTGAATAGGTTTTCCCTGAATGTCTGCTAAGTCCCCATACTGTAACAATCTTTCCAAACTTTCTAAATTGCTTTAGGAAGGTAAAACTACGGCGCGTTCGTGTTTGTTTACGTGTCCGCCATCTTTTCTTTACCGGCTTATTTGCATATGTTAATGAGTTTAAAGGGCCTCCGCGCGACTGTCACAGTGTCAGGCGTATGTAAACACGACCAACCATGCGATCCTGCGCGGCTGTTTTCGTGATCTTCCTATGAGTGCTTTTTGGTGCTTTTCGTTTTTTTAGACACACAATCAATCTACCATACGTAAACTACACTTTTTTTTAAAAAGCACCACTATTTGATTAACCAATGCGGAAGATTTGATAGCACTATATGCAAATCTCCAACATGCGACAACGGGATTTACGCATGAGAAGTCTATCGGCATTTACCTCAAAATTAAACATGTTCCTCGGGTATCACACACATCAACACTTTTCATGGAAAACTACAATTCCCGAACTCTAAAAAATGACGAAAATTACCCACCTAATTCTCTTGGCTGCTGTCCAACATGGCCAACATCTTGAAGATGCCCATGCCCTACATCTTGGGCTTTGCAGTTCCGGGTTTGCCGGCGTTCGCGCGGAAAATCGAACGCGATCGAAAGTAAAGTGCATCATGGGATATATGCAAATCCCCCCTTGGGTTGATTGGTTCAAATAACATTCCACCAGGATACGTAGTCAAATTATGGAGGAAAATAAGCCATATGCACCCAGGTAATACAATAAGTAAGATCACAGCTTAACTCACATAACTAGATCAACCAGGACGACAACAAATTAACCAATTTAGACGCGCTTTTGTTAACATATTCGCATCTCTGTCTCGGTTCTGCTACAAATCTGCGAGACTGACGTCAGCTAACAAAAGTTTGGGGTATCAGTTCGGAGTTTTCGTGACGATTAAAGGCCGCTCTGGATCTTTCCCAGAAATGCGTTTTGTCAGCTTCTACAAACATTGTTTTACGTACAATAGAATGCTTCTGTTGGAAAGAGGTGCATTGACACTGACTAGCAGACTCCGTTGATACTTGTTGTCGAAACTCTAGAGCCAAAACTATCGAGAAAACCTATAATTTGCGTCTTATTTTTAGGGACTTCCGAACTGCGTACCTGAACCTTTTCGCGGATTTTTGAACGCCGGTCTGAGACTACCAACTTGTTTATTTCCTTTCCCTTCCGCACACAAGAAAAACAACAGCTATCTCCCCATCTTTTATTATCCATTTCTGGTGATTACATGCTATTTAAGAGTATTTGAACGTTAAAATCGAAATTTCTCTAAATCAAAGTAGAAAACTCTCCACAATGCCAAAGACTGCCCGGGACACAAGACTGCGACCTTTGACCTTTGTTCTAGTCGTCGTACCCAGGGTAGTTCCCATGGTTACTTATTTTGGTGTCTCCGACTGAGCAGAAACTATCTCTTTGTTTATACATCAGCCGCTTGGATAAAAAAACGACAAGTTCATACATATGAAGTCGGCAACTCGCTGATATTTTTCCATTTACCAGGTACGTGTTTTTGAAATCATACTGTTGTTGCATGTTGCCAAGCTAAGGTAGGCTTGATTGGGGAGGGGGGTCCTTTTTCCTCATGATCATGAGTGAAAATTCTGATAGAAAAACAACAACTGTGATAAAGCAATATACTGAATATTACTTGCCTACAAAAGGAGTCGCTTATGTCACATCCTGACGATGTACCCAGGGTTAGCAAATTATTACAGAAATTTTGAGAGTAGATCAGTAACAGTAGATTAGAATCTTTGTATTATGTAGGGTTAAAATAACACAAACACAGTGACACTTTGAAAGGCATTTAACACCTCCAATTTATTTTCCTGGGTGGAGGAGATGATGTACACAAGTCTTGAACCTAGTCTAGTTCTATAGAGATACTAGATCACTCCGTAAATAATGTGTGCTGCTAGACACAAATGTTTTGTTCGTCTTCTTCTTTTGTTTTGAGGCTACCAACTTCAACTTGCTGAAGACTGTATATACTCATTTTTCACTTGAGTGAAGTGATGACGAGGAAAGTCGTGTAAAGTGCCTTTCCCAAGGGCACAAGATTGGTGGCACGGCGGGATTCAAACTCAGGACCTTCTGGGCCTGAGTCAAACGTGCTGCTGATTGCGCCACACGGTCCCACAATGGTTTCTTCAACGTGTTCATGCCTAAAAGTTCGAAGTGTCACAAATATATTCTATAACTGTATTCATGTATTCATACATGACTGATGAACGATTTTTACCATGATGGAATTCAGGTTTCCAGTTTTATCTGTGCACTTTGTGCACTGTCTGGAGTCCTGTATCCAGCACCCGGTCTATATATATTTGAACAAGGAAATTTGTGGGATGCACATGTACGAAAACAGTGTACGACTAGGTCTTACATCCATGGTCGTACAACGTCTTTTGTTCTGCTGCATGTAAATTGGCATATATGGTGTGATATGGCAGGCCACCTCCAGGATACGTACTTAGACAGGGAATTGTATTTTTATTTCCACTAAAGATATAACCGCATGACGACCCAGGGCGATTCATGAACGTATATTGCTGTGACATGGTAAACAATATAAACTGAGTCTGCCAGTCAGTGGCAAAGCACCCCTCTCTACCTGACAAATTGAATTGTCCTGAAAACCATGTTTAAAGAAGTGCCTTTCTGAGAAAGAGTCAGTCCAGCCCCCTGCATTATGAGAAAAAAGCTGTCATATACAAACGAAGAAGCTTGCAATTTTTATTCCCATCCAAGATCCAAGCTTGAGTGAAGATGTTTTCTGGAACTGATGACCCTGTTTCTTTGCTTGAATGTTTCCACAGTGCACGTGATCTGATGTCAGAATGAATGGCTCAACAGTCCAACCAAGCCAGGACACCATCCAGTTCCTACAGACTATAGGTAATGGTTTGATACACACCTTTAAAGCCAAGAGGTTCTGTTTTCAGCTGTGCTATTGTGAAGTGGTTGTAGACATACCAGTACAGTATGTGTGCATGAGTACTAATTGGTGCATGAGTACAAGTATCAGATAATTTGGATAGCAGAGACTTTCAATGGACATTATGTTAAACAGGACCTTATTTGTGTGACAAGTGGGATACAACTTTTATTTAGCTAAACATTTCATGAAGGTATGAAATCTTCAATCTCATGTGTTTTATGATAAAAGTCAAATCAGTCTTTACTGCTAGATAATACAATTGTTTCAGATGTTTCGGACAGCATCCAAGTTGTCTTTTCGCAGTGAAAAGAAAATGTTACTTTTTGAAGTTTTTCCATCACAGGTATTCAGGAAAAGCAAGTTGTATAGTATGCTATTTGTCTGTCCCTCACTGTGAAACTTTGTATCATCAGCCACAATGTTGTGAAATGTTGCTAACAGTCCCCTTAACTTCTCTCCAGAGCCAGAAGACCTGTCTCTGGCCACCTTTGTAGACTCCCTGGTTACAACATCCGACACTGGGAAGGAGCTGGGAGAATTCACAGTCAGTATCCAGTATGCAAAGTACAAGGGTGAAGATGCCTACCTGGTGCATGCCAACAGCCATGGAGCCATTGATAATGTGCCGTGTGGCACTTCCATCACAGGTTAGGGTTCACATCCTTTCTGTGGTACATGTCTCGTACCACAGGCCTGAAGTGTGTGTTAATTTACCCTCTATTAAACACCTTGAAATAAGAATGTATAGCATTTCATATTGTTTCATATTTTGTTGTTGGGCCATACCAATTTAATTGATTGGTTCACGGATTCGCTCGCACCTATTTAAAAAAAAAAAAAATTACCACTCAGCAAATTTTCACCATTAATGAAACCATTCACCAACTTTTTGGTGTAGCAAATTGGCCTTTATATTATAAGCTCCTTAAAATGTGGGTATTATTATTGCAGTTATATTTTTCATTCATGAATAATGGACGAACATAAAAACTGACAATTCTTTTGTAATTTTCAACAAACAGGTGCTGTTTAACTGTATAGTAATAGTGTTTTTGTACTTTTTTCAAGCTGAAAGCTTTTTATTCTTTATGTTTTGGATCAGCCCTTATCTTTACCCCAACCATTTTACAATTTTTTTTTCACCCTGTTGCTCCATATTTTTTATGAAAAAATCCGTGAAGCAAGAAATTAAATTGGTGTGGCCTTAGGTTTCCTGTTGGTTGGAGAATTCTGCATATGACGTGTGAAATCCTACATACATGAATGTGTATGGTTTTGTAGAATTCTGCAGTCAAATGCAAAATCATCAAGATTTTTTCTACAGGGAAGGTCTGTGATTAATGCTTGCATCTATAGGAAAGTTTTCGGTGACTTGAAGAGGTGACCACAATTAGGCAGTTTGACTGTATGCAGTTTGTGTCATTGCTATTGTGTGCTTTAACCTTATTGCTGATCTGTATATGACTTACAAGTATATCCTTTACTCTTCCCCAGCTTATGTTTCACCAAAGCTGGAGACTTTGGAACAGCAACACCACGAGTATGTAAAAGTAAGTGACTTGCCGCTACACTACATACTTTCATCAGTCATCATTTTCACAATTATATTTAAGCCTGCAAGTAAGTCAATTGTTTACTTGTGAGTATTTTGTTGTTTTTCCTGCCAATACCAATACAGGGATCGAAATACTTTTTTTTGCTACATGCAAAATTGCAAGTTGACAAATATTTTACGTGCAATTTGAAAAATTTACATGTAAAATACAACTAGGCGGCGACCGTGACGAGGATTGCTAGATTGAATCGGTGAATTTTGATTACATCTAGTAAAGCTACCGCGGCCGGAGAAAGTTACTGGCAAAAACAAGGAAGGATAAAGACACACGTCCATTTGTCTTTTTGTCCAAGAGTAGGGGGTCTAATTCCTCAGTATTTTTCCAATAGGCCAGGTATTTTCAACATGCAAGATTGCAAGTTCAGAATAATATTTCATGCAAATCTAAAAAATTATGTGCAAATTGCAAGTTAAGTATGTGTATTTCGAACCCTGCCAATAATGATGTCTGTCCCTGCAGCTTGCTGATCACCCATTGGACAGAAAAACCTTCATCGTGATTCAGGACGACAAGATGGTCATCAACAAGGTGGTGACACAAGGAGAGGTCAGTCTGGCTGATATCATTATAGAAAAAATGCACTTAACTTCTAACACTTAATTAGACCATAGGGACTTATAGAAGTATCGTAGAGTGGACTTTGATGAATTTCTATGTTACAGCATCATAACCAATGAAGTGGGGCCTTCTGGTTGGTCGACATGGCCTGGTTTCATCATAACATCAATATCTTACTACATTTGTATATGTTAAACCGATGGGCATGACTGTATCCATAATAGATACATTTGTATTTGTTACTATTATTCTCATCCAGGAAGTCAGTAGAGGTGCTGAGACCTTTGATCTATCTACCATGAAGGGGTTCATATCAGAGGGTAGGTGGGACACAGTATGTGTGCACGTTTATGTGAGGTTCATGTATGGCCACAGCTTGTTAATGTGTGTGTATTATGCCAAGTAAACTGATCTGATATCAGTGAATTGTAGCAAGCAAGTTTTTAAAAATAATTTTTAACTGCCAATGAAGATGACAAATTACTAGTAATTCAACAGACAAACATTTAAATGTGACTTAGCAAATAAGTTGACAGAAACCAAAATCTTTCTTTGTCTTGTTTAAGAAACTGCAATTAGCCGACTCCCCATGAAAAAACTTTGCATTTTTAAATGCCATTCCACAATTTTTTGTATGAACTGTACTTTGTAGTAACATCAGATCTGTGCATCATTATATATAACTGTATGCACAATGATCACTGAAAACATAACCTTGGCATGTCTATATTAACCTGTACACTTATGTTCTGAATGCCATACAAACTGTTGTAGGCAATGATTCATTCAAGACATGTATACCCTTATCTTTCTTGTTGTTTCAGGATCTAACCTGCTGCTACAGCGGATCCTTGTGCGGAAAGGCCTCCCCACCACTCTCTCCTTCCTGTCATTCGATTCCGAAACCAACCTCTGTACTACTACTTACGTAAGGATGTTAGACTTCTTTGTAGTTATTTGCATCTTTCTTACATATGATGGGCTGCAGGTGTTATCAACTGTTATCAACTGTTACAGTATTCCTTTGTAACTTTCGATCTTCCTATAAAAAACACATTTATAGTATTGTATTAGCATGAAAGCTCATCTGTGTTGATGTAGTACATATTGAAGATTATCCACTGTCTTACAACACCAAAAATTTGGCTTGTTTTTCTACAGAAATCCCTTGAAGAGAGGACGGAGACGGTAGGGAAGGAAGAGGTGGAGGTTGTCGGGATCGAGCGCACGATCCACTCCACTGCTGACCTCCCAACTACATGGCAGTCTTACTTTCTCAAGGACGGGTAAGTGTTCATTCATTCATTCATTCATCCATCCATCCATCCATCCGTCCATCCATCCATCCATCCATCCATCCACCCATTCCATCCATCCATTCATCCACCCATTCCATCCATCCATCCTTCCATCCATCCATCCTTCCATCCATCCATCCATCTTCATTCATTCATTCATTGACTCACTCATTAATTCACTCACTCATTTACTCATTCATCCATTTACTCACTCATTTACTCGTTCATTCATCCATTCATTCATGCATTCACTCATTCATTTATGAATGATTGAATGAATGGTTTATTGACATGTGGTACATTGAATACATTTCATGTCTGTACTGTTTCCTACCCAGACATCTCTGCAACAGGGTGCAAGTAGGTTCCCCCGTGACCATGAAACTCCTGAGGATGCCTCGCATTATGGAGAAAGGTAAGTACAATACAGGCTATGGCAGCACAAGGAACATTCTGACTCATGGACTCTTTGTTCTTATAGGAAGCTGAGTGCTGTAGGTTTGGGCCCCCTAGCAGCTTGTTCTGGAACTGCACTTCATAATGAAGGGAACTTTTTTCAGCCTTAACATTTTTGATTCACACTCTTGCATCAGTTTGAAGGTTCCAAGAGGATCTCATTCAAGTATATCGAATCAACTGTTACATAACTTTGGATTAATATCACTTCCATTTCAATTTGCACTTTTACAATGTAACTTGTTACAAACTATTGTTTAAGCTTTCTTGAAGAGGGAGGCCAAATTCTTTAGCATAGGTTGAGAATAATATCAATTCCATATTTACACCGGGAGTTGGAATAAGATCTGGTATTGAATGTAGCATCTTTTACTTGTTTTGCAGAAGAGCCCAGTGAAAAAGCAGTTTTTGAGAAGAAGAGTTTGGACATCAACGAGGATATGCAGCTGTTCTCCATGTTCCTGGATAGAAAGGTGAGTGTATGGCATCGGAGAATTGGGGCCTGTTCAGACTTGTGTTTGTATAAGGCCACACCAATTTTATTTGAAGATGGTATTTTGATACTCCAGTGGGAGTCAGATACTCCACCAAACAGATTCCTTTTTAGCAAAATAGACCATTGTGTTGAGTATCACCCATTCAAAAGTTTTCACAGACAATCAGGTTCAGGTCTGGACCTGAACCAGACCTGGACCTGAATTTTCTGTACTTGTACCCACGCCTACTAACAATAGATTTTTTTTTCTTTCTGTCCGTTCACATCTTATTTTTTGACTTAAAATTTATTTTGGCATTCCATGACTTTTGTTATCTGTTTTCTGATACTTTTTATTCAATCTACGGCATTTATGTTCATTTTACAGATGCTTTGCAGGATTTACAGGATGGTTGAAAACTTCTTTTTGAATATTGATGCGAGCGTGGATGTCATCTACATAATCAAACCAGCATGGCCTAAGTAGCAGTAAGATGTAGAGACGTGGGTACAGAGGGGCTGACATACATGACAATGCAAGTGCTAAACTGTACCTACTTCTGTTCCAGGACCAGTTGAAGAATGACCACACCATGTACATGAGACAAACATGACATATACTGCCACATGCTAAACTGTACCTACTTCTGTTCCAGGACCAGTTGAAGAATGACCACACCATGTACATGAGACAAACATGACATGCACTGCCACATGCTGAACTGTACCTACTTCTGTTCCAGGACCAGTTGAAGAATGACCACACCATGTACATGAGACAAACATGACATGCACTGCCACATGCTGAACTGTACCTACTTCTGTTCCAGGACCAGTTGAAGAATGACCACACCATGTACATGAGACAAACATGACATGCACTGCCACATGCTAAACTGTACCTACTTCTGTTCCAGGACCAGTTAAAGAATGACCACACCATGTACATGAGACAAACATGACATATACTGCCACATGCTAAACTGTACCTACTTCTGTTCAAGGACCAGTTGAAGAATGACCACACCATGTACATGAGACAAACATGACATGCACTGCCACATGCTGAACTGTACCTACTTCTGTTCCAGGACCAGTTGAAGAATGACCACACCATGTACATGAGACAAACATGACATGCACTGCCACATGCTAAACTGTACCTACTTCTGTTCCAGGACCAGTTAAAGAATGACCACACCATGTACATGAGACAAACATGACATATACTGCCACATGCTAAACTGTACCTACTTCTGTTCAAGGACCAGTTGAAGAATGACCACACCATGTACATGAGACAAACATGACATATACTGCCACATGCTGAACTGTACCTACTTCTGTTCCAGGACCAGTTGAAGAATGACCACACCATGTACATGAGACAAACATGACATGCACTGCCACATGCTAAACTGTACCTACTTCTGTTCCAGGACCAGTTAAAGAATGACCACACCATGTACATGAGACAAACATGACATATACTGCCACATGCTAAACTGTACCTACTTCTGTTCCAGGACCAGTTGAAGAATGACCACACCATGTACATGAGACAAACATGACATGCACTGCCACATGCTAAACTGTACCTACTTCTGTTCCAGGACCAGTTAAAGAATGACCACACCATGTACATGAGACAAACATGACATATACTGCCACATGCTAAACTGTACCTACTTCTGTTCAAGGACCAGTTGAAGAATGACCACACCATGTACATGAGACAAACATGACATGCACTGCCACATGCTAAACTGTACCTACTTCTGTTCCAGGACCAGTTAAAGAATGACCACACCATGTACATGAGACAAACATGACATGCACTGCCACATGCTAAACTGTACCTACTTCTGTTCAAGGACCAGTTGAAGAATGACCACACCATGTACATGAGACACCACCCCGAGCTGCAGGCCATCCTGGCAGACTTCCTCCAGTTTCTGCTTCTCAGGAAACCTGAAGACATCTTCCCCTTCGCTGTGGACTACTTCTCATCCTTCTCCTCCCAGCTGCCCTCCCATAGCCCGTACGCTAAGTCGTCAGAAATCCCGCCCAAGCCGCAGAAAGTGGACACAAACCTACCTCCGCCACCTTACCCGTGAGTGGTTCCAAGTCAGGCCACAGCAAGTAAATTTTATGGATGACATCCTATGCAGAGTACAAAAATAATGAGATAGCGTGAAAAAAACAAGATGAGTAAAAAAACAAGATGGCTAAATTTTCAAAATAGACACCATAAACGTTGTAACAAGATTTGAAGTTTCAAAACATGGCATCACAACTAGCAAGGCATTCATTCCTGTATCAAAAAAGTGTACTAAATCAATAGTGCGGTACACTGGTATCACTTGCCAAGCTGGCAACTAACGTTACATTCATGGCTTCCATATTGGTGACACTTTTACACTTTTACAACTATCCAACAAGTTTCACTTCTGCAACAATAGTTATGGCTACCTCTACAAGTCACTTCTACAAGTATTATTATTAGGCTACAACACAACATGTTTGCCCATTTTGGTCTATCTGACCCCCTGAAGAGGGAAAAATTCTTCTTTTTTTTTCTGAAATTCAGTCAAAATAAATGAGCGCCCTGATGTCATCCATAAAGTTTACATGCTGCGGCCTCAGGGCTGCTTCCAAGACCCGTCCCTCCATCCTATAGGACTTGCTGGGAGGGAAAAAAATTTCTACACATCCGTCCCAAAAATATGAACTTCATGACACAAATATAAAGATGTATTTTCAGAAGTTTAAAATGAGAGATTTATCCACGAACATTAACAACCCAAATAAGGCACTTTTCTATAAGCTGGAGACAGTCCTGTTCAAAGTAAAGGCCATCAACTTTTCACACATGTACCTTTTCATTGTACTTCAGGAAAAAGTGAACATGCTCTTGAAAATTTATTACCACAGTTGCAAATCTTTTAGCTTCTTTAGGAAAGATATAGGTTTGAGATGATATAAAAGTTCTGTACGCCAACGTAATTTATAATAGTGCTTTGCTTTTTCTTTATTTCGAACCATTCGACATGATCATAAAAATGTTACTATAAGGAGCTTATATGTAAGGTGATATAATATTTTGTTATTTGTTCTGTCTCTTTACAAGAATTTTAACAGCCCAGTGGGTTAAATTGTTGTGGTTTAAAACAAACTATATTAGAAGTATGTGACATAATTGTTAAAGTTATAAAAATTGAAGTGGTTATGTCACCAATGCCACAGTTCCTGACTAAAAGCAACCATCATGAATATTCAATAAACATTACATATTTGCACAAGTCATGTACACTATTCTTATACATGTAATATTGAACATTGAATATACAAAACATATTCCTAGTTCTCGCCCTCCTGGTGGTCTTGATTTCTGCCCATGAAGTTACAGTAAACACGGCACGCAATTCGGAATCTGGTACATTCATTGGACTCGAGAAGCAAACAGTGCATAATTTACGGTTAACTTAAATACATAGAATTGCTAGTTTTCTTTATGTCTGCTTTTGAAAATAACTTTTTTCACAAGTTCTGGTGCCAGGTTCGTGTTTTTCATGATGTCAGAAATCAACTGAATGTATTATTTGTAAGATTCGATGTTCAATGACATCAAAAGAGTGACTTTATGTTTTGCACAAATATCTTTGATTATTGAATGGTACTGTTATGGCTGAATGGAATCAGGAAACGTTGACATTTATGACATAAGGACTTTGAGCATTGGGAAAAAATTCATGTGTTTGAGCAGATATTTTACTGATATGTTAGTCAAGCATATTTTGCTAGACTATGTTAAAGTTGATAGACCTTTGACTGTACAGTAGTAACAGTACCGTGATATTTTTTCATCCTATTACATGTAATAGTTATAGCTTGGAAGTGTTGGTGTCTTGCATTGACCTTATGTCACCCCAGTTGTAGAAATGTTGATGTGTGATATAGATCTAGAATAAAATAATTGTAGTATGTACCAGGGTGTCCAGTGTCATTGTTTTATTGACAAGTTGTAGCTTATAACCCCGAAGATTGTTTGTTTGTTTTTATCATTCTCATTTATGTAACCAAGGGAGACATATCGAACCTTCTGATTTTATTGAACATAAAAATTTGCTAAAGGCCTGTATGCATAGTTTTTAATGGTTCGTTGTATGATAATATCAGAAGGGTGTGTATTTGGTGTAAAGTTAACGTTTATCTTCATTGAATGAATTTATTCTTGTTACAGACCATGTGATAGAAAATAGATTCCATCAAACTTTATGCACAACTAGGGAGGAGGGTTTTCTGTGTGTGAAAAAATTGCTCGTGAAAAGTTCTCAAAACATGTCAGAAAAATGTGACCACATTATAAGATTTTCCCACTGTTACCTGGATTTTTTGTTTGATAAAGTCCTGGTTTTCGGTCCCTTTAATAGGCTAATTTGCACATCCAAAATAATTGAATTCAAGTCAGAAATATAGTTATTGTAAGATACATGTATAAGGCTTTATTTCCATTCTGTAAGATAAATTTCATATTTTCTTCAGCAGATTGTCTCAAGTGCAAATTTCAAACTTTTCTGCGCCTGAAAACTCAACATTTAACAATCACTTCAAAGTCCCTGGAATATTGACAGAACGGGACTTTGTACTCTAGTATGCAACAATGTGACAATTCCTTTTTGTGCCATGACTTTCAAAGCTTTTAAGTTTAGAATTGCAATAGTTTTCTGATATGCAGACCCCAACATAGCCAACCGGTGCGCTTCATGTTGGGAACACGTCAGTGGTCGCCACACACCTGACTGCCTGCAATTATATTGCCCTCTGCCAGGGGGCACAACTACACGACCTCTGCATTAGTTCCTGCGTGATCACACAGTGTTCCATTGGCATTATAGTTGTGGAAATTTCTGTGCGCGAACGACAATCGTAACGGATACAATTAAAGGCGAATTGCTAGATAGTAGGCTAAATAATATATGCAAATATCTATATGCCACACAGTTCTATAATGCTACCCCTACGGCCGATGAGTCTTTGGGACTGGTCAGGTGAGGTGAGTTCTATATTGTAAGTCCGATATCTACGCTGTTTTATTCTAAGGTGACAGCGGCCGAACCTCACGAAGTATGATCCTTTCCGTTAGCTAGCAGTGCAATGTGGCTTCGTTACGGCCCATGTATTTTACGATCTTTTATATACAAACACATCGGACGGGTCACCCCGCTCTTATTGACAAGTGTGCTGGGTTCTTTTATGTGCAGAGGTTTTGACACTTAAGGCTCACGTCTGAAGCTCCCTCATAGACGGGGCAGCTGGCTTTACGTCATCAATCGTAATGACGTATGCAGTCCCTTACAACTTGGGTCCAAGTAAAAGTTGCATCATTAAGTTTATGTATTTTGTATTCATTTTGCACACCTTTTGTATTACAGTCTACGTTGTCATTGTACTTGCGTAGTGTCATAGTTTGCATAGACTGGCTGACAGTATATAGTGCACAACTTGGGTCGACCATAGACATTCCTAGAGTCGAACTCCGGCCCAAGGAGTTTGATCCATATGTAGGCCAAGCCGATTTGCACTACTGCTTACTTCTCGGAGACTTGTATAGACGACAGGACTACTCAATTAAGTAAAAGTGTTATGATCAGAATGTGCGAGTTAGTGTCTAAAATGATACGATATGTAACTGCTGGGGAAGTTAAGAAGACTATTTTCCCTTGCCTCGGTTAAGCTTATGTTGCAGGTTTTACATATGTTCTTACTCTTACTCTGTCGTCTTCGATCCAAAAGGCCCCTTTCTGTTGGTCAAAAGCTACACCACGTCTTCACTTACCACATTCTCCTCGCAGAATTGACCAGAGCTTGAGCCCAACATTGAACATTTTAATTTCTACATTAAAGAGATTTATGTCTAGAATTTCGTTAAAATTGAATACGTAAGTAGACAATGGTCAAAAGACAACAAGGCTTACTTAAGCTTCCAGACATTGTATTTATTGGAGGATTAACAATGTGTATATAGTATCCACCTGTCCAGTTCGGAAGTCAAATGGCATGACATTCGCACGTGAGATAAATGGAAGAGTTCATTAGAGCATGGGGTGCCTTTTGGAATGGTCCATTTCAGACTGAGATGGTCCATGTTGGGGGCAGACATAATTTTGGAACGGTAAAATTGCCATGGGGTGCTGTTGGAAGTCCATTCTTGCAAGGAGGTCAAAATGGGAAAGTCCGTTTTAGACTTGGGTGATGGTAGAATAGTCCACTTTAGAGGGGCAGGGAATTTTTTTTGGAAAGGTCCATTGTTGCATGGGGTTGAATGGTGAAAATCCCGTTTGAACTTTGATGATACATGTAATAGATTTGTCCATGAGAGGGAGGGGGCAAAAATAATTCTGGAATGGTCTATATATTTTGCAGGGGGTGTTTGAAAGAGTCCGTTTTTGCAAGGGCCAGATTAGGAATAAATCCGAATTGATCAATGATGCCAAAACAGTACATTGTGAACGCGGAAGTTTGTTTTTGCAGTGTTTCATTTTTGCACTGGAGTGTTTTGGAACAGTCCATTTTTACCAGGGGAGTCCGTCGAAGCCGAAATACTAGCATGCTGCTTGCAACTATTGATTTATCAATGGCCTGATTACACGACCTATTACTACCCACAAACATTGAACATATTTTCATAACCTTTTCAGTTAATAGTCTTCATATAGCCACAACAATTATCCTGGGTTCCATCCTTCGCTGTTATCGGCTGCGCTTGATCACTATCGCTTCCTTAGGCCGCACCAATTTTATTTGTTGATTCTCGGATTCGCCTGTCCATTTCTTTTTTTTTAAAGGCCTGAGAAAAAAATAATATCACAACCCTGCAAATATTCAGCTAGACCCACATACACGTAATTTCAGTCCAAAAACCACGCATTTTTATTCATCAGTAACAAATCAAAGGAATGGACTCAATGCATAAAACATGCCACTAAACTCATCAGGCTTTTTTCTTTATTCATGTGTTGTTTTAGCCGTATATCTTCATCCCAGACCTTTTGGAAAAGACCTGTCGGTCCAATTTTCTCAGAAAAAATTCCGAGAAGCATGTATAAATTTGGGGTGGCCTTACCAACCTACAAGTAGCCTGGTCACCATTCTCTTCTGGTCGGCTTAGGGGTGTCTTTTCCAGTCCGTTCTGCTAAACAAAGGCCTATTTCTGTTATCATTAGCCTGTGTTTTTAAATTTTAGTGAAATCGTGACCTTTTCCTTTCATAATTTTTTTTTCGACCGGCCTTCTCACCAAGGCCGGTCGACAAAAAAATATGAAAGGAAAAGGTCACGATTTTTCCCACCAACCTCTGCTTGGGGAGTAGGTTTTCGGGCTAAGATGCAATTGAACGATCCCCGTAAAAATTCCTAGGCGTGCGCCAATGGACTGGGCGGGCAAACAGCACTCCTCACACCGTAAAGATAGCGAGGAGCTCTCGGTGGTATAGTGCCCATGCTATTTTCTAATATTCTGTACACTATATAATATAGCAAAACCTGGTCGGGCACAAGTCAGGCTCGTACCCATCCTTTGACGAAGGTTGAACTCCGTAACAAAAAAAAACAAGCAAACACATCAAATAGTAACGTTAACTACCTAAAGCAAGATCTACTTTAATATAGCATACTACTACAGAAGAACAGTACTACAACGATTTTTTTCACGAACTATTGATTATAAACGATTGTCTTGATTGCTACAGTCAGTCCTCCATTCGTCCGGACAACTTCACTGTACGGTGCTGAGTTCAGAAGTGCACAGGCGTATTGTCGGTGGAAATATGAAGTGAACTCGTCTGAACTGTTTGGTGCCACGGTCGGATGAGTTTACCCACTTGACGCGGCCAGTTTCCTGTTTCTCAAGCACCTGCTGACTCCAGTCCGCCCGCCTGGAGCAGAAACGGTCCACTTGAGACAAGGTCCTTGCACATCACGCATACTCTCAGTCCTGAAAACACTCCCTCCAAAGCGACCTCAGACAGTCGGAAAATACGAGAGTTTTCACCGCGATGTAAACGACTGTGCCTGGTGTTTCAGTAAGGTCAGTTACCCAGACGCAGGCTGGCGGAACGGTGATTATCTCGACATCATTAAGTCAACAAAAGCTATAAAGTCAACATGCCGCTGCTCACGAGTACTTAGAGTCCTTGTGAGCCCGCCCCGGCGGCGCCGGCAAGCATTTAACTGTTAATTAGAGCTACTCTACGTAACGCCCTAAGCTCCGCCCCTGCTATTTTATGCCGGGGGCAGCCAGAGATGATCCCCCCACAAGATTTAATTAGGGTCTCGGCAAACGTCAGCGACGGTGTACAGCAGACACATTTTGTACACAGACGGTGAGAAGACAGTACGTTGTTTTTAGCTCGCTGAGGCTTCAGTACGGGGGAGTTTGGAGTGTACCTTGGCCAGTAAAAACACTACTGATCGCCGCACAGGAAGACCAGTTTAACAGGGTAGCTGAGTCAGTCGGCACGCAACATTCTGTCCGAGATTACTATCTCGTGGCCAATCTACTACCAACATGGAGACCGGCCGTTGCCTTGTTGGGACCAAGGCAAGCTTGGTGTCGCCATTTTTCCTCGCCAGCCTGTTGGTTGCTGTTGTGAAAGGTACGTCGTGTTATACTATGCTGTGTTGCTGTGTTGTGTTGTCTTAGTGTAAACTAATCTCTGCTTGTTCACCGTAAAATTGTGATTTTATGACCCAGCAGGCACCGTCGACGTGTTTGTAAGCCAACCGTACACATACATGATAAATGTAGAACAGATTATGGTCAGAACTTGGCCAGGTTTCTTGAAGGAAGACTATTTTGGGTTTTGTTTGTAGGTTAGTCCCTCGTATCAGGACGTTTGTGGTGCTTTTCCTGTGTGCCGAAGCCCTGAACACCGCGGTATGAATAAGTGCTCGTTGTCTGTAAGCCGATCGGCCAAGTTGGCGATAAGAGTCCTGGTCGGGAGGCTCTAACAAAAGGCAGACCCCAAACACTCCACTGCAGCGTATCGCGTTCGCTTACCGCATACCTTAGTTAGTCTGGTTTCTTTCTGACTATATACTGGCGTGTGAGTCTCCAGCAAATTCATGTCGCTAGAGGCTTCGGCTCGGGACCTGTGCCCTGTAGGCCAAGACCGTGGAGAAGGAAGGGGGGAGGGGGTTTGGCATAACAAAACTCACTACACCTACACTACAGGAAGAAGTTATGAAAGGTGTTTTTGGAACAGAGTCAAGACACACGAAGGTTCAAAACAAACCCGATTGTGGCTAATAGATCTGTACCACCGACTTGCAACATGGCACAAGCCATCCTGCATGACCCACCGAGATATAGTATTGACAGCAACACTGCGTTCGACCTACAGGCCATACAACTATTTGTACCTCCAATCCTATTCTCCAAGCAGAAGTGGGGGATCTTGTAGATCATAGAAGGGGGCGCGATTTCTTACGGCTGCCTCCCTTCACATATCTCTCCGCTACCCTCCCCACGCAAAACCTCTGCTTGGAAAATCCTCGCAATGTCGTCATTTTAAAAAGGGGAGAGGCTATCATTTTAATAACAGTATACTCCTGTCAATATATAATATAGAGTTTTGCTCTGTTGACACTCGGCCGAGAGCTTCTGTCAACAAACTTTTGGTACAGTTGACAGGATTTTTCTTGTACTATTGTCAGGGTGTTCCTGTCAAAATGATTTGCACTTTTAACACAATGTTCCTGTCAACAAGAGTATTTTTGTACTGTTGACAATATGTTCCTGTCAATAAGAATTTACCTGGCACTATTGACAGGATGTCAATGATCCTAATAGCCCTAAATTTAACTCCTTTGATAACCTTAACCCTAAGTATGAGCTTGTAAGTTGGTGCAGAAAATATACTTATTTACAATTATGTTTCTTAGCAAGATTAGTTAAAACTATTTCAATTCTGATTTACTACTTGAAATGCTGTTCAAAAGAGGTAGCCGTTTTAAACTGAGCCTGAAAAAGACCCATGTGTAAGCTGTAATTGTTTTTTCAGACCTTAATCTCATGTGAAGGACCCCCCCCCCCCCCCAAAAAAAAGAAAACGCAACATACATTAAGCATATACATATACTTCTCAATGTACCGATGTACGCTATGTACCGGATCAACAATATGAACAATAACAAAAACAATTAACGGGCAACAAGAAGGCACCTTCTTGGTGAAAACCTTCCAATTCAAAATAAGTTTACGTCATCAAGTAAATATTTCAATTAATTCGCCTAGGTAAGGTCAGTAAGTTTGCTGCCTCACCTAGAAATAAAGTACACAACTCAAGTTTTGGGCAAAGTTATAAAGCATGCAGCCTTTCATGGATGTCTACCAAAAATGAATAAATGTGATGAATTGGCAAAAAAAATGGCATGCCCCGGAACCTGTTGACATTGAATAAAAAATATGGATAATTGAGCTGCGACCTGAGATGTGCGGGTCAACTTCAGTTGGAAAGTAATGACCACAATGATAAAGAATGTCGATAGTGGATATTGATTAAAGACTTCATATTGTAAGTATGCCCCGAAATTACATGTGTGTACCTTTTTACCGAGGCCGCGAACTTATGGTCACCCTTCGCCTTCGTACAGGGCTCCGTATCAACAAACTTTGACGGACTTTTCTACATGCCAAAAGCCTCATACCCAAATCATACCAACCTTATCAATCATAACAAATATTTCATTTCCCCCCACCAATAATTTGTTGTTTATGTGTTTTTTTACAAAATTGAAGGTGTGTAACTAGACACGGGTCAGTGATCAGCCATGTAACGTACCCAGCTAAATACCGTGCTTGCCACATGATGACAGTATGATTACGGTGAATGCAGCTAGTTTTCGTCGCCCGTACGTTCCTTCCCGATGTACAGGTAGACACATTAGGGACTGCCTCAGGCGCACTGGGCGGGACCCTGCCTGTCTGCCGCCGGTACGCCGATAAGGATCACTCGGTTCCAGCCAAGGAGACAACAGACAATGAAAACAAAGACGAACGAATACCTTTTAGTGGCGGTAAAAAAAAGACATGTCTATGATATTTCTGGTCATCTGTTTCGTATCTATGGCTATATAATGTACAAGGCCGCCATTTGGCGTCCTGTCCATCTGCACAGCCGTAAATGTTGACCTTAAAAATGTGAGTCAGGACCAGACCCTGTAGACCACCGGCACCCTCCCAAGAACTGTCGGGCCCCTTTACGATCCAGCCCGGCGACTTCCTCTAGCTTATCCCCCAGCGAGCACACGGGTGGGGCGCAGGATGTTGAAGGGCTGGCTAGTTAATTGAATTTAGATAATGAAGTCTTTACTATTCATCAAAATAGCAAAGTCTAATGTTACGAACAAATATAGTTGCTTTACGTTATCCGGCTGTATTGCGTACTGTAAACAGCCACTTTCTTGTACATCTTTGTTTAAATCAATTTCCCAACCATTTTAGTGTTTTATCCCCCTTTCATTCGGTGTATATTTAGAAATTCTTCTCTCAGTCTTAGCTTTCCTCTAGTAGCTCTGAAGTTTCAGAACAGTATCTTTCACTTGAAATCGTCATAGGTTATGTTCAAAAAGCGTTCGATCCCAGAATGAGAAATGAATGTTTTAGTCTAATCATCATAGGTTATGTTAAAAAAGCGTTCGATCCCAGAATGAGAAATGAATGTTTTAGTCTAATCAGTGACCAGGCCAGACGAGTGTTGGCGGGAAGGAGGAAGGTAATCCTATTAAACAGCTCAATCGGTTTACAGTGGAGTCTCTGTCCAAACAGTCTCCGTTCGCGTCTCATTGTAACTGTCGTCTGGCGGGTTTGTTAGTGTTACTGCTTTGTAAATTTTTTGGATCATCATTACGGCAGTGAAGCTGGTTGCATGGACTTATTCTACTGGTTAGAACTTTAATACATATTCTTGCCAATCTTGGCGAAGATGTTGAATTTAACTTTGAAAGAAGCTATATTTTGGCGTATGTGGAAAGTAGACAGCTCAAACTATTTGTGGAAAATCAGGACATTTCGTAGGTGGGTAGGTGTTACAGACGTCAGTGTCGAGAGACGAACGTCAAGTTCGATAATGGGCCTCACGGCTGCTTCCTGTGGTACTGCGGGAGACTTTTGATGTTTTGGCGATTCACCTGTGCCAGGTTTCGAAACAGGCTAGCTGCCGTGTTTATCAATTAGTACTGGAAACCAACTTGATTATCTGGCGTTAGAAATCAAGAACTGGAAGTATGATTTGTAAGTTTCGATGTTCAGTATTAATAATATCAGAAGGGTGTATATTTTGTACAAACACTTATGTTCAAATCGGTGACGCAAAAGAAAAGAAAATACTATAGTATGAGTGAAGAAATCTCAGATGTGCCTCCATAATTTGACAATTAGGTGATGTATACTATAGTGGCTTGATGTGAAATAAATTTTTGTCTTAGAGTGTCTGCAAAGGTGTTAATGGTGTCAAATGCATCTGAGAGATTGTCTTTAATAGATAAGAAATTGTCTCGACTCTCAACATAGTTTTTCGTTGCAACCCCAGTGTCTTTGTACATCTATCTCCTGTTGTTCAAAGGAGTAATGCATTTGTGCACAAAAGTGTTATACTTATGTTACCCTAACATCGATACTAACTAGCAAGTCATGATTGGACACATCTAGCAGTTTTCTTTGGAACGGCAGGGGGCGTTTCAGTTACAGATTTTGAAACAGGGCAAGTCAGAAAAGGAATTTGTAAGGATTAAACTTTTTCCCTTATTTGACCTGCAACTTTTTTGAAGGCCAGGGTATATCAGTTATACAAATAACTTAATAAGAACTTCATCTGCGCAATTATGAGATCAATTCATTTTCAAAATGTACTGATGAAAGGAACTTCACATTCAGTACATGGTTCAAAATGAACCTGATTTTTTTGTATATTTCCATTGTCCAGTGGGAGTCTGCTAGCCTGAGTGCCATGCTTTGCGTCTTTCTACCAAGCCTATCAAGTACTGGGGTCCGGCT